>VXAV01003817.1:140808-164382 GCA_013399715.1 Alectura lathami | reverse complement strand
GGGGCCGGGCGCGGTGCAGCCGCCCGATGGCCGGGGCCGGGCAGGGCGGGGGCCGTCAGAGCGCGGCCACCTCCGCCTTTATCTCTGGTGCTGGGTAACAAAGGGATAAATGGAGCGGGTGCGAGCATCCCCGTTTCTCCGCCTTCAGTAGGTGCGCTGTAAGCGTCGAGTTAGAACGGCTCGCTTCCCGCGTTTCGCCTAAGGAAGAGCGTTTTCCTCGGTTAATCGGTGGCATCTTGGCGTCTGAAGCGAGTACTTGAAGCTGCGCTGAGGCGGGGAGGAAGGCCGCGTAGAGCAGGCCCGAGGAGCGGTCCCTGTGGTGCGCTGAACGCCGCCCGAAAGGGAGAAAACACAGAGCAAAGCAGATGTGCCCTTGAAAGTCATATCGTAGGACTGCTCTGGGCCAGCCAACAGGATGGGTCAGAAACGATGCACAGCTGTTCTTTAGGATTTCCCTGCTTTTGCATACCTTTTAGTTGTATTCGAGTAAAACTTCTGTTGTCACCTTTTCAGCATTTGAAAAAAAAAAAAAAAGGAAAAAATGTGGATCGAGTAAGTTTTGCAGTCGGTATCAGCAGGATTTACGCAGGTTGCAGGCATCCCCTCTAATAGGTAACACCCTGGGACTGTTGGGATTTACAGCATCCTGAGGGCAGTTGCAGTGACGTCCCGCATCGCCCTGCAGCTGGGGCTGTGCAAAGCGTCAGAGTAGTTCTGCCAGCCTGAGCGTGGCTATCCGCCGGCTTAAACACTTTGCAGAATGTGTGCCCTCATAGGTGAGCAAACCGAGGGGAGGTTAACCAGCTCGCTCAAGGTCACGGTGTCAGTGGCAGAGCTGGCAACAATGGAGCCCCGCCATCCCGACCGCCAGGGCTGCTCCCATCACTGGGTGACTCTCCCAAATAATCGCAGGTAGTTTAAACATTGTGTTGCGTAAGCGCGTTTTAAGGCCTTCAGAAACTTTTGGAGAAACAAAGTGGTAACGGATCTGCTTTGGATCTTGTGTTCTGTTTGCATGTAGCTCAAGGTGATGGTTTTTGCTGGCATAGAGGAATTTTCGTGGCGTATTTTGTAAATATACACTCAAAAGTCATACATACCTCAGCTGTGAATTTGTTGAGAATATATTGTAGAAAGGCTGTGTGCGTAGACTACGAGAGAACAAACACAGATCACGCTGTAGTTGCACAGTTTTTAAATGGGGAATGTGGAGACCAGGTGACATCCTGTTACTTGCGGCTGTTAGGAGAAAACAAGCAAACAAATGCTCTGGGGAGCCATAGCGTTAGGGTTGTTGGATGTTAAAATGGAACGAAAAACGTCCCCAGCTGATTTATTTTTTTCTGCAGATAATCGTTAAATAAAACCAAACCAGAACTGCTGTTCTTCTGGAGCCTAG
Source organism: Alectura lathami (assembly GCA_013399715.1). Taxonomy (NCBI): domain Eukaryota; kingdom Metazoa; phylum Chordata; class Aves; order Galliformes; family Megapodiidae; genus Alectura; species Alectura lathami. The sequence goes on along the minus strand of VXAV01003817.1, from coordinate 162,983 downwards.
AGAGTTGTTTTTTCACTTCGTGTTTCTTGCGTCAAGTTAAATTTATGAAGAAAGGGATTTCAGAGGAAGCGCTGGCAGATCGTGCTGTTGTGACACAAGCATTGTATATTTAGTAACTTCAGGGAGGGAAGATCCTTTCCGAGCTGAAAACAATGTGGGTGACAGTGGTGAGTCTGGTTTCAAAGAGCGCTGGGAAGCAGGCTGGCACTGCTCCGGTGTGACACTCCAGCCCCTGTCCCGCCTTGCAGATCCCCGCAGCCGCGTGGAGTTTCACCAGCGCTACTGCGAGAAGTCTGTCTGCACGGGCGGTCGCAGCCCGAGGCCGCGGCCCTGTGCAGATCTGTGCAGATCTGTTTGTGCTTATCTTCGTGTTCTGCAAGTAATCTGCTGCGTGGCAGCGCGCCGCGGGGACTGGCTGGGGTGTCCTGGGCAGCGGGCTGTGTGCTGAACGCTTGCAGGAGTGCTGCTTTAGGGTTAACCTGTGCTAAGGTGTTTTGACGATACAGGCTTTCTCTGCGAAAAAAATATTTGGTTTCTTGTTGGTGAATGCTGTGTGAAAGGTGTGCTGCTAAAAATCACCAGATCTCCTCAGCTCTGTGCGATTTATAATGTGGCCTTTGGGGAAAGTACTTTTGCTGGTGTTGCGTGGTGAGGTACCCCAGCAAGGTGACTCGTGAGCCAAAGTAATTCTCTCGAAGAGGTGCTTGTTGCTTGCCTGGAAATCTAGAAATTTATATCCTGAATGACACTGCTGCGTCAGCAAATGTTTGCCAGATTTTCCTTCTGCCAGTTTGAGTGGTAGCTTCTTGTCCAGCCAAGTTAAATAAGAAAAGGAAGCAATCGTGGGATATACTTTTTTTAGGACTGGTGGCTTTCAGCCTGCAGGTTTATGGACTCCTGGGAGAGTTGTTGCACCACGTTGTCAGTGGGTGTGTAAGAAAAACAAGGCTGCTGGTAGCTTCACTGACCCACAGCTTTGTGACCCATGGGGTTTGGGACACCTGAATGCTTGCTGTTGGCTGAGCTGAAGGAACCAGGGCTCTGGTATGACACCAGGAATCAGAATGAAACCCATGCAGTGCTTAGATAAAAAACCTAAGGCATCAAAATGATATCAATGATTACAAATAACCGTTTGGTCGCTAAAATATCTAGCAGTACTTTGCTTCTGGCGATACAGTAGCTTAAAACACTTATTAGGAGAAGAAAATCGTTCAGTTTAGAAGATGGCCTGTGTTCCTGGCATGCATCGTGTGCAGGATGGAAGTGTAGGTATGTCTGAGAACCAGTGCTTCTCTATGTACTCACTGCATGCTGCATTGAGCTAATGTGTGTTTTAAAAAAAGTTATTCGGCCCATCAGGACTTCCAGCAGCAATTATTTTGTATGCCTGTGGCTTGGCAGGTCTCTTACGTATGGCCTCCATAGATTTGAAGGGAACAATGAATCTCGCTTTGCAATAGCACAGAGCATTCTTCAAGAAATGACGACGCTTGCTAGACAAAGTGATTCGAGGGTCTGTGAATTCTTTTGAAACAAAATGGATTTGCCTATATTCTAAGAAGCCCCGTAGAACCCGAATTGCCACTGACAGATCTATTTCTTTTTCTAGACCCTTCTTAATAAGGTAGCAGAACATCAGCTTGGAACGCTATCATTGGGGATTTGTTTTCAGAATATTATTAGCAGCATTTCAGTGAAGTGGAAATAAACCTGTGCTCTGAAAAGAAACTGGATCTGGGGAAAAGGCAGTCCAGTAAGGACCGTAAATGTAAGAGTTGTCCGAGGATGAGGTGCTATTTTAAAAACTAAAGAACTGGAAAAGCTTCATCTGTGAATAAGAATCACAACCTGTAAATCTGAAGAGGTGACAGGCTGCTAACAGCGTCGTGTGTGTTCTAGTTTGCGTCATGTTTCAGATTTGAAGCATGTATCTGGTGTTTGGAAATGAATGTTGTTCATCATGATGTTTAGGATGCAGAAAACAAGCTTTTGGTTTTGTTTGTTCATAGTGCTAGGGCAATTCCCTGCTGGAAGTCTCAGAAGCTAAATTCTGAAGGTGCAGCCAGAGCAGTCTGTTGGTCTGGAGAGCAGCTGAAATGGATGTTTCATAAGGCTTCCTCGGAAGCAGGAGTTAGAGCTATGAGTCAGTGGGAACTTCTTATTCTTGGAATAATTTCTACCGTAGAATAACGTTAAGCCTCAAAGGACGCCTTTAGTCTGACAGTTAACCTCTAGGGAGGTACAGTGAAATCTGACATTCTTGGGGAGAAGCATGCGAAGCTCTTTCACTTTGTTCTGCCTGCAGCGTGCAGTCAGTGGTATGCGTGCTGAGGAGTCTGGCCTTCGTTTTATGAATTACATTTGGGATGGTTGCTTGATCAGGTCATGGGTTCTGGTTTAGGTCTGGAATGTCACTCAAAACAAAACCAAACTGTGGGGACGCCAGAAGGAGGGTTGTGATGGTTATGGTTTGTTTAGAGGCACTGCTGGCAGAAAACCTTTCTCATTTCTTAGCCCAAGAATAAATGCAAAATCTGTTTGGTGTTACTCATCACAGTTATTTTTCAATCCATTGCCAGTAACTTCTGTGCAATCACAACAAGACCTTGGCTTAAACAAGGCGTGAAGGTGTTCCCCATTCCTTTGTTCTGAATCTCTGGGGTCTGACACACCTCGGTGCCCATGTGAGCAGATACCTGAGCTGTTACTGCACCCAGGAACGTTCTGAGGAGGTCACCACTGCAGGGAGATTCTTGCTTCAGTGGCGACTGCTGCTGCCTCGCACCTTTGTGTTTCCTCCTGTTGCTCTTAAGCGTTAGCTTTCTGAGGTGAGAATGGCATTCCTTTGTGGTGTTTGGGTTGTGTGGCAAGATGGCACTTGGCAAAGTCACAACAGACGGTGGGGTCCCACTCTGTGATACCTTGAGGAAGTGCTCATCCGTTGGCTGTAAAGCAGTTTGTTAAACGTAGAAAAAATATTTGCATCAGAGTTACACCTCCACATTTTGGAAGGAAGTGTATAGGTACATAACCAGACATCGAGTTCTGTATTTTTACACCTTTGTTGTCTGCCTCAGTTTAGTATAGATTCATGGAAATAATCTTCTTGCCTTTTCTCTTTTTTTTTTCCCTTTTTTTCTTCAGAATTGCCAAAATGCTTTGGAATTCTTAAACAGTTCAAAACGGAAGTCCCCGAAGATACAAAAATCCTAAGAACACAAGAAGCAGCAAGGAGGATTCAGTGCCAATGCAGCAGCAAAAAAGACAGCCAGAGTTAGTGGAAGGAAATCTTCCTGTTTTTGTTTTTCCTACAGAACTTATATTTTATGCAGATGACCAGTCAACACACAAGCAGGTGTTGACTCTATATAACCCCTATGAGTTTGCCTTAAAATTCAAAGGTGGGTTTCCTAGGCTAAGTTGTATTTAAGGATTAGTTGGTGATCTTGACCAGTCCAATTACAGTTCATGTAACAAATCATATTTGCGACCAAACCAAAGCCCTGTCCTTACGTGTCCCTGTTGATGCCGTCAGCCCGGCGTTGCCCCGTGTCGTGTTACCACTGCTGTCCTTCTCTTTGCAGTTCTTTGTACAACCCCAAACAAATATGCGGTGGTTGATGCTACTGGTGCAGTGAAGCCTCAGTGCTGTGTTGATATGTGAGTACAAGGTGGTTTTGTTCCCTAACAGTATGACGTGTGATTGCCTTAATTGCTCTGATTAAGAGATAGTAGATGATAGCATGCCAAGTATAAATTAAATTGTAGAAATATTATAATGTCTTCCTGACCTCTTGTATTCTTTTGGCAACCCAGCCCTTGCTATTCTTTTACTCTAGGGCAGAGGTGACGATTTTGGGATATTTCCTTTAATTTTGTCTTTAAGCATAAATAAAATGCTGCTCAGTGCATCCAGTAGTATACTTTGTAAACCAGCCCTGAGCCTCCTCTGAGTGCTTTGTTATTTCTAACAAGAAAAGCAAGACCCCCCAGGGCTGGGATTTCTTTGTGAGAAGTATTTGTTTGCAGATTGGCACGGTGAAAATGTGTGCTGTTCTACTGAATGCACTTCCCTGGGACATGTTTAATAAAGTTCCTTCTGCACACCTTTCACCCTGCCCACCTGTCTTTTTCTCCCCGCTCTCTCTCTTTCTCTTTCCCTCCCCTTCTCCTTCACTTGTTTCTCCTTTCAGGTCCCAACCCAAGACCAGAGGGAAGATGAACTCTGGTTAAGTCACCACAGCAGTGTGTAGGGCCTGCAGGCTGCTGTAGTTCAAAGCAGAGGAAGCCATAGATCAGCTGAAGTAGCCCAACGTTTTGCATCTTATTTGCTGCATTACTTCTATGCTGATGTACAGGTGCAGCTAAGGAAAATGTGACTAAAAGAGCATTCTGAGCTTTCTAACTAGAAATTTTCAGCTGTCAGTCACTTGGAATCTCTGGGTAATTAATGGACATACATAAAATCCTGCTGTTGAATGATCTGCCTTTTGTCAGGTAAACAATACTGCGCTTAGGGAATGGCCCTTTCCTGCATACTGGGTTCCTTGGGCGTTATTAGGAAAAATCCAAGGACTCACCAACTAGAAAGGATGTTTAAAACACAGAACCTGTCAAGTTTCAATGGGCAGGGACAATAGTCCTAAAAATGGAACAAAACCAGAATATCAGCGAGCTACTCTCTGTAAATGCCTGCTGAGTGCGTCTCAATGACATTTGGTTCATCTTAAACAAATGTCTTCTGTTAAATACAGAAAAGTAAGACGTGCGCTTGTTTCCTGGGGAGTTTGTGTGTGTCAGATGACACTTGTGTGTCCTTCCCTGGTTGTTGTCCAAGGACAGTGTTTACGGCTAAGATACGGGCAGGACTATGTCAGCGTGGCCATTGGCCAGATAAACATTCTACAGAGCCTCTAATTACGCAACGGACTCTAAAAAGAAACACCAGCACGTATCTGTGCATAAGGTTCTGCAGAAAACAGCTCTGCTGGGCAGCAGATGTATGTTCCCGTAGCACAGGGTTACATACAGGCTGTTTGGGTTAATAATGCCAGGATACTGAGAGGAGAAAAAATTAAAAGGGACGTCTTGAAGGGAGAAATGGCACATCGGAGCAGCAGATTCAGCTCTCAAGAGTTGTATGAATTAATACTGTCAGGGGAAAGAAGCCTTCTGTTCCAGTGAAGGCAGTTCCCCAACCAACACTCAGCTTCCTGAAAGCCTGACATAAGCATGCTTTTTTGCTTCTTAAGCGATGTAAAACCACAAACATTCCTGTGCGCTGCTAGCCTAGCTGGGATGACTTAGTCTCTGTTTCCTTGTTGAACAGTGTTCAAACTAGGTACCAGCTGTAAGCACTTGCTCTGTGCTGATGTTTGTAGACACCTTGATGTGATACAATTCCTTTAAAAGAAATGTGAAACAAAAATGTTTCTTGTAGCATTTTAAAGTATATGTTGTCACAGAGATATGTTTTTTTGTTTTTTTTTTTTTAAACAATTTTAAGACTACTGTCCTGTATTACTGAGGATAAAATCACATTTTCCCCTCATGAGATGCCAACTTTCTTGAAGCCACATCACTTCTACATAGATATTTCTTCATATTAGCTATTATTATCTTAAGAATTCAGAATAGCCTTTCACAAAGGAGAAAAGGTCTTCCACTTTGAAAAGATACTTCCAATCTGTATTAACTCCGAGAGCTGATATGACTTAAAAACCTGAATGTTTTCTTTTTTTTAGTGCTAGATGTGCATTTTCATAATGAATCATAAGTGCAGAGAGGAGGCAGGTGAGCAGAGCAGTGCACAAAGGTCTGTATTGCCTTCGGTCAGCGTTATCTTAAAACTGTGCCTTTTATAGGTCCAGCACATGATTCTTGCCATGAAATGCCATAAAACTAGAAGTCACCCTGCCTTACTGTTGAAGCCATCTTGGCCAACCTGTTCAGAGTGGCTGCTGGACAGTGCAAAGGTTTATGAAGGAAGAAGTGGACTCAGCGTGTGTTGCGCTGCAGTCTGTGCTGTGGTTGCAGCTTGTGTAGGTACACCTGGCCTGACGCTTGCTAGCTCATGGAGTATCTGCAGTGTTCCCATGCAGGCTGCAACACGTGCTCAGGGTTAGCCAGACTGACGAGCAAAGCTTCCACAGCACAGAGCTCTACTTCTGATATCCAAACTTGCTCACTGAAAGAAAGGTGAGACATGGTTGTATAGCTACGGAGCTGTAACTCTGGCTGCAGCTACCTGCCCTCAACAGGTGGGTTTCTGATTTTGAAAATCCCTTCAAAGCTAGCTGACACTCATCCAAAGAGAGAATGAGTTTTGCTTCTGAGAAAGTACAGTTTCAAAGCTTTGGGCCTGTTTTCCTCAAAAAGCTAGACTTTTGCCCTCACCTTGTCTGTCCAAGTGTTTGGCAGTCCTGCTTTTCTTCTCTTCCTCCCTGTCTACCCCACGTCCCCCTGTACCTTTTAAAATCATTGGACAGCATCAAACAATTTTGCTAGAAGAGGAGGCATCTTCCAGATAATGACGTTCTATGAAAATTGACAGCTCCTTCACAGCTTGAGGCAAAGGTGTGTTCTGAGACAAAGAATTAACTTCTTTGTGGCCAGCCAGTTGGAACAGATATGTTTGGGATTGAGAATACCCTGGCGTGGTGCAGCAAACACAGGGAGGGGAGAGAGAAGGCAAGATCAAATTTAAGAACATTGAGTGACTGAGGATGGGATGGGCATCGGAACTATTGCAGTGTATCTGTGCGGGGAAGGCAGGGGAAACACCGGGACTGTAGGGCATGATTCCACAGCAGACGTCGTTTTTACTGTTTCCTCTGTTTGAAAATGTTTCCCTCTGCAGTGTGATTCGTCACAGAGACGTTCGGGCTTCTCACTATGGTGTGATAGATAAATTCCGCCTGCAAGTGTCTGAGCAAAGCCAGAGGAAAGCGCTAGGGAGAAAGGAGATTATTGCTACTCTGCTTCCATCTGCGAAGGAACCACCGCAACAAAAGGAAGAGGAGGAAAAACGAATAAAAGAACACCTGGCTGAAAGTGTCTTTTTTGAGCAGACTTTGTGTCAACCAGGTAGTTGAAATCTTTTACCCCTCCTGTCCTCTGAATCAGCTTTGGGTAGCTGAAGTGGCTAGAAAGACTACACTGAAATAAGCTTTAAAATCCTTGTTTTTACTTACCTTTAAGACTGCCGTTTTTATCACTGAGGGATGATAGTGCTCCAGAACCAAACTATGGCAATTCTGTTTGTGCTGTCTGATTAATCATGATTTTTTTTTTTTCTGTCCCAGTTTTGCATATTGTGCCTTGGAGAGTACCTCCTATATTCCTCTGCTGCAGAAGCTCTGTTTCTGCCAATGGGATATCTGCAAAAAGATCACAGTTATTTTTTCCCTTGGGCTCTTTCAGAGCATTTGTTCCTTCTGAGTTTGTTCCAAACCCCTAATCCTCCATTTCCTGATGAGCAGGAAATATTGCCAAAACATCTTCTAAAGTGCTCCTTGTTCTAAGCCATCTCCTTTGTCTGAAAAGTACAAAAAGCAAAATTGCTGGCTGGAAAATCTTCATATGTTTTGTATATGAGGAAGTGAATCAACAGTCTTGGGCAAGAGCAGGCCCAAGCAGCTGAACTGAGGTGGCAGGAAGGGAGATGCAAAGGACTGAGCTTTACTGGAGGTGAATGGACCCGGGGCTTGCTGCCTGCCCTGTTAGTACTTTTACTGAATTATAGTGTAATACTCTTACTGCTACTTTCTTTTCATGACAAGACCAAAAATAAATTCCAGAAAACAACTTACTTGAGAGAGTTCCTCCTGCTAAAATCAAACTCTTTCGGTGCTTATACGTAAGTTTGTTGGCCAGTGAAATAATTCTTATTTAAAAAAAAAAAAAAAAAACAACAACCCTCAATATGATTAGCAGGAGGATGAACTAAACCTACAAGACCTCTGGGCCCGCAAAACAAAGTGTTAGTGTGATAGTTGCTCTGGTGCAGAGGGTTGAACCATCCTGAACAGTCTGACACTGACCTTAACCCAACTGCTATTTCTCTGCTTTTAAAACCTTTGTTAACTCAATTGTATTGCTTGCTTACAGAAAAGCAGTGAACAGAGCAACTACAGCCTTTGCAGCTGTCCTGCAGCCTAGAAGTAACAGATTAATGGAATCAAAATAGGACGCATGCTGCTAGTCGCTGTGAGGGTAGAAAACCTGATAAAAACATTTATGAATTTCTAATGGTCTTAAGAATTTGGTTAGAAGTGTTCAGCTAACAAGTTAACAGCTCTTTTTAACAAAGTTACACTGTGTTGTTGAATAGGTTCCGGCTATTAAACTGTAGCACAGTAAAGAGCATGAAGGACAAATTAATCGACAGTTTGCTTTTCCTTGTTCAGGTGACACTGGACTGTCACAGTGGTTCACTCAGTTTTTAAAGCAAGTTTCAGATGCTGCTCGTTTGTGGCGTGGTTCTGGCAGGTGCAGCCCTTGAATCCTCCTCTAAAGAAGGAAGGGAAACTCCTCTGGCCCGGCAGTCTGTGCTCTTGCTGCAACCAGGTTCTGTTCTGGCAGTGTGACAGAGTTATCTGCCTGGGCACCTCCTGCAGGTGTTCCTTCCCAAGTGACCGCTGATGGCTGAGAGAACGTGTCAGGGGCAGGCTGCACAGTGAGGCACTGCTGCAACATCTAACTGTCACAGTGCGTATCAATAGCTGCTGGGCCTGGCAGACTGCTGCTCCAGCAGGGAGGGCTTTGGAAAGCAACGTGAAAACAGGTTCTGGCATCAGCCCTGGAACAGGGAGCAGGCTTCTGCACTGCAGAAAGCTTCGGAAAGTGGGTTTAGGAGTTGTTTTGTACCCCCACCGAACCCCAAAGGAAAAAGAAAATCCTCAAGATACTGCAGCTCCGATGCGCTGCAGGCATTTCTGCAGCACTTTTAACATTTGTAGCAGGCAGATGTTCCTTACAAGTGGTGCTGTTTTGTTTTTCAGAAAACAGAACTGCCTCATCGGGACCTAGTTTACTCACAGTCTTCCTGGGAATAGTGTGCATTGCAGCACTAATGCTACCTACATTGGGGGAAATGGAATCCCTGGTGCCTCTCTACCTCCATTTAAGTGTGAATCAAAAGTTAGTTGCTGCTTATGTTTTAGGTAAGTGAACATTTTACTGTGACTCGGGAAACTTCTCCTCTGTTTGTCAGTCGCTTCAGGAAACTTGATGGAGACAAAGAACTGTCTTAGATTTCCTTTTGCAGCCCCACTTATATTTTAAGTTACAGCCAAAGTGGTATCAGGGGAAGTTGGTTATTATAGCTATTTTAGACCAGACGCTAGTCAGTATTATACGCAGGCCCCTACATGCTAATTTTACCTTCATTGGGTGACTGGCCAAGTTACCAACACCTGTAGTCATCTGCCAGCAAAACGGAGTGGAATGTGCTGTTGTTTCTTACAGTGAAATACAGAGTCACCCTGTTGCAGAACCTAGAGCTCCTGTGGTTTTATTTCTCTCTCTAACCCAGAGGAGCTGGTCTGAAAGGTTCCACTCACTCTCTTCTTGATGAGCAGTTGAAATGTTTACAAATAAGTTGTTACAAAGGCTTGCTGAAAGACCACTGCCATTAACCCGTTTGACTCCATACATCTGCAACAACTGACCTGTTCCTAGACACACTGTGAGGTTCCTACGGGTCTCGATTCCTGGCGTAGCAGAGTTCTTCCTTCCACAGAAAGATTCTTGTGCACAGCACTCCTGCTCATCTAGAGCACAAGGTGATTGCCCTTTAGAAGACGAAAACACTTCCTTCCACAGGGAAGGACGACTGGAGTGTTTAGCTTTTAAATGAAAAGGGAGGTCTGTGGCACACCAGGTGGGCTGTGTGACATCTGAGAACTGGGTTACACCTGGCAGTGCCCACACGCGTGGTACGGGCTGTCCCACAGCACCTTCCAGAAGCTTGTTGTTCTGCAGTGATGTAGGTTATCCAAAGTCGGGCCTACAGCAGTGCTGGCAGTACTGATTGCCTGCCTTCACAAATAGCAGAACTATAATTCCTCTTTAATGGGATAAAATGCCTGTCTAATGGAAGGCAGCAGTACACCTCTGTTCTGTCATGCTTTCATCCTGAAAATCTTTATAAAGGAACTGAGTTAAATCAGTATGGAGGGACAGGATAGGAAATAGTCTCGCCAATTTGTCTGTGGTGAGGTCTGTAGACTCAGATCTCTGCTGTGAAAGGCTATTACATTAACATATTCCAAGGCTGAAAGAAAATGAGATGGCCTAAGACCTGGTAGGTTGCTATTGCGATGTTACGTAAGGCCTGTATGTTTTTCCATATGCCTCTTTGCCTTGTACTAAATAAACTCAAGGCTAAGAACTTTTTTCCCTTATCAGCACGTAATTATAGCGAGCTTTTCAGTGTGGCATGAGCAGGTTTTGTTAGACCCACATTTCCTGCTTTGAGCCCTGGAAGCTCTGTTTTTAATTGTTTTGGCGGGTTTTTGGTTTTTTACCCCTGTTAGAGCAGTTCCTTTTTCCCTCCCTTCTTAAAGGTCGCAACAAAGCCTGCAGAAAGCTCCCTGCACAGTCTGCACACTGATCAAAGACCACTCCTAAACAGTGTTACTCTGCACAGAGCAGAACAAAACAGGTCTCAGCGTTCAGCTCACCTGCCTTACCGATGATTCACACCTGAATTATGTGCCCATACCCGGCACACACCAAACCTGGTGGCTTGTGTGCTGGTGCCGCACTTACCCACGTCAAAATGTCAATGTTAAGGTTTTCCAGCAGTGTGTTTGGTAACTGCTTGCAGCGCTCATAGCTTCTTTGAAATTTGGTTACCAGATAACACTTGACTCTGACTTTATACACAGACTTTGTCTACAGCAAAACCGGGAGCAGAACTTCTGGTGTTTAGGTAGTGGGGGTGTATCAGCTCATCCTGCCTTGCGTCTGGCCCGTGGCAGGATGACTGCCTTTTTTCTATTCTGCGTGTTTTATTCAGTGAAATTAACACACCTAGTTCTGAATTCTTGTCTTTCAGGTCTCATCACCATGGTTATTTTGAGAACATGAGCAATGACTTAATAGGACACCACCTTACTGTATATTCACATCATGAATGTGGACTGCCTTTTGCTCCCATTTGGCTCATCAAGATGCTAGCAAAACCGTTCAGTGATTTAAGATTCCTTCAGAAGTGTAATATATTTTAACTGTGTATAATAAATGAAAGACTCAAAGCACTTTCAGGTGCTTCTGTAACAGACAGCTATGAAATGTTCAGTGATACCTGTGAAAATAATTTGAAAAACTTTTATATTTACGCCTACTGTAAAAAATCCTTATTAAAGCAACATTTGTTCTTTTTAGTCTATGTTCACATCAGTGCGTGATCACCATAAGAGCAAACTGTCTGATGTAGAACATCTATCTGGTCTGTGGCTGTACGTGCTGGGCAGGTGCCTAACGCTTCCGTGTACGTACCAGAAGGATAAGAGTTGTGCTCATCAGTGAAGAAAATGGAAAATTTCATCAGTGAAACTATGAAATAAACCGTTAATTTTAGGAGTCTGAGAATTACTTCTTCACCTTACTTCTTCATTACAAATATACCGAGTGCTCATTTTCTCACTGGGGAAATAATTTCTGCAACAGACATTTTGTATCCCAGTTGCAGACAATAAAACCAGGTTCTGTAATCAGAGCCCTTCATTTCTTAGGGATGCATGCAATCTGTGAACTCAATGGCATTAACACAAGTTGAACTCACACTGCATAGGGATACAAAATTCAGCATTTTTTCCTATTTTAGAGCCCTAAGTACAGCAGCACAGCCATTGGTCTGCACCCTCCCACACCACCCCTTACAACTGAGGCAGCGAATTTCTTTTCTGTGAGCAGCTTCTGCTCAAAGTCCAGTTCTGTGTTCTAGGTGAACATTAACCATGTTTCATGGAGCACGTATTTCCCTCCATGTGACATTTCATTGCAGAGATGTTTAGTTTTAAAAACTGGATCTCTGTGCAGGGTCACTACGTGTTTGGTTCAGGCATACAAATCCTTATTTATGAGAGGTCTCTCTAATATGCTTTGATCTGTATTAAAAACATTTTGGAAGTTAAACCTTCTTCCCCTGCATGTTACAGGTCACTTTTCTGTTTATGCATGGAAGCACAGAGAAGCCATGCAGATACAACTATAAAAAAAAAGTTGAATTTACATTAATGATCACTGTAAATTTCTTATATGTAATACACTAAGTCTTTGAAGGGCAATAAAAATCTTACTTTAGCTTGATTCCCAGCTGAACTGAGGTTGTGTCATCTATCAACATAAGATGATAAAGAAACAGACATTAATACTTATGAAAAAAAAAAAAAAAAACCAAAAACCTTACGAGCTGGTTTGAGGACTTCGTGTTCCAGCTCCACGTGGCAGCCAGCACTCTCTTCCAGTTGTAGGCACTGAGCTGCATGTGGGTCAGTGGTCTCCTGCCCCTGCAGAGCTGCACTCTTGGAGCTTTGCTGTGGAGTACCTACACCGTTAATTCTGAGTTCCGTGAGGCGGTTCAGCCTGCCTCTTCGTGAGGAAGGGCGAGGGCATGGAGCAGAAGTTAGGGAGACGGAACTGACATCTATTAGCCTTGCTGTGTGCATCGAGACATTTTTCTGTGGGCAACAGTAGTAGGACTCTGCTCAAAGCCATAGTCCTGAACACCTCTTACCCACATCCCTGACACACCAGTCACCTGCCAGCACTTGCAGAAGAACAGAGGAGAATCACATCTGGGAGCCCAGAGGCCTTACAGCCAAGCCAGGTATCACAGCATTCTCAGCCCTGAAGGACTGGGCATGTCCAAGACCTTGGATGTGAAGATACGGAACAACACGGACTGACACTGCCAATGTTCTTTTTCAAGAATTCAGAGAGAAGAGACTGGTTTAGAAAAACACCTTGACCAGAGAAATCAGTAACAAAGAGTTATCAGCATCCAAGGAAACTAAAACAGCAGACTGTTTCTTTTTCAAGTTCAAGTGAGGAAGAGTGCACAGATGAAGTTTAGAACCACAGCACAACTCAGCAGCTGTAGATAAAACTAGTGCTCAAGCAGAATAAGCAAGAAAAGAATGTGAGTTTTGACTTTTTCAGGGAGATTAGAGTATAATCACGGATTTATTCTGGGACTGGAAAACCAAGGCCTGAGCAGAGTTTGGTTTCAGAACGCTGAGGGGGGAATGTACCAACTCCTGTTACAGCATGGCCACAGAGAGACACCAGTGAGATTTCACCAGGTGGGTAGGTGAGGTTTGAAATAGTTTCTGATGTGTGTGTATGTATATGCACATAGCTCTGGTACCTCAAGGCTCATTTATTATGGTTGTGGAAAAGACTGAATGCCTTTGGAAATGAGACAAGACAGTGAACATGCTTCCTCTTAAAACACCAGGAAGAACAGTTAAGTGTTCATGTCATTTCCCATTCCTGACTCTTTTAAGACAAACAAAACGGTCATTTCCCTGAAATGGAAAAGCATTTTGAGCAGACAGAAGTGCTTGAAGATCATCCAGCAGAAACAGCCACCTTGTTTCCCCCGACCTGATACAGCACCGCCAGCAGTGCTGGCGGGCAGGAGGTGAGCGTGCTGTTAACATTGTTTTCAGTAGCATCGCTTCCACCAGCTATGGGCTTGGTGCGTGATCTTCTCCAGGTGTTTGCACTTGTCTGGATCAGAAAATGCCTCAGTTTCCTGATTTGCTCTGAAGAAGTGAATCACAGAAGGCTTACAGCTACAACAGATCCACTATAACTGCTTCAGAGCTCCAGGCACAGGCAGGGCTTCCAGAGAACCAGCTCATTCCACAGCTGGTGAATGCCCTGAGACTGGAATATGGGTCAAGCAGCCTCGCATGGAAACCACCTGAACACAGATTCAGGTACTGCCCTTGTTCCTCAAAACGGACCCGAGGAACATCACCAAACATGCTGTCAGATGGCAACAGTTCCTGCTCTACCTTAAACAGCTCCAGCAGTTACTCCTCTCTTTAGTTATTTCACTAGCAAAAAATCTCACAATAGCAGGGCTGGACTCAAACACATGAATCACAACAAACATTTATCAATCAAAATATCTCAGCCTCACAAGAACACACAAGATTTTGCAGATCTATTTTGTCTGAACAGGTAGCAATCATCTCCCAAAGAAAGAAAAGAGCACATTTGGGGTTAGGTTCTCAAACTGATCTTCAGGACAGCTGCTGAGTATTCGGATCAGCTGGCTTGCTGACAACGCACAAGACCTAGAAAACCCGTCTGGCTGATGCACGGGCTCATTTCTCCTGGCATTTGTACCACTCTTCAACACCAAGTATCTATTCCTCTGCTAAATGCAGTCAGTGCTCATTCCAAAAATACAGTCCCCGTGGGCACTGGCACGGTTATCGGTGTCCCCTGGGCAGCTCGGTCAGTGGAGAAGGTGGGAAGAAGATGAACAGCTGTCAGTTGCTGGGGAAGACACACAGGCTCCAGACCCAATTTAGCTGACAACAAACTCTATGGGGCAGTTCTCAAACAGACCCAGCAAACACCGATCGGGAGCATGGGTGGGGAAGATGTCTTTGAAGAGGAATGGCAGAATGCTGGAGAGAAACAGCTGTGTGTCCTGGAAGAGCTGCAGCATGAAAACAGCTATGTATAATACTTGCACATGAACACTATATTTAGGGCCATAAGATAGACAAGACAGCCGCACGTTTCTTAGAGGACAAAGACACACCTGTAATACACACAGAGAGATCACTTAAACAGCATATGCAACACCACTGCCACTGCGTCACTGTGCAGGCACAGCCAGCGTTCCTCAGTACACGGGGAATTAGTAAAACGCAGGTAACACGAACAGCACGAGCCACCCTGTGTTCTAAGGGCTGATACTGTATGTTGTGTAACATCCTAGCCCCCCGAATTCAGATATGTTTGCAGAACGTATTTGCAGTTCCAAAATTCAATCTTACATTTCAGTGGCAATTGCCATACATGTCCTGGCTGCAGGGCTCAAAACTGCAGCTCGGTGGTGGCACGGATGGACAAGAAATTGAGGTGTCCTATTCCACCAAGCAATTTCTCCTTTGCAAAAGGGAGAGGATGAACAACTGTAGCTACATAATTATTTCTCTCTGCCCCAAGAGCATTAATTGCCTGATTAAGGCAAACTACATCTTTTGAAAATGTTCCTTTATATTCTTCAGTTTTCCTGGAGTTGTCACAGAACCTTAGGACAGCATTGCACCAAACCAGAAAAGTATGCTGCAGATTTTAGGGCCAACTTCAATGCAAAGTAGACAGGTTAGAAGCATGTTACAAAAGACACTCTGGTTTGAGAAGAAAAACATTTAATCAGAAATCAAAATAATAATGTAGTAACCTTTCTAACAAAGCACAGGAACAGAAAACCATTTCTTTTTCCATTTATTGGCACTTATTTGAAAAATAGCATAAATATTCCACAGAAGAAAGACAGGTTGACCCATACACAGCTATGAAACCCCTCTGCTGATGCATCTTTGTTAAGACTGGAACAGACACACAGAGACTCATTCTGAAGAAATAAGCAAGATGAAAAGTCAGTCTTGCCCTCACCACAAAGGAGTGAACGCACAGCAGCTCTTTGGCACATGATCTGAAACTGAAAAACGAAGCCATGCCACGTATTAGATGGCAAGCACAGGCACTGAACACAAGGTTGTCCATCAGCCATGGGGGCCAAGGGCAGTCTGAATAATAATAAAGGAATCTGCAGGCAGGAAGTTGGCTACTGCAACAATTTAAGAGGAATGAAATCAGAAGTAAACCATGATACACCTTACCTGTTCCGTAGGTTCTGTTTTCTTCCTACAATAAGGATAGCTAGCTGCTGGTCCTACGGTCACTAGATGCTCACACTAAGTCATCCATTTCTACTTTTGATGGCTGCTGTCAATCAAAGCTTCATCCATGTGAATCTTTCACAGCAGAGTTCAGAGTGGGCTTCTCTCTTACCTGAGAAGTTTCCAAACTCATTGTATTACACATTACAAAGATCTAGTGTTCAAGAAACAACTCACTTGGCTTTGTCATTGACCTCTCTGGAGAGATGACTTAAAGCCACGCAGTACAGACGCATCCACGTGTACAAGTGGGGACTCGGCTGGGGAAGTTCAGTTGCACAACAGGAGTCAGCACCCAAAATGAGGTTGCCTCTGGGAAATTTGAAACAGCTGGCTGTGGTGGTTTGCAGATTTTTCCTCTTTGGGAACTTCTGGAGTTGAAATCAGGATGCCTCAACCCACTGACTTCCCAAATACAGCACAAGAATCCCAAAACACATCAGATCATCAAATCCTGGATTTCCAATGAGCATCTCAAGTTTACAACAGCAGAACAAATTTGATGGCATTATCTGAGGACGTGACATCAAGAGACTAAGCAGAGGTGATTTCATCACTTCAGCTTAAGTAAAAGCTTTCATCATCCCTCATTGTTTTCAGCCATCCAAAGTCATACACAAGGACAAATTAATGTCTGTTAAAATAATGCACTTCTGAAGTACTAAACACTAAAAACTCACAATTTAATGTTTTGTTCCAAACATTATTACTATTTTTTTCCAATTAAAAGATTAACAGAGCATCTACTACTCTAATACATCACCTAAATGGAGAAGAAAAAAATATCTAAAATCTCAGAAGGTTCCACACTAACTCTGGGTTTAGTCCCAACAGCAGTCATGATTGTGAGTAAAATCCACCATGCAAATTTATGATGGCAGTTCACCAACTTGTTCTTTTGCTATCCAATTAGAACACAGAGCTGATTAAAGCCAATCAGAACAAGAATAAATTATTCTTCCTCTTTTTCCCCCCCTCAATATTCTCTCTTTCATATGAAGAACAAAAAAACCACCTAACACTCAAGGGATAAGAACAAATTATTTAAGCTGCTTCACTGGCTTAAGACTGAGGACAAGTGTCATGTCACAACACAAAGCACCACTTCATATTAGCGAGGACACTGCCTCTTGGCTGCTGGAAAGCCGAGCAGAGCGTGCCTACAGCATTTGTAACTGACACCAACAAGAATGTGTCCATAGAAAACCAACAGCGTGTACACTGACGTCAGCATCAAATATGCTTGCAATTCAAATGCTTACTGTGTTATAGTGAATGTCATAGAAATCGCTAGAAACGTGAATTCCTCCTCAAGGAACTATTCTGGAAGTTTGCTAGAAATAATGACATTTCAGGAAGTTCCTATGAGGAACAGAATCACACGAAAGACTCAGTTACACACATGGGTAAGTCTGATCGATATCCAGCCCGTTCCTGGGCGCCCACAAGCAGACCTGTGCTTCTCAATCAATGGGTAACTTAGCTGTAAGATCTACCGGTAAAAACGGGGATCTGGAGTCAGAAAGAGAGACTGGAGAGTCTGTGCTGGTGCCAGCTCCAGCTGGTGAGTCGCAGGAAGAGCCCGCACTGCTCCTGTTGTCATCGAGAGCGTGCGCCGACAGACTGAAAACACAGCGACAGCGAGGTGTGAGGAACGAGGCACTCCAGCTTGTCTTCAAAGTTTCAAATATTAGCTTCCCATTCATTACAAACCCATTTTAAAAACTAACATACGTCTTTGAAGGCAGAGTAAACCTTATATTTGAAACAAATCTGTGACAATACACAGAACCTTGCAGCCTCTTTCAAACAAAGATCTGCCACTTTCTCCTTCAGCTTACCTAGAAATAGTTACTCTATTCAGAAGCATCGCAAGCCTCAGCCCATCTCCTACAAGGACCCTACACATACAGATGTTTCTTTTGCCAGAAGACCCAATGCAGAACTGTACATCTTCGTTTTACCATTCACTACACATTTCACAGGATGCAGAACTGTAACTGTGGCTTATCGCCAGTGGCAGCATCAGACTGTTTTTAAGAATTACCGTCTTTTAAAATAAGAAGTAGTAAACTAAACCTGTACTGCTCTGCCTACTATGGTTAGGATGTGCAAAAACATTTGGTTTTTAAACATCTTTAAAGACATCTATTTTACTATCTCCATCGCAATGGGCTCAAAGCTTGCACACAGCTATGTACTTTAGATGACAGGCAAAAAGGACAGAGGTGCTGTAAACAACATTGTCCCGGCAGTTGTGGGGCACACCCCACGTATTACTGCCCTCTCGACTAACATATCAAATTAAATTCCCTTGCTGTTTCACGTTGTTGTGATTTTTTCATTCAGTGCTTCTCATCTCCTCCCAGACAGGCTAATTTTCCGATGTGACTAAGAACAAAGGGGAAAAACACGACAAAGCAAACAAAAAACCCCACCCACAGGCATTAACATTCACATTTGATTACAACCTGGAATCAGATCTCAAAAATTGCCGGCCATTCCTCAAGATGCTCAACTCCCACATAAGCAAATCCCATTAACAGACAAAGATTATCTACCAGTCCTTTAAATTCTAAAACTGAAATGAATGCTACTGCCTGTTTGCTACGATACTTCCACTGCTTCAGACATACAGGATGTTTGTATTAATCAAAAAAGAAATCCAACTTCAAGCATGCGAGAAAACCTGCAGTGCTTCAGATGAACCCACACAGTAAATGCATGGCACTCACCACCCTCCGAGCTCTGCCTGATGCGAGACTTCAGGGGTAAGCATGTTGGTGGACCCTTGGAATAATCTTTTCGGGTGATCTTCCATTTCTGTTACACCTTTAGTAAGAGACACGGGGTGAATAAAACAACCTACTGCTCATTTAAACTAAAATCTAGTTTCAACATACTTCTGCAAAGCAAACAACAGAAGACCTAAAGTAACACTCCACAGACTGTAATACCCAAGACACAGGAGTCTGATGCTGAGATTTTAAAGATTACTTCTTGGAAACCTTTAGCCTAAGCATCTGAATTTTGCAAATTATGGACTGAGGTATAAATGTCAGATATTTATTCTTCAGAAGAGGAAAATGTTATCATTTTGCCCAGCTAAATCAGTTCACTGACTGGCACCATGGAAGCAGAGAAGCTGCGAGTAAGTGAAGCTGTTTTTCCTCTTGCAATGAGAGGAAAGGGAGGTTCAGGATTATCACTGAACTTACATTTTGAGTCTGATCTACAAATACACAGGAAGAAGCAACAACAGACATATGCTGAAACAGACTGTGGCAGAGCAAAGACAAAAGCATTTTAAAAGCCTGTGTCAGAGTCAGGAGTGATCTGTTACAAAGATGAAGCATGAAAATGTCTTTAAAAACAGATGCAATAAAATAACCCAAAGTTAAACCTGAACAAAAATGTAGGATTACAAAGAATTGAGCTGTGAGGTGCCTGACAGCTCTCCAGATCGGTTTGGTTTTGAAGGGTGATTTTAAATACCCAGTATTTGCACACTTAATTCATTTGATCAGGACTTTCAAAGATTTCTGAGAAATTAAGTACACCAATGGCTGCATTTCTGTTTCATTAAGCAGGTTACATTAGCTTTTTTTCCCTCAGAGCTACATGACTACAGCAATGGAGGTGCATTAGGTCAGAACAAGTTGTACCGAACAGTAACAGCAATTTATCAGTTTGTCTGTTCTGCCACTCCACGCAGTCCCCTTTATTTGGTAACCAGTGATACTCTCTATTTCTAGTCACTCAGTGCATCAGCCAGTTGAAGAGAATTATGAAAAGAGCTACTGAATTATTTCAAAAGTAACAATTCCACCCATTACATTAGCAAACCCCAAATACTGTACCTTTTCTTTTTATTGGCCCAAGAACACTTGGTCGAATGCAGTTAACTGGACTCTGGCTTCTCCTGCTAAAAGAAGGCAGATGCTATACTGGTACCACCATTAACACAGGAAGCCTCAAAACGCGCAAAGAACCAAAAGCTAAATGGAAAACACTAAGAAAACAGGCATTAAAACAGCCCATCTAAAATAGGTTTTTGTTGTTTTATTTTCATTTACACATTTAAAAGAAAGACCAGGAAGCTGGAGCCGTCCAGAAGCTCAGGCAGTACTTTGCTGAAGTGTTATGGCCCAGTGACATTTGTTTTCTGCCTACAGCACTCAGAACAAAAGAGTCTGTAACAAACTAAATCTTTTTTTTTTCCTTAATATTCAATTTAATTACTCAACAAGCGATTAAGAGCAACACAGAGACTAGATTGCCGAGACAGATACTGAAATGCAGCCTGCCTTCCTGATGTTATGGCATGAGGATTGCAACAAACATCTTAAGACACCACACAATCTCATGTTTAGATGAACACATGCAGTTGTATTTGGATCAGAAATGCACTTTAATTCTGGCATTTCAAAAGCCCAGGGTAAATAAGATAAACCAATTTCCTGTCATCGATAGGATCTGGTACTCACCTCGAAAACCGCCTTGTTGGGCTGGGGCTGGGACTTGGGGGTAATCTGCTGCTGCTCACCAGACTTTGCAAAGATGGTGAGAAACATTGCTGAGAGCAAAAGGCTGCGTTACTTACACAAACACTGCATCACACCCACATGGCAGACAGCAAGCCTTATTATCAGAGGGAAATCAGCAACCCATTACAAACTTAAAGGCACCAGCCTGGCTGGGCACACTGAGAGACCACTTCTGGCTACTGAGAAAAAAATACCCAGTATTTGCACACTTCATTTAATTTCACTGTTGTGCAGAACACGTGCAGGCTGACTAGCATTTATTTCATCACAGGCTGGTTAAACAGAGTAGCTTATGAAATAACAACATACGCCTCCCCCTCCTAGTTTTAGTAGAGAGCAAATTAAGTTTACTCACTGCAGACTAGTGGTGGAACACTCCACAGAAATCCACATCCAGATGTGGATGTACAACTGCTAGCTGCTAGTTTCTGTTTTGGAGTTCTAAGGGGTTTTTTTGGTTTATTCTAGTTTCTGGTTTGCAGCTGAGGCAGAGAGGAGCAGGTGGCTTAATCTTTTGCTACTAATTTGAATTTAATCAGCACTGCTCAAGACAAAACATTTATTACTACATTTTGCTCACCTTCCCTATTCCTCTGGTAGGTGAAGGAGCTGGAGAGACTGGGACAAAGTCTACTTGCTTTGGTGATGATGATTTTTCAAAATCATTGTTACTCTGTAAACAGTGCATACAGTTAAATCTCATGAGCAAGTATCTTAACATGAGAAGGACTGTCTGGTGTGGAACTGAGTAAGATTCCAAAGTTATCCTCCTTCATATTTTTTTTTTTTTTTAGATAGCTATTTATAAAAATGCCTTAAACATTACTTGGTTGGGTATCTGAACATGGAAGAAAATTTGGACATGCAGACATCCATGCACTTTTCCTTTGACACAGCAGTCCAAGGAACCCATGTGTTTCCCTGAACAACTGGTAAACTGCGTGCCTTACCAGCGTGACACATCGCTGATCAACAGCAGCCAGACACTAACACCTTAAATGCAGGGCAAACTACGAAAACGTTGACACGAGTTTCTCTAGTGTCCTGATAGTGATAACAGAAACACAAATCAAAGCACAAAGGCATTACCAGGCTCAAGCTCTCCTCCCATGACTGGCTCATCTGCATTGCTACTTGCACTTCTCTATAAAGAAGAAAAGAAATGCATTGTCCCAGGCCCATAAAACACTGGATTAAGTGAGCTAGTTTGCCTTAATGCTTACCTTTCGTGTACTGCTTCTCTGTTCACCAAATTCATTCCCTCTTCCTAAAATACCAGCAGATGAAAAATCAAGATACAAAAAAAAAGCTTTGCTACAGCAAGTCAGAAAAACTAGTTTTATTTCACTTCAGCGTGGAGATGATTTTATTCAGCTTGGTAAAGTAACAATAACCTTAAGCTCTCACTTCATGAAGAGAACTTGGGGGGAAGAGGAAAGGAAAGAAATATTTCAGAGACACCATCAAATAAGAAGTGCTTATGGGAGCTGGTTGTTTCTCACGCGGCTTTTTTTAAACTTTATTTTCACTGCTACCAAAGAGGTCGGTAGAAAACTGAACAAAGTGAACACCAACTAAAAATTCTACACGTGCTGGAGTAGCTAGCTGTCCGAAAATGCTGCCTGAAGCATTTTGTTATTTTTGCAGAGAAGTAAGAAAACAAGCCTATCCATTTAAAACT
>VXAV01003817.1:90939-131593 GCA_013399715.1 Alectura lathami | reverse complement strand
TACCCTTTTTTTTTTTTTTTTTTTAATGGCAGAGCTGCTGTTCTTTTTTTGCCAAGGCTGAACACTAGGCATCAGAGATTCATATGAAAAAGAGTATTTTATGTGCTGGGTGGTATTTTGCCCTCTATTATGTAAATCTGTTCATGTACAATTATTTAACTTTTCAGAGAGGTTGCATTTCTTTTTTTCTCTTGTTCTTTATGGTCAGCTCAGGGACCTATGTGCTCTTTTCTCGTAAAATTTTTCTTTCTCATCTGAGGGTAGCGAAGATTAAGTTTTACTTTTCTCAAACCTTGTACAACATAAAGTCCTTAAAACACGTTTTCAATGTTTTTTAATGTTCTGCGATTTTGTTCAGAAAATGTGAGTTGGTGTTTTAGTTCAGTCTTCTGGTACAAGATTTCTTAAAAATAAATTTCCAAAGCTTTGGGACTTAAAGAAGTCAGCTGGCTGTGTTAGCACAGGAGTCTGTGGTCTTACCTTAGGCAGCAGGGAGCTGGTTGCTGCTCTCAGTTTCATTTGTAGTACCTGTCTTCTCTGGGTGGTACACGTAGCTGTTTGTGCGCTTGAGATATTGAGCAGCGTGAGCATGCAGCTCTCAGATCTGTGCATCTTGCTGAGTGGCAGAACAAATTTGTAAGCAGTAAAACTAGTCTTTTCTCTTGAAGGTCAGTGTTTACTTTTTGCAACATTATTTGAGTCAGCTGCGTGTAGTTGCATAGCTCATTCTTAGCGCAACCAGAATGTGGGTGATGCTAAATAAGGTGTGTGCAAGCTGTTGCTGTGCACTTTAATTGTCGTGGCTGTTGCTTTTTTCCAGTTGCTGTCGTCATCTCCTATTCGTATTCCTAGTAGTCGACTTCATCAGATCAGAAGGGTAAGGGAAGTTTTTAAACTGCATGCTTAGTAACAGAGCCTATTTGTACAGTACTAAAGTAATTGTATAACAGCAATTTTTCCTACTGAGTTTTTCAAGTACTAGAGGTAACAGAGGTAAAAAGATTAATTTCAGTGTGGAAGTGTCATTGCAAGGCATATTATTATCAAGTTTAATCTGCCCTTCATTCTTGAAGTGTTTCATTAAAGAGAAATGCTGAGGCAGGCTTGTGGCAGTCTTTTCTTTCTGGAGTGCTCCTGCTGCCCATATTTCAGTTCC
Organism: Alectura lathami; assembly: GCA_013399715.1. Taxonomy (NCBI): domain Eukaryota; kingdom Metazoa; phylum Chordata; class Aves; order Galliformes; family Megapodiidae; genus Alectura; species Alectura lathami. The sequence continues at coordinate 130,437 of VXAV01003817.1, read as the reverse complement.
AAAAGCAAATTCTTGAACCACCAGTATTATTCCAAGTGCTTGTTGTGTATCAAATGTTAAGGGGAAACTTACGGTGTTTATCTCCTGCAGGAGGAAGGAGTGGATTTAATGAACAGGGAAACAGCACACGAAAGGTGGGTGTTATTGAAACAAGGTGACAAAATAGCCGGTTGTCCTCTTTGTAGCTGCTGATGGGATTTTTTGTATTCTAGGGAAGTGCAAACAGCAATGCAGATAAGCCAGTCATGGGAGGAAAGCTTGAGCCTGGTAATCTCTTTATAGACGTTTCGTATTTAATTTCACTTCTATACTCCACTGATGAATTTAAGGGAAGGAGAGGAGTAACTGTGGAAGTAATTACAGATAAACTTAAGTTCATCTGTTTTAGCTCTTTTGCGCTCTTGGCCTGACAACTTTCCGTCAGAAGGCTGTGGCTTGGAGTCTAAGGTTAAGTTTGAAACTTCTGTGTTTTCAGAGTGACAATGACTTGGACAAGTCTGAGAAATCTTCCTCCCCAAAGAGAATAGACTTCATTCCAGTTTCGCCAGCACCCTCGCCTACAAGAGGAATAGGAAAGGTAGGAGAAGTGAAACACCAAGCAGAAAACACATTTTAGGATTTTAGGTGAACTGTAAAGACGTGAAACTTGACAAATTGTTTGACAGTTCAGAAAGCAATGGCAAAACCCAATCCAAATCCATGTTTTACCGGTTGCTAAGAATCAGATGCTTCCCTAGCGCCTGCAGAGTCTAAGCAGTGTGCTGCTCCATGCCCACTGCATGTTTTCACTTGCTTCTGTTTGTGCCGTGTTTGGGTGGGTTGGCGTTCTGGTTCTAAGGAAGCTGGAAGAGGTCGTTATAGTGATAGCTGTGATCTTCAATGGTGTAATTGGGGCATGCAGGGGAAGAAGCACCAAAATCTGAGTACGTCATATGTGGGGAGGAAGAGGGTAGACCAAGACCAGGAGCTGCATGACCGTGTAGGGAGGAGAATCAGTGCGTGTCCATCAGTTATGGAGTGGGAGGCATAAACACACTGTTCAGGGCTCAGCTCAGCTTTGAGCATGCAGAATTTGCACTGAAGGTTGATGCTGACTGCCAAAGGCTGGAAAAGGAGAAAGGTAAATCTTGGATGAACTATCTTTTTTTTTTTTTTTTTTTTTTTCCACTAAGGATAGGAAAAAAAAATGTAGCAAAGAACTGGCAACTGTGTTTAAATGTGGGCTACTTGACCTTACTTTCACCCTCTTGTGGTTCTGCTTCTGTTCTGCCACTGTTTCATTGCAAGTCTGTTCCTGGAATGACACACTGGCAGCTGGTGCTATGCCTTTGGAATTGGAGCTAGATAGCAGTAGTAAACTTGACAAACGTTTTTGTGCTTACCTATTGGGACTCATGGGCTTAAACCAAATTAGCTGCAGATTCACAGAGCTAAATATTCTGTTGTACCCAGGCAGGTCGGGGGTATTTTGAGTAAACTCAGCTTATTTAACAAATGTCTTAAAAGAAGTAAGTCCTTAGTACTGTGCTGCTGCTCCTAAATGTAAGGGGAAGAACAGAAGTCACAGTTTTATTTAGCAGTCTATTTCACTTTTGGATTTCACGTGGTTTTTGAACGTTACATCAATCTGAGCAGTGTATCTTTGTAAGTTGTTTTAATTCCTCTGAGGTTGTTTGTTTGTTCATCTCTGTCTAACTGGAGATGTTTTGATTGGGGGAAGGACAGTTCAGTATTTAAAAGGGGACTCTGAATCATCTTAATGTGACTTCTTCTGCAGCAATGTTTCTCACCATCGTTGCAAATGTTTGTGAGCAGTAATGGATTGCCCCCAAGCCCTATTCCCAGTCCAACAAGGCGATTCTCCAAGTAAGTAACTTCTGAAAGCAGCTGGGCTTCAATTCCAAGGCCAGTACAAGGTTTAGTTAAAGCTGATGCCAGAGCATTAAAGGAGACTTCATTTTTAGAATAGCTGAAGTATTGCCATGTAAAGATGCTCTGCAGGTTCAGCTTTTACCAGTGGTAGCGTTATGTGGGTGTTCTCACAAGAATCTGTGTTAAGTTTAAACCAGACTTGGTGGCTTGTGAGGAAATTCCTGGGTGCTTCAAATGAACTTCATTCATTAGTTAGCAAATCAATTTTGTGTAGGTGTTATACTGAAGTGAGGGTGTGATGCACCAAGGGATGGAGAAGACCCTAGAAAGCTAACTACAAATCTGTGTGACAGATAACTTGCTCTGCTAGGCAGCACTTGTTTATGCATTCAGATTTCCTCAGCATTCCAGCTCAGCTTTAAGGAGCGTTTGGTAGGATATTGCCGTGCTGGTTTGATGCGAGGTGTGGTGGTGTTCAGGCTTGGAGCCTTTACAGACCTGACTGTCAGTATTCTCTCTCTAGCAGGAGGAGTCAAAGTCCCATCAACTGCATCAGGCCCAGTGTTCTTGGCCCCATCAAAAGAAAAGGTACGTGTATTTATGTTTGAGATGTTTAGTATGGATGTAGTTTTGTAGCCAGATGCATTTTTCTCTTCTTTGTGGTTGTTCTGTAACTATAATGCACTGGTATCCATGGTGATCTGGGATCTGCCGGCTGTAATTTACCAATGCGATGTGAAGCAGCTTGTCTAAAACACAAGAATAAAAATTATTGAAACAGCTACTGCGTGAAAGAGGCACGCTATTCCACATCAGATAAATGCTTGTGAATATCTGTGGGCCGTGGTGTTCCTAAGAGTACCCCTGTGATCACCCTAGGAGTGTTGCTTATCATGCGCTATCTTCTAAAGTTAGCACTGAATTTTGGTTTTACTCTGAAAGTTCAGAAGGTGAGTGTTTGAGAGCGAGAAATGGAACCCACTGGTGTTCTTTCCTCCTGAAGGAGGGAGACTGCCTTCTTCCTGTATTCTGTGTTAACGATATTCAGATTACATCCTAGGACAATAATCCGCAGTGGAGCTGTAAGATTCAAATGTGTACAAGGGCCCCTCTAGCTATATTTATCCTTTCTGGATATATGTTTTTTCTTCTACTTAGACGTTCTTAACTGCACCAAAAGCATGCCCTTCTATTTTACAAGGCTTATGTTTATGACTGAGCCTTCAAGAAAAGGTGCTGGTGTGTTTTTTTTTTTTTTTTTTCAGGACTGACTGCTTGTCCTATCAGGTAGAGAGTGTTGTCCAGTTTGTATTGGATTGACAGAGGAGAAATAAGTTTTCTCATAGAAGCATTAAAAATGGAACCAAAGTGTGTCAGGTTCAGGGATAAACAGGGAGTAGATAATCATGCTCCAGTGTTTTACTTGAAATGTTTTACGATAGCCTGTACACAAAGCTGTAATAGAAAAGCAGAGGTGAAGGGAGGCTTTCCTCACGCTGTCTGTGTGTGCTGGTGGGGCATCTTTCATCCAGTGGAGATGGGATTTTTCTTATTTTACTGGAAATATCGAGGACTTTTCAAAATGTTACTTCATCTTTAAATATCTAATCCATTGAAATGAACCTGGTTTCTCTTCCTAAATGCATAATGTATCTGAGAACATTTCACTGCTGTAGGGAATGCTGGCAGACAGTGCATGTGTTGAAGCAGCGTAGCTTTGTGACATTTCAGGTGGTAAAAGTGTTACCTGCATTGGTGACACTCGAAATCACAAGATTTCAAACTGGCACCGTAACTGCTGGTAGGCAAAGAGACAAAAAAGTTAATTCCCTTTCGTATGCTCTTATTGCCAGACCAAAAATTAAAATATATTGCAGCTGTGAGGGTTTTCTTCTAAGCTTGTTACTGGGAAGTCCATGGTATTTCCAAATGCCTGCTGCAAGGAAGCTATTAACGAGCTAGATCGTTCTCCAGGCAGATTGTGCTGAGCAGATTGTATGAATTCTCCCTGTTGAGTTTAATCTTGTGATGTCAGTAGGTGGTTACAGGTACAAAGACAGTCTGATCCGTGATGAGTAACTGGAAATGCAGACACAGGCTATTGTTTTTTTTTTTTATTCAGTTTTTACATAGAAGAGTACATATGTGTCAGAATTTGCTCCACTCAGAAGGGTGAAACTGTACCAGGCTGGAATTGCTATTTTCACAATCACTGAGAATTCTAATCTCCAGATTTTGGCATATGCGGTTGCTTTATCTCAACTTAATTTTAATTAAGACTCAGTAAGTAGTTTGCTTTAGATTGTGTGGTTTGATTGTATCCTGAAGTGGCGAGTGCCTGTTTTTGTGTCTCTGGGATCATCGTAGCCCCTCAGATTCTGCTGAAGCATTACTTAGAGAATGGACTGGGTGATTAAACAACAGCTAGCATAAAATGAATTTGTTACCCAAGTGCTTGAGGGCTTATCATGTTACAAATGCAAGCCTGCTGTTATGGGACAAACCTCTCTCTTACATTAGGCAAACATTACGTGGACATTCCAGAGACTCAAGTGAGTGTGATTATTTGCACTGTTTTCTTTAGGTGAAATGGAAACTGAAAGTCAGCCAAAGAGACTTTTTCAAGGAACAACCAACATGCTTTCTCCAGATGTTACACATCTGACAGATCTCAGTTCATGGTAAAATATTGCGTGCCCTGAAATGCCAGACCTGGGAACGTGCATTTACTACAATCTCCCTGTTCTTCAGAAAAAATATTTTGTGTGTAGGTCGCATATATGCATTACTGGGAACTGTTGTGTGGTAAGGTTCCTGCCCGACCCACCAGTTCTTCCTGAGCAGACTGCAGCCTAGGCTTTGTGCATCAGAACTGTCCTTCTGAGAATGCCGGTTAGAAGTCCCGGTCAGTTCGTAAGCAGAGTTACTTTGTCTGGAAGGTGTTTCATCATTTCAGTTTGTTGTAGGCAATGGTCGTATCATATCTGTGGCACTTACCTGGATTCTTGAAAGATGTCTGTAAATAATTGCTGCAGTAATCTAGTTCATATTGCTATGTCGTAAAAAGCTTATTTTTTTGTGTCAAAAGTCAGATACTAAGTATTATAAAATATCAACTGAGTATTACTGAATTTCGGTTTACCTACGCAATTGGGACCACCTGGAAATACTTTGTTCGCTTTATTTCCAGCTAAATTACAAAAACATCTTTTTGCATAGATGTTATTACAGAAATGGTTATTCCAGAATTGCATACTGAGACTACAAAATCCAAGCAAAGTAATTCCTTACTTAGAAGGAAAAAATCCATTTCCAAGTCTTGCTTTGGGTTGTGTAACATTAAAATACATGCTAGCTGATTAATGGCACCTCTGCTGCATTACTGATTAGATTCTTATTGTTCATTTCCTGTAACCTTGTAAGGTTTTACTCTTGTTAGTTTCTCATCTGCTTTCTATAACTGATGAAATCAGAGTCATTCTTTAATCTGCATGTTAAAAAAAATAGACAATTCTGCTCCTTGCTTCCTTAAGGAGCATGAATACATCTATAACATGCTACAGAAAGCAAGGAGTCTTCAGGGCTGCCGGCCTTGAAGTAAAGGCTGAGCGGTAGTATATGTCTCCTACATCTTTTCCACAAAGGAGGAAGTGCGTCAGCTTCGTACCCCAAACCACGGTGCCTGTGTTGCTAAAGAACCCTTTTCTTTTTCCCCAGCCTGTCTTCGGATATTCTTGATGGGAGCAGCAGCAGTGTTGGCTCTTCCTCTGACTCACTGACTAAAGGCAGCATCACCACTGAGTCGCCAGTACCGTGCTCCAACTCCTGCTCGTCGTTCATTCTGATGGATGAGCTCTCACCCAAGTGACTTAATCAGTTCTGAGTCAGTGTTTGGCGGTGCTGGTCCCTTACTGTACAGAGAAGCGAACTCTGATCCTTGAACCATTAACACGAGGACTGCTAAATGGAGAATTAGTGTAACTGTAATCCTTGGAAACCTTCCAGTGATTTTGATTTATCCATTTAATGGACGTTGTAGACCATATTAATGTCTGGTTTTGCTGATTTATTTTTTAAACAAGGTGTCTGCGCAGATGATACTAACTTCTTGCTTTCGAGAACTTGCATACACTCTTTGATTCTGAGATAGGTATCGACCTATTAGTGTTGCAGTTTTTAGGAAAATACTTCTATCGTTATCGTGGTCACTATGTCTAGGGAAATAATTTGGTTTGGAAGGATTTGAAAATACTAATTTATTGTCTGGCACTTCGACCATTAAGTAAAACTGTTCTCCTGGCTTTTTTTTTTTATTTTCTTTAGTCACTAGCCTCAAATTCTTTGCAGAAGGGAGAAAAAAAATCTTCTTAACACTGCTAGTTGTTCTGAATACATACAGGAGACCACAGTGGGTCTGGAAATCTCACTGTATGACATAAAAAAAAAACAACAACAGAATAACAGCTGATACTTTTGCTGCCAGTGAAGAAACAACAATACAAATGAACGTGGTTAAAATAGTTGCATAGCTCTCTCCCCAGATCCTTCACACCATGGGTTATGTGAAATAAGGCCAATATCCAGCAACATTCGGCCAAGGAAAAATAATCCATGCCTTGATGTAAGACAGACAGTGCAGATAACTAAGTCATTTAAACTACTGTGTAGGAGAACACGTATGGCACCATTAATGTCTCCTGTGGCATTGAGGTCATAGGTATTTTTGTGCCTTAGGGGACATTGCTACAAAATTACGGAATGTAAACCAGAGGGGTGGGTGGGAAACGTCCTTTGTGTACAGCTTGTTTCTAGCGTGCTTACCAGAACCTGCCTCAGTCCGAGGAGCGGGCGCGTCGCGGGGAGCTGAGGGCTGGCAGCCTGCGTGGTGACTGCTGCCTGCAGCCTCCCTGCCGTGTGCTGAGCAGGGCAACTGGCCAAGCGAGCACTGGATTTCTAAGGAAGGGCTTCCAAGCTGAGGTTGAACGCAGGCTCTGCAGGTTTGGTTGGCTGAGGAGTCACGCGTGAGCGGTGGCTGGTCTTGGTGCAGCGCTTTGGTCAGTCCGAAGGGAGACGAGAGAGATTTCACTTTTTAAAGGCTGATGGGGCAAAATAAATCCGTTTGTAATCTACTGTGTTATGCTATTTATTATTTATAACTATGTAAAAAGTCTGTGGTGATGAATTATAGTATTTTTTTATGATTGAATAAGTTTTTTATGTTCAGTAATTGCTGGCTGGTTTGTATTTAATACGCAACATTGTCTGCCAGAATCATAAGCTTCCATTTTTGAATGTCTGTAACATAAATGCTTTTGTTATCTAAAAGTACAACTTCTGATCTTTTTGAAAGAAAATAGCACTGAATTTAAAGTAAGATTATGTGCTTGAAAAGTGAGCACAATCTCTGGCAATACTGTCTGGCTAACAAGGGGAGGGGGAGAACCGTAGGTTTTTCTGTTCTGAAGAAGCCGATGAGTTTCCAGAAGATGTGTACATACCAGATTATTTTTTAAAGTGTTTTCATGAAATTGTAATAAGTACCATAATGGGCCAACGGTGGCACTACTATTTGTATCGTCATCTTCACCTGTGGAGCGTTAGTTCCCCACCTCAAATAAATGTGCATATTGTAAAATATTGTCCACTGGTGCCATTTTTAAATGAGCTCTACAGTATTGAATGTTAACTTTACTTGTATATGCCCAGTGCTATTTCTCGAATTTCTAATGTCTTAAATTGCTTAATTATTTCAATTATTTTTTTATTCATGCTTGTATCTCCTCTGCCTTCTTGATGCTAAAGAAGGCTGCTTTTGCATTTGCAGAAATACTGATAAACAGTCTGTGATAAAATCCGACCTGTTACCCGTGCCCCCGTTTCATTACACTGTGCTTCTGTTGGTTCTGTGATCTGGAAATCGGAACAAGGGGTGGCAGAGGGGGGAGCCTGTTGCATGCTTTCGTAGAAGAGCATAGCTGTTGCTTCTTTTTGGCTGAATTACCTGTACACTTGATGTATTCCAGATTTGTTTGTTGGTGGAGAGTCTTATATAAAAGTGCTGGCCTTTGTAAACATTAGAATGTAAGCTTCATAAAGCAAACGCACAAATGTTGACTCTTGTTACAGCATTTTTTTAGTGTTCTGGCTGTTCTCTGCAGAAGGCGTTGCTCTTTTACAAAATACATGTGTAGTACACGCATGCTTTGTCTGTTGTTTCAGGATGAAATGTCCTTGTGATTGCCGTGGGTGCCACCCAGGACCGTAGTCTCTCTCACACACAGCTGCACCACCACCTGTCTGTTCTCAGGTGGAGCAGAGGAAGCCTTCTAACAGCTGATGCCCCCACCTAACTCCGCGCGAGGCTCTGCTGCTCGCAGAACCAATCCTCGCTGCAGCGTGCTCTGACTAACGCTGGCTCAAAGCTGCGTCCGGGGATTTATGGACTGTCTGGTCTGTAACGAATTAGACAGTGCTTTGGGGAAGAGCACCAGCTGCTGCTGGTAGTCAGCTTTAATAGATAACCACTGACACAGCGCCCTGGCTTTTTTACAGCTTCAGCAGGCTGACTTGTGCTGAATTGCCGCAATGGGTATCTGAGAACTCCTGTCTGTCTTCACCCTCTTTACTTTTTTTTTTTTTGAAATAAGAAACTTAATGCCTATGCACTGCTGAGAATCAACAGTGGTTGCTGACTTCTAATGTAGCTATGGAGAAGTCAGAATGCCAGCAAACAGCAGCGTCCTTCAAGCAGCATTTTAGACGGAGCAGTTCCCCAGTGTTAATGAGCGGCATTGTGACGTTGGTGTCATACACTTTACACCTGAAGCACACCGACTCCTCATTTAGCAGCCTTGAAGTGCTGGGAGGATTTTACTAGTGGTCTAGGAAAAAAAATATGTCAGCGGTGGAAATCCGTGTTGATGGTATCTAATGTTCCGAGGCAGGAAATGGATCGCAGTGTGCGTGTCTCGTTCGAATACGTTAGGTTTCAGAGCGGGGACCACGGGCCCAAAAGCCTGTGTTTAAGGGGCTTTTATTTCTGGCTGTATGTGGTTAAAGACTTTCTCCTACAATGGAAGTAATTAAACTGTCAGTGGGTGAGGATGTAAATCTGAGTCCCGCAGCCCGTATTGGAAAACTCGCTCTCGAAATGCACAGGGAAAGCTGGACTGTATAAAAACAAAGTTGGATATTTTAAAAATTCATAAAAATACTCATTTTAACAACTCCAAATGCTGAAGACATTTCAAAAGTAAGATTTCAACTTGGCAGATTTCTCTAGGCAGAACCACGTTGGGGGCTGCGTGCAGACGTTAACATGAACAGGCTGAGGCAGAGGCAGGGCTCTTACCGGGTTTGTGCACGGGAATAGACAAGTCTTGGGAAATTATTTTTTGCGAATAACCACATCCTTATCTGTAGACCCAAGCAATACATTGTGTGACAGCAAAGGCTTGAACTTGTTTTTCCTGGAGGAATTTCATCTGCATAAAATCTTCCCAGTAATTTCATAACAAAAATCTTTGTATTAATACTGGTTCAAATATTTCATGAAATCATTGGACTGTTTCATTTGCGTTTTTGGACTAAAGGCCAAGAAATATTTTTGGAGCTATACAGACTGCCTCGTGTATTCCAAGGCTATTACAGAAATGGCAGCAGTCCATGCTAAGAGGAAGGGACCTTGCCCGCCGTTCAGCGTTCAGTCTGTCTTGAGATTTGTTAGCTAATTCTTAGCAAATTTGGTGTAAGCTGGGTGGTTGGTGGTACCACATGTCTCAGTGACCTGCTGAGGGATGTAACCAGCTCCTCTGACCACAAACAAAAGTTAAAGCCCTGAATGTAGACCTGGTTCATCCAGCTTTCAAATAAAAAATGTTTTCAGGCAGCTGAAGCTTATGTGAGGGTATGGGCTGTTCAGCCTTGCAGTGAAAGGCTCCTTGTCAAGTCTGGGACTATTTTGCTCAATCCATCCCCAAAACAAAGAGCTGTGCTTGCCAACAAAAATCAGAGTGGCACTTGCCTTACTTTCATGGCCATCTTTGGAGAGGGTGTGGGGCTGGTGGTGGCCATTCTGGTTATCTACTTCACAGCTAGGACCTTTGTCATCGGGCTAAAATTAAAAGTAGATGTTATTTCAGGGCAGATCTGTTTTCTGAGGGAGCAAATAAGCTGCAGAACTGGCTTAAGCGTGATAGCCCCTACTTGCTTCCTGCTACAAACGAAGCCTTCATGTAAGCTGGTCCTAAAGACCGCGGCTGGTGACTTGGCACTGCCATTCCCATAAACACCAAGGCACGCAGCTCCCACCTTCAGCTTGCACTCTGCCTCTGGGCTGCCCTTTTACCAGTGTGCTGGGCGCTCAGCTGAAGCCTCTTGTTGCAATCCAAACCATTTTGCGATAAGCTGCTTTTTATTACTTGCTTTTAGATCTTAAAGCCTTTTGATACGGGGCCCACTGGGCTTTGCTTCTGAGCCTTGACCATGACTGGCGTGCCAGGGCCAGCGTGTTCTTTTCAAACCTGGAGCAATTTGGTTTGTTCCTGCATTATATGCTCTGGAGATGCAGAGCAGGTAGGCTCTTGCTGTTAGCAAAGAATAGGTGTTAGCTCCAGCGATCACGGAAAGCCGGTGTTTTAAGGGAAATAAAACCTGAAAACACAGTACAAAGAAGCACCTGTTTTTAGCAAACTAATTTGCTGATTTGCTGGTGGTCTTTGGTTTTGTTTAAACACAGGAAGCAGTGATTTGAACATACCCCAGTTAACACAACAACATCCAGTATGCTTTCACCCGCAGACGCCTCTCCCTGCGCTAAAGCACTTATTGCTGGAGGCCCACAAGCTTTGTTCATCTGTAACAACAGAGGGCATGGCCCGCCTTGGGGCTCGGGTCTCGTCTGAACAGTCCCCAGCGGTTCAGCATCAGTGGCACCAGGCTGCCTAGGGTTCCTCTCTGTAACTGCCCAAAAACATCATCTTAGTCCGCAATAATAATGCTGACATCTTTGGTCTCCCCTAGGTCATTTCTGAGGGCCATGAGATTTTACTTATACAAACACAATAATTATTTGTTGTTAATTACCATGGGTTGACTTTCTGGCTAAATAGCTGTGGTAGAATTCCACGTGGACTTTGTGGACTCTTGTGTGTCTCTCATTTTGGGGTATGAGAGTCTGGGATTTTTGATTATTTTTCAGATAATGAGATGTGTGTCTTCTGGAAGAATTATCCATTGTGTTTTAATTCTGCAAGGCATTTGGTTATAGTTTATGCAGAAGTCTGTATAAAAGTAACTCGTATGTAACGACGTGAGTCAAATAATCTTGGAGACAATGATGCGTTTGTTTTTTCAGAAGTTGACCAGATTAACCCTTGCATCACCTAATCAAGTCTCCTGCATTCTGCAGCAGTCTCCACCACTTGTGAACTTTCCCCAAAATTTAATTTCTCCCCTGGCAGGAGTGCCAGGCTATTATTTGTATTGGGGTTGTTTATGATGCAGATTACGAAAAACCTATTGTACCAGAACAAAAAGACTTTCCTTGCCCCAAATAATTTGCAATTTAAATTTGTCATGAGAGCTATAATGGTTTATCAGTGCAATGTGTGGTCAACAGTTCTTCCACTGTGTAAGAGTCAGGATCCGCAATACACAGGTGAGGAGTGGGTGGTATTACAGACCATGGGCTAAAGAGCAATTGAGAATGTAATCGCAGTTAACTAGTCCAGAATCCAAATCTAAATGGCAAAGCAAACCCTTTGCTTTCTGAGCCCCTAAAATTTTAGGGAAAATTCAGCTAGTGCCATGAACCTATCAGCTCAGTCTCAACCCCATTGAAGTGTCGACACTCCTCTACGTACGATCAGAACCCCCAGGAATCTGGAAGACAAATCGATGTGTCAGGGAGAAGTAAAATCAAAATGCCTCTGTGCCTATGATGCATGAGTATTGGTTTGAAAAATGATGAAGAGAACAAAGTACAGCGAGTTGGGACAAATGTGCTTTAAATAAGTTGAGATGTGCTACGTATAGTACGTGTAACATCTTGTTCGTGTGCAAGAACAGACTGTGAAAGAAACAGCTTTGTTTGTGTGGGAGAAGCAGCATCAAAGAGACTGCAAGAGCTCGTGCTGTAATAGGAAACATTTGCCTCTTGAGGGCTGTTATTGCTGCCGGTCACTTTCTTTCCAGCATTAAAATGCAGCAGGATGAGCGACGCGAGGCGGCGTAGGTAGGGAGGGCCAGGTGGGCACCAAGGCGGGTGCAGAGGGCTGGGTGTGTGCTGAGGGCTCCCACACCACCACCCTGCTTGCGTTGGCCTTGAGGGCTGTAGCTGAGGGTGCTGGCTGACTGCAGCAAGGCCGGATGCTCAGCTTCTTGCCTCTAGGACCAGAGTTACCAAATGGGATTACCAGGTCTTACCAGGTATTTGGAGGGTATCTGAAGGTCTTCAGCAGCAAGAAACCTGGTGCGAATAATGCCTAGGATAAGCAGCAGTGCCAGCACACACAGCACGCATCTGACTGCGTTGGCTGCTTTGCACCAGAAGCCATGAGAACTCCACGGCTGTCTGCGCGACCACAGGATGGCGTACGGGGGCCTGCAGAGCTCGGGACGGTGCTTGATGAGCAGCCTTATGCCAGCTGAAACGCCTCAAATTGTGCTCGTCCCGCAGCTTCTGTTGCCAGAGGTTTGTGTTGTCTTCTTTCTTTTCACCCAGATGTCGCCTCCTCCGTCCAGAGTCAATGACAGCTTTCCAGAGCCAGGTTTAGACTTCGTGGTGCTAATAGCATTAAAACTAATAGAAAGAAAACGGTGGAGCTCTTTGATGATCAGAAAAACACATTCCCATAGTACAGGAGAATTTGATCAAATTTACTGACAACTTGAAATGAATGAGAGACCCTGCTCGCACCAGGGGAGCTTTCCTAGGAGCACATTGCCTGCTGGCTGTTTTCCCAGCGCCGGGAGCCGTTCAGAGGCATGCTGTGGCACAGTTCTGCTGCTTTTAGCGAACTGCAGAGCACTTTCCCCGAAGTGCTGATGCTGCAGCATTCCCGTCAGACCGCCGGCAGCAGGCATCTCTCTGTTGTTTCCCTGTGTGGGCACACGCAGACGTGGGTCTGGGAGCATTTGCAGCAGCTTCAGCTTTGTTACCTGCAGCGCCAGGTGACGTCTGCTTGCACTGAGCGAGTGCCCTGCAGCCGTGCTCTGGGGCCATGCCCAGGTGAGCGCTTGGCTGGAGCACGCCTGGCTGTCTGCTGCTGCTTCTGACATAGATTGGGTTCCGCACTGCAGGCCAAGGTGCAGAAATCAGCAAGCACCAGCCCCAGCGGTGTGCGGGGCTGCTCTCAGGGCTGCAGGGTTTTGCTCCCAGCCCTGCGCTCTGGCCCAGCCTCACAAGGAGGATGCATGACCCTGATCTTCACAAAGCACTTTGTGGTCTCCCCATGGCAAGTGCTGTGCAGGGGCTGGGTGCCATCAGCACTGTCGTGGCTGGGAGTTCTGCTCCCCCCCTGCTCAGCCGGGCCCTGTTGTGCCTGCGCTGCACGTAGCCTTGGCTCGAGCGGGGAGTGGTTTCTCTGCTCTTTCATAGTTTGCCTTCTCCTTCGCACGTCTCCAGCAGGAAGTGCAGATTCAGCAGGCATTGTGTGCTCCAGCAGCCTGCCAGCTGCCTCGCTGGAGCTAATTCATGATTCAAGTCACTCCTGATAAGTTTGCAAACAATGTGCTGTGATTTCTGAGCTAGATAGCAGCTGAGCTGGGCTCCTCGGTTTCCAGTGTGGCAGCTGAATGAAGCCCTGCTTTTCTGTAAAGCCCATGGGTCAAACCTGGTCTCAGACTTAATGCTTCATATTCTGTGATGTTTCACAAATCCCGTATTTGTTGAGGAATAATTTTAAACAAGTGTCACCATTACTAACAAATCTCCCAACAGAGTGTGTGGAGGCACAAAGGGGGTGGATGGTAGGTGTTGGTCTAATAAGGACCGGGAACTGAACACAGGATTTCTGACCTGCAGTTTACTTCTCTGGCCACTGGATAACTCTGTCATCCCCTTTGTAACACACTGAATAACTCCAGTGAAAGCAAGCAGCAACACTTTGGCTCGGGCTAACCTCACCTGGTGCTCACCAGACCTGGCAGGAAGCAGCAGGCCACAGTTACAAGTGACTGGCTGAAGAGCTAGTGAGTGTGTGGTGCAGAAAACACCAACAGAAAGCATGGTGCAGCCGCCAGCAGAGGAGCGTGCAGTTCTTCATCTCAGACCTTATTCCAGTTGCTATCTGCTGGTTCACATCCAAAGAGATGATCCATCAGATAAGGATTTGTAGGCGAGACCGTGTCTGCTCCGTGCACAGCTCTCCCTGGGAAATGGGTTCAGCACAGAGCACACACTATTTGTTCTTACTCACTACGCTTCCATGAAGTGAAATCCTCATGATTATATATCTCAGCTTGGCAGGTGCTATTTTTTTTTTTCATACGTATGCAAAGTCAGTAATCTCCAGCACGGCAGCCTAGAACTATAGGATGGATTTTGAACCATTTTGTGGAATTAAAAAAAATCATTACAACACAGCAGCAGAAGTAGGAATATACATTGCTCCTGCCAGATGACGGCAGGATTTTGCTTATGGGTAGGCTTGTGGAAGCTCACCTTGGTACACTTTCCACAGGGCATGAGCTCACTGCAGAGGCAGATCTACGGTTTGAAGTGTATTTGTCATTGTGCCATATGGTGCTTTGCTTTCTTTTTTTTTTTTTTTTTCACTCCTCCTTCAGTATTGGAATTGGAAATTCAAGTTGCAGAAATGTGAAAGCAATTGGGCCTAATCCATTCCTGTTGTTACTCCTTTTGTTTTCACTGGAGTTACTCCAAGGCTGGATTCAACATATGATGAACAACTTGTTCTCCAAAGCTGGAACTGAGGGGAGAAGGTTTTAGGGATGATCACGCAACTCTAAGGCTCCTTCTCAAACAGCCAAAGCTCCCACGGGACGAACAATGTATGGTAAGTTTGGGATATTGAATTTGGTGCAACGTTCTAGTAATAAGCCCTCCAGTCATAATAATAGGTTATTATCCATTAGAACAATTACTTGAATGAAACCCAACTGCTGGCTCACTTCGATTGGATGGAAAAATCCTGGCTGTTGATTTCAGTTGCCAGTGAGCTTCACAGGCACCAGCCGCGAGCAGGCGACAGGCGGTTCTGAGCCTGGTGATCTTGCTGCTTCCCTCTCACCTTGTCTGGAGCCAGCTCCCCCAGGGCTGCCACTCTTTGCTCCCTGCTCCTTGTGCACTGAGCATCTCAGCTGCAGCCCAGCAAAGTCTCCAAAGGTGTTGCGAGCCCTACATCTGCTCTGGTGAGCTGGAAGGAGGAGGGTGCTACCTACAGGCTGTGGGGAGCTGCACCCTACCAAGTGCAGTCAGCGTTGTTTGCTTCCCAAAGTGCTTAGATCAGGAGGGGCTCCAGGAGGGGTGCAGCGCTTGCAAGGAAAAGGCCCGGATGAATTTCTCCATTTAAGAGGGTCTTGAAGAGGGTGGCACACAACGTGCCAAGAAAAGATTTAAGAAGGGCAGCATTAAGAAGGGGCATTACTGTGTTTACAACAGGTAACCAGGAATGGAGCGAGCACTTCTCTAACACTGGTGCTGATGCACAGGGTACAACATTTTCTTCAGCGGTTATACACTGAGTGAGGGGGAGAAAGAACCCTTGGCTTTTAAAAACAAAGAAATTTCCAACCTTATTGACTTTGACTTATTTCTCTCCACAACAGAGAATGCACTATTAGCAAGCTGGCCAGTGTGAAGGGTGACGAGATGCTGCTCCGCTTGGATCTGAGGAGGTTTTAGGGAGAAGGCAGAAAAATTTATGCATTCCACACGGTTACTGACCTCAAGGCTCCGTGGAGAAAGCACCAGAAAGCCAAGGAAAACAGTAGGAATAGTTAAATCCTACAAACCACAGCATAGAGGGATTATCACACCAAATCTTGGTTAAAGTTCACATAGCAAAGAGGATCTCTGGCTTCCTAGGAACTGCAGCTCCTACTGTTTGTCAGATGTGTGCTCCAAGACATAACCACTTCCCAATCGTCTCTTGGTCACCAAGAGCATTACGCTTTGGGCCAAGGCTTTCTGAAGACTTCAGCGCTAAACGAAGCGTGTCACTGCCGAGGGAAGGAGCCCAGGGAAGGCGCGGGTGTGCTTTCCCATCGGTGGCTGCGCTTCTGCAAGGCGCCCCAAGCCAATGTAACGCCGGGTTTATGCAGCGTGGGTTTGACGGAGCTCAGAGGTGCGTGTGCCAGCCTGCTTTGTGCTCCGCTCTGCGCCCCGAGCTGGGACCGCTGGTGACAACGTCGTGTGCTAGGCAGGGAGGCTGGCACTCGCACTCTGTGTGTCGGGGAAGGATAAAATCCTGTGGAAAGCCTGCACGCCTCGCCTTCTGGGGGCCTAGCACCACGCGTGTGCTAGGCTGGGCTCTCGTTTTGTCTCCTCTTTGGGTTTCTGCTTCACTTCCCTTTAAGCCTTTGGCTCCAGGTGCTGGAGCATCTCATCTTTCACTTTGAAACTCTCTGTTCCTTCTGGCTCTTGAGTCACCTGGGAATTGCAGCTTCTAAAACTTCAGAAACTAGATTTACAGAAAAAAGAAAGTAAAGAACCGTATTGTCCTAACTCATGGAGGAGGTGGGTTGTAACTCATGTTCTCAGATGCTGTGGTTGGGTGTTCAGCCCATTTCTCCCATAGGTAAAATTTTGTTTGGTTTGCCCAGTGAAGTATTCACCTAAGGACTTTCTTTTATTCCCAGATCAGCAGTAATGCCTACAGAGAGAGGCTGGTTGCTGCTTAAAACACAGGATCAGATCTGGGTGGAGGACGTAGATACACGTAAGTAGCTTGGCATGGAAAGGGAGGGATGTTTTTGATGACTTTTCCTTTACAAGAGACACAATCCCACGCTGCATTCATTCAGTTCAGACACAAACTTTCCCAAAAGAAGGAGGTCTGTGTTCTGGGATCAGCTGAACATCACTTTCCAGATGGGTGTCTGTGCCTCTCCTTGCACCACACCGTGGCTCAGACCGGGCCGTTGAGACACCAGGTTTCTCCCTGAGCCCCACAGATGCTCCGTGTCCCCAGGGGCAGTGATTCTGGGGGCCACATGTCAGACCCATCTCTGGAGGCTGCTGGAAAAGCAAGTGGCCAGAGGCGCCAGGCCCTCCCCTGGCAAGTGCCGCAGATTTCTTTCCCTTGAGCCGTGCTGACACGCACACCCATGCCGCAGGACTGCTGAGGGCTGCTCCTCTAAACTGCCCAGAAGGGTTACTGCTGCTGGAAATCGTGGGGGCTTGGGCCAGCTAGCAGCTTTATCAGGAAAGCTTCCTTCTGACCAAGCCAGTGAGAGCTTTGCTAAGCGGGAGTCTTGGGCCAAAGCTGCTCTTCTCATGTTTCACAGATGGCCTCCATGAATGATTTACTAGGAGAGTAAAAGATCAGCCAGATTCCTCCAAGTGCATCTCGAGACGCATAAAGCACTGGATTTTATAGGGGCCTAGGCAATTCCCAGTTCTTTAGCCTCATTAGGCTGTCTTACAGTGACTAATTGCCCTGAGCTCCCCTAGAACCAGGGGTCTCCTGGGGGCGAAGCCATGCTCCTTGCGTGGGCTGCTCCCATGGCTTTGGGGCAGGTGAAGCCTTCTCTGTGTGTGCAGGTACCTGGAGTGCCCACAGCGCTTGGTGTGCCTCGTGGCAGCTTACTGGAGAGGTTAAAATGCTCCTGGGAGGGAGATGGTGAAGGGAATACTTACAGTGTGCAATGAGGTGTTCCCATAAAATTATCGAAAGCTTTGCAGAATCCTCCTGTGGAGAAGAGCCATAGAGAGTTCACACCAGCTGTGGTCTGGGTAGGGCAGAGCCTCTTGCTTTAATATCTCAGCTGGTCTCCAGGGCTTGGATGAGCAGTTTGGGGGGAAGGGAGATTACCCCATGTTTGCCTGTTATGGAGTTTCTCACATTTTTCTCTTTTACACTTGGCAGCCAGATCTCTGTGTCTGACTTTCTACGGCAATTCCTACAGAGTTTGGCTGTTTTAAAGGGCTGCAATACTGATTTAGACGTCCAAATTGGAAAAGCAGTGTTTAAAGTGGACCCATTTTTTCCCTTTAAAGTGATACTTGTTAAAGACCTTTGTTAAATTATTTACCAGTGGGCTTGAAAGATCAACAGATCTTTCCATTTAACCACCGGCATTACTTCCAACATGCTTTTTTTCCCCTTTCCCATAAATAAAAAAAGAAATCAATCACAAAATTGTGACCAGTACAAGAGGGTGATGGGATGCAATTCAGATCCTAGCTCTACCTCTCCTCCCTCCAAGGAAGATATTTCTGCAGGCTCACCAGAACCACTCTTCCCGTGCTCCCCATGCAGGTGGCCTCCTTACACACAGCGGAAATGTCCCACGGGTCTGGGCTGCCCAGGGAGCTGTGGTTTGTGTCTTCCAGGGGCTCTAGGGAACCTTCCTCTGGTCCTCCACCCATCTCCTGCACCGGGAGCCTCAGTGCCTGGATCCGGCCCCATCTCCCCACCTGAGACCGCTAGAGGGCTTGCTCGGATGGGTTTCGTGTTCCTACGGCCGTGTGAAGCCACTGCGCCGTGCTCAGCGGAGTGGGCATGTGCCCATCTCGTGTGAACGGCCCCGGGCTTACAGCAGGCAGAGGTGGGAGCTCGGGGGCTCGCTGGGCGAATCAGCCCCTGGCAAAACTGCTTGAAACAGTCGGGTTTTAGCCAAGCTGCTGAGCAAAGAGGGTTTGTGTCTCCCTTTCCCTCTGTTGTGATCTCATGTGCAACGCTAAAAGCTCCATAAGAAAGAGGGACGAGAAGCAGCAGCCCTGCCAGCCTCGTTCCCAAGGCATCAAGAGAGGCTGCAATGCTCAGTCTGCTCCGGAAGCACAGGGGTAACAACTTCTGCGATATTTCTGATTTTTTGCATTGTGATTTACCTGCATAAATTGGGGCTGAACCTCCTCCCTTTTTGTTCAACCTGCCGCAAAAGGGAGACGGCAGCAGCCCCTGGGGTCCACTCCATAAAATCTCCCCTGCCACAGTTTTTCAAGGCTGTGTGCTGTGGAAGTTCTGCCACCACTCATAGCAGGGTGAGGGGAGAGTTACAAAAAGTACAGGAATGCAAAATCCTGCCTTCTTCTCAGTGAAGACAGAAATAAAGCATGTTTGCGTGTTTCCAGGATAGAACCTAGTGCAGGTGGGCTGTGCGTCGGCATCTGTTGGAGGTACGGACAGCAGAGCAGATCCTGCACCGCTTATGTTGAAATGCTTATGTCCTCCTCGCAATGGGCTGTCCTATAGGAAGAGAGTATTACGATCAAACATCACTTTAAAAGCAAATGTAATCCTTTAATTTAATTTAATTTTATTTTATTTTATTATTTTTTTTTAAGACAGTATTTGCCAAGCCTGTTTACAAGAGTGACTTCACATCTCGGGGGATTACTCACCATGGCAATTTTTGAGGATCTTGAGTCACCCACCTGGGCTCTACCCATGGGCTGCCACCGCAGAGGGGTGCCTGGGGCTGTGAACTCCCACCGGGGCCGTGGAGGGCTCGGAGCCCTGCGGGGCACTGCCTGTGGGCGGGCAGATGGGACTGCTGGTGGGAGTTTGGAAAGGGGCAGTCAAAAGATGCAGCAACAGGATTCGGAGTCGTGAAAAATGACAGGGCAGTGAATTTCCTCAATTTCTGACCATCACTGTCTCATTATTTTTACATGTATCACGTTTTTGCCTGGTGCACTGAATGGACATCTTGGATCCTGATGTCTTATTCTGCAAAGGTACCTTGGGCTGTAATTCCCATCTTTTGCTGAGCATCCCACCATGTTTGCATGTTTGGAACCCCGTGCTGGCAATGCTAGGACAGCCGTGCGATACACTGCTGTAAAATGTTCCTGTTGTGATGCTGCCTTGCCTTCTATTCTATTTTTCCTGGAAAATGCTATTGCCAATGCAACAGCAGGTCTGCTCCTGCAGACAGGGCTGTTCTCTGCACGCCTGCCCTCATGCCTACACAGAGACCAAAACTCCCCTCCCCAGAACCAAAGAGAGCAGAAAAAAAGTAGTGAGCTAAAAAGGAAATGAAACCAGCAATGGATGCGTGAGATTATTTAAATGCTTATTTGCCACCACTTTTTACTACACCATTTTATTTCTATTTTATCCTTTGTCAGGGTCCCACCTAAGCATGGCCGACTGCTCAGCAGAGACAGACAAGGGCAAGAGAGGAAACAGCTGTGACCCCTTTCTGGAGCGTTTGCTCCTTTCCATCCCCATAGACACGTCCCAGTGTAAATAACCTTTCCTACTGCTTTACAAAGCAATGGCTAAGCAGGACGGGGGAGAAGGTGGTCTGTAATGTTTTCGGTTCTGTCTTTCCTCTTTATTTTCCTGCTTGGTCATGGAAGGGAAATCTGGCTGGTTGTTAATATGAAAGCATTTATGGTGGTGACGGTATTACTGTTACGAAAGTTCAGAAGACACTGGCAACCCTTGATGGATGGAGGCTTTCAGACAAGAAACGAAAGCTGCCTGTAAGGGATTCCCATCCATCATGGAAAACCCAGTGTGCCGTGGGATCTGTGCCTCAGACGTGAGGAACCAGAACAGCCACGTGCTGTGCTGTACAAAGACCATAACCCAAGGGACAGGTAAATCATTTTTTATAAGGAAAAAACATCGTATGGAATTAATGTTTTCTATAAAGGAGACTTTTCATGTTTCACTCACCATTCTACATAATCAAAAACATGCCCTAAAATGCATAAATTATGGACTTTTATGTTCTAGGGCTCTAGCAGCTTCCTCTGCAGGTGGATTTAGTGCTGCTGCAGGCATGGCTGGATAGCTGGGGGTTTGCTTTGGCAAGGAGCATCCCAGCTGCCATGCCAGAGCAGGAAAGGGAAGCAGGTGGCAAAGCTTCGTGGGGCCGGAGCCTCACAGCACTCAGTGCCGTGCCCCGTTCCCCGTATCACAAAAAGTTTGGTGAGCTTTAATTTGGAAATTGGAATGAAAAAAAGTCCAGGGCTAATGCTGGTGACGGGTTGCAGAGGGGAGAGCCAAGGAAGGGGACAAGGTGTGTGCCAGCAGCTGGAGTCAGGAGAAGCCGTGCCGTGACAATTGCTTTGTCACCCGGCCTTCTGTCCGTGTCAGTGGCAAGGGAGATGGGTTTGGCTCTGCTGAGGGTGTTCCAAGTGCACAAAACAACTAACAAATGAGAAGTCAGTGGAGGCTGGGCTCAAGGCTTCAAAGGTCGTGTTTAGAATTAAAACTGCTTTAAACTGGCTGCCCTCATGTGCCAGTGTTTGCCACGCCGGGTCTTTGCCATGGTTCTGGACAAGGCACTGGGCTTCAGCATGACCAGGCTGCGCGGGATGCCACCACCCAAAGGTCTACACCAAGCAGGCACCGCCATGAGGCTGCCGTGGGCTTTTTGTCAATCCTCCCAGGAGAAATGCTCCTCCCTGGGATCCCTGTGAGCCTCCCTGTTGGTGCATTTCAGTGCTGGCCCCTTTTAAGCTGTTCTGTGCTGGGCAACTTTGCACAGCGCAGGGGTGAAGCACATCTGCATGGAGCAGGTTCCACTCACATGGCTTGGGCACATCCCAGGATTTCTTCTCACCTCTCCTTCTTCTTTCCACTTTTGGATTATTGCTTCAAATGAGTAAGGCAGCCAACCACGTAAATAAATAACGGGTGACAAAAATATCAAACAGCAAGATAACAGACCTGTGTGCAGGCATAGGAAAGTGAAATAACACTGAACTAAGCTTTCAGAACTTTGTTTTGTTGCCAGAGCCCAATCTCCAGACACTGATTTAGCCATGCTAGTAATGCATTTAAGTGTGTTTCTTTGCGAAGCAATACATCTCCTGCAGAGCAGCTCTGGAGCAGCCGTTGGCTACGGGCTTTCTGCAGGCTGAGGTCTCTGGGTCAGAGGTGCTCTGTCTTCCGCCGCCAAATCTCCCCAGGCTGGCAATCTATCTCTAGGCAAGGTAAATCCCCACCTGCAAAGTGCTTAACTCAGTGTCTGGTTGCAGTGCAGAGGCTGAGGTCAATTCCACTGCTTGCTGTCCCCTTCGAGGCCATCGTGCCCATAACCTGCCACTCAGCATTGTCCCTTGTCACATCCCAGCTGAAAATAATGCAGGAGTTGCTGCAAGGAGCTGTGCTTGGCTGCTGTGTGCTCCCTGCCACCACTTCTCCCATGCATTTAAACACAGACCTTATTATATGCAAGGTGCCTGCAGGGTCTCCCTTTTCCAACATCACCATGCATCTGTTCATGGAAGTGCAATCCAGAGCTTCCAGAGCACCCATGGCAGGCTCAGGGAGCTCAGCCTTCATTTTGTAACTGCTACAGATTGATTATTGTCAATGTAAAAGCTGTGGCCTCAGGCAGCCTTCATCTCACCAGTGCGCAATTTCACAATGCTCTAAATTAAGTCTGGAGGCTAAACGTGTGCTAGTCATCGCCCATGGAGTGTAGGAGAAGCAGGGCCCTCTAAAGCTATTGCTAGCGTCAAGCATCTGGTTTATGTTTATAATGATTTATTCAACGGTGGGAGGCAGGTAAGGAGCCATCATGGAAGGCAAACTAGAGTAGATCGGGGTTTTCAAAGCTCCGAAGCCATGGCTAAATCAAAGTTGTCTGACTTCAAAAGGAATGTGTGACTTGATTCTTTAAACAAGGCTCACAAAGTTGGCAGTTATCACTAGAGGCAGCGCTGGTAGCACAGCCTGCTCTGGAAGCTGCTGGTCCCTCCCGAGTGCGGGATCCTGCTCTGATGTCATGGCTCCAGCTTTTTCCTTCTTTTTTGAGAAAATTTCAGCCAAGTATTTCAACTGCCTGCGAGAGCCGGGCCAGAGAAGAATACACCTTTTTTTTTCAATGTTAGAATGATTCGGGAAATCCTTTCTTCAGAAAGATCTAATGCTTCCAAACTTTGAAAGAGAGACTTGAATTCCAGGGGGGGGAAGATCGGTCCGTGCTGCAGACGGGCGTGCTGCCACGGCCATGAGGATCTGACCGCGCTTGTTTCGGTTTTACGAGCCCTCGAAGAAGTCTGGTTTGTGCATGTGCAGCAGGGCTTAGCGAGAGCTTAGCTAAGATTAGGGAAGAGTCTCTGCTCACGTCTCCCAGTGCCTGGCCCTCGGGAGGGGTGAAATTGATCCTTCCTCCCAAAGGAGGACATCAGCAAAAGCTCAGCCTGGAGATCCTAAAACCTTCCTCCAGCTGCACATATGTTTGCTCATCTCACCCGATTTTTGGGATAGCAGACACCGTCCCAGGTTGCAGCTGATGTGCGCAACAAGGCTCTGTGCTGGCAGCCCCAAGATGCTGGGCAGGGGCTTCTTTGTTTCCCTTCCATAGCACAGAGCAGATAAATTGTTATTGCTCCGTCCTGGTTTCGGAGCAGCCTGCCTTCCTGCTGCAGAGACACAGAGTGGGGATGCTGGGGCCCGCGCAGCTGGAGGTGCTGGCTGGAAATCTCCAGGGCCTGCGCTTTCCTGCAGGGTGAGATCCAGGTCTACACAGCCATACCTGCACATAGCTACCTTTTTACTTCTCTCTCTCTCTCTCTCTTTTTTTTTTTTTTTTTTTTTTTTTTTTCTTTTTCCAAAACACACGCCTGGATCCCAAGGCTGACCCAGATGAGATTTCCCAGCTTGCCAAGGAAGGACGTCACTGGAAGGTGCTGCACCTTGGGACACTGCTCGTGGAGAATTTCCCAGTGCTCCCCTGTGAGCCCAGCACACCCGCGCCACCAGGCTCAGCCCTGGGTGCCGTTGCCTCCTGCCCTCTACTGAGGAGGAAGCAGCAATGTGTCCTCCGGATGGCCAACACCTGCCAGACCTCCAGCTGCCCCAGAACGGGAATAAATAACCCACACTTGCTGTTGGATCACCTGGGATGAACCCTCTGTGCACCAGGTGTGCCACAGCTCTTGGTGGGGGTGGAAGGATCACCTGGCAGATGTCCCAGGGCTGCGCACGGCATGAACAGCTGCGAGTGACACGTCCATGGTGTCACGGTCACGGTGCGAGGACCAGCCCGGCGCCCGGCGTGGGAAGGTTGTTGAGCTGCTGGAGGGGAGCCAGCAGCCCCTGTCTGCTCGAGTCAGGAAAACGTCCCAGCGCTGGATCCACCCAGCTCAGCCCAAGCTTGGCCAGACGACAGGGCTGGCTCCCTCTGCAAAGTGGAAGAGAGCAAAAGGGGATTTTTAATTTCCAGATGCTTTTAAAATAAAAATAAAGACTGTGCTGTGAACTGGCTCTGAATGGGCTCCTCTTCTTCAGCCAAATAGTTGGCTGATACGGGCACGATGACTGGGCAATAAAACCTTTCACTGCAATCTGGTGCACCAGGAGTGCTGGCGAGCACGGCGCTGCCCTCATCTCCAGAGACACATCATCACGCTGCTTCAGGCTTGTTTTATCTTTTGCAGGGAGGCGAAATGCTTGCTGGCAGTAGCAGAGTGGGAATTAAAGGGTTTGGGGAGAATATTGTCCTGAACACACTGACGTGCTCTGGCAAAGCAAAATGCTGCCTGGAACCGGGCAGGGCTGGTGGCTCGGTGACACTGCAGGATCCCTCTCGGTGCACGTTGTCACAGGTACTTCTAAGCCAGCTGTGGATGCAAACATCTGCAAACAACTTAACCCTGGCAGCTGCCAATCAGCCTAACGAGAGCAGGAAATGCATTAAGTGCAGAGCAGCACACCTGGGCCACACATGCCCTGTGTCTCCGTCCTGCGGAGAAGATGACGTCCTCCCAGCTCCTCCGCCCGGGCATTGTGCACTGGACACGGGGGGTTCTAATCCTCCCTCCGGCTTTGAATTTTGTTGGGCTCCTTGTGGCATCTCATAAAGGCTGAATGGGCAGCAAGCATAAAAGCAAAATAATCCTTGCGCTGGGAACGCCTTTGAACAGCCCTGACCTGGCTCCGCAGGCATCTGCCGGGCAGGGGATGCTGCGCAGCTCTCAGCTCTGTCTGAAGGCTTGGTGAGAGGAGGTGGGGTCCTGCCTAAAGCATTTGTATCTGGATACGGCTCTCAGATGTCAGAACATGCATCTGTGTTCATCCATATTACTCGTTTGTTCCTGACTTGTCATGCCTGCTCACTGGGTGAAAACACAACAAATTTGCTTTTCCCCCCTCTTGTTTAGTTTATTAATTACATCTCCAGTTACACGATGCTCTGGCCTCAAAGGATCCATTTGTGATTCTCCTGAGATATGCACACTGTGGCCGCAGATAGCAGCATATAATCATTTAACATATGAATGCTGTCAAACAGTTTAATCAAATCTGAAATTGCCTGCCTTTGTGCCCTGCGCTAACCCATTGTGACTGCAGAAAGTGAGCTGGGCTCCCCTAAACAAAGAGCAATCACAGCCCAGCCCTTTGTCTCCTCTCTTTGCATAATTTCCTGAACCCTGCCCTGTTCCACCTGCTCAATAACGTTAAGCTTATTTCTGGACAATTTACATGCAGCCCACTCCACAAACGCGCCCTGGCAAGGATTTTTTGGAGGAGCTATGGGAACGAGCCTCTCGCCCTGCATGTTCCCCTCCAGCCCGTAAGACCCGGAGCACAAATGCTTCCTCAGCACTTCCCGAGCCTTCCCCGAGACGCCAACGTGCAAAAGCACAACTGCTCTGTTCCTCGCAGCCGGACCCCCCCCCCCCCCCCCGGGCTGCTGCAAGCCAGAAATGCTGCTCGGGGGGGATGGGGCTTAGGCACAAATCCTTTCTTTCCAGCGAGGACACTGCAGGACGGCTCGGTGGGACGCGCACCTCTGGGGTGCGGTGCTCCTGCGGTGCTCCTCACCACGACCTCGGAGCTCCGGGAGGAAGCGAGTGGTTCCTGGAAAGCATTGTTCGAGCAGTTTGTTTGTTCCGTGCCTTCCCAGCAGCTGCTGGGGAGAAGCAGAATAAAGGGCAGCGTACAGGAGATGGCTCTGCAAAAGTGCGGGTCCATGGAGGAGAGCCCCTTCTGCACCCAAAGCGTTGGCACGGCGCAGGCCTGGTGATGGCAGGAGGCTGAGGGAGCAGGGAGGGAGGGCAGGACACAGCCCCTGCTTGGCACAAGGCAAGGGCACAGCCTGGCGTTTGGCTGTCAGCCAGGCAAACGGCGTCCAGCAGTTGCTGGAGCAGGCGGCTGGGTGCACGGCTGTGTCCATCAGCCCTGAAGGCAAGCCCAGTGCCAGTGGTGCAGCTGGGAGTGTTCGTCAGCTGCCTGCCTTTGCAGCTGGCCCAGTGGTTGGCCCCAGCAACTCTGGGAATGGCTGTGGAGGAGCTGGGTGGCAGCTGGGGCAGGATACTACCCCCTGTGCACGTTCTGCTGTCCTCTTTTCTGCATCAGCGTCTCCAGCCCTGATTCAAGCAAACAGCTAAAGCAGGTGAGAACAGTGCAGCCAAGTGGAGCATTTCGAACCCAATGGAGTTCCCAGCAAGGCACAGCCCAACAGAGCCCTCTCCACATGCAGAGAAGTGTTTCATACCAGTTCCCTGTGTTCATCAGCAAGAACCATTTGGTGTTTTTTAATGCTCTCTTCAGACGTCCCCCCAAAGAGCTGGTTCAGATACACACCCCATGTACCTTGGATGCCAGCTGCTTTCGCTCACAAGGTTTCTCAGCCCAAATAGGGGCAGTGAGCAGCCCTGCAGGCAGCAGCATGGTCCTTGCAAGGGGACACCCCTCTGCACCCTCAGCCCTGAGCTCTCCTCTTCATCCGGGGGCTGCAGGCACAACCCTGGCACCGCTGCCTGCCAGCAGTGGAGCATCAGCGCGCCTTGGCACGCGGAGCCAGGCATTGTACCAAAAATAGGTTTCCCCAATTGTATTGTCAGGCAAACATGTTCTGCAAGTAGATCCAGTTCCCTGGGATTTTCCAGGCTCACTGTCTGTAGTTTCCTGGGGCTGGTTCACCCTGGAAAGGCTGCTGGAAAGGGCTGCAGGGCACACAGAGACCCCAAAGGGCAAAGCAGCCCTGGAAAAGGGCAGACCAGAGGGGCTTTACTGCTGAGGAAAAATGTGTTTCTGCTTCTAGTGCTGGTGTGAGCAGGGCTGCGGGCTGCCCCAGCACACACATCTCCTCCCGGTCCTGCAGCATCCCCAGAACCATCCCGGGGCTTCAACACAGCCCTATGAAGGCTCCCCTGCGTCTGCACCTCCTGGGACACTGGTTGTGGGCAGGAAGAGCCAAAAGGGAAAAAAAGCAGCCTGTCTGCTGAGTAAAATGTCCAGGAGAAAGAAAAATAAACACAGGAAAAGCCACAACGTTCACGAAAGTTGCTGGATACTTAAAAGATGCCAATGTCCTTAAAAACTGCTTGTGTTTGCAGAAATGTTTCTGAAACTGCATAATTTTTTCTTGCAATAAAATATTAGTAACAAGATAACATCGCAGACAGTATCTGCTTTTGGCACTTAAAATATCATGGCTGGTGGGGTGACCTCCAGCCACAAAGCTCCTGTGATCTCAAACAGAGCAGTCTTGCTCGAAGGGAGTTAGGGAAACTGAGGCAAGGCCAGTGCTGCAGCCTTTCGCACCAAGCTGGCAGCAGGAGGGATCTGCTCCTGGTCTGACATCCCACCCCATCCCATCTCAGGTCTCTCCATCTGGTCACACTGGGACAGCATCCCACCATGCCAGGGAGCCTCAGGGACGTCCTGTATCCACTCCAGATTCTGCCCCAGCCCCAAGGCAGGGACAGCTTTAGAGCTCTGCAAGGAAAGCCTGGGCTCAGCCCAAAGCAGCACAGCTCCCACACAAAGCTTCTGTCTTCCAGTGCAAAAACTGCTCCTGAAACTCCCAGTTTTGTCTTGGTTTTGGGGATGAATGGGAGTATGGGGGAACTGGGAAGGTCTCTTGTTCCCAGTAACTGCTGGCCTGACATGGACAAATGACTGCTCTTCTTAAAATATGGCAAAGGCTATTAAAAGTATTACTGATAAAAGGCAAGAAGCTGGGAAAATGGACTAGACCGGGCTATTTTTAGAAGCAGTGGCATCTGCTCAGCATGAGAATTGCTTTGCACAAATTTACTGCAGCTGAAGTTTGAACAGAAAGTTTGCTGGATGAGCTGAAATCACACAGCACAGCTACCTAGAGAAACACCGACCGGCCAGAACAGCAGCTCAAGCCCAGGCAAGAGGAACGCAGCCCAAAGCCACCCAGGGCAGGCTCTGGCTGAGGTCCCTCTGTGCCACTGCTCGCTGCACAGTGCCGATGGGGACAGCGATGCTCACAGTACGCTGTGTGCCTGGGCAGCGAGAGGAACTGGGGATTGCTGCAAACCAATCCGTGTAAAAGAATATAGATATATTTTTTAAATTTACCCGGCAGTTTTGCTGGTGCCTGAAATGCAAGCACGCTGTGTTCTCCTAGGAAGCCCTGCAAATGCCGTACTGCACCCCATCTGCAGGGCAGCACGCGGTGGGGTGAGGGAGCCCAGAGCCCTGCTTGCAGCCGAGGCAGCGGGGATGCTCCCAGTGCCTGCACTGCAATAGCTGCAGTGAAAAAGTGCCCGAGTTCAGCCCCTGCCCTCTGTCTTTGTTTTGCTAACCCACTGCTCCGGTCTGAGTTGGCAGCTGGAGACTGCTGGCTACAGACCCTTTCCCAAGTTTGTTGAAGGCAGCATGAGCTGCCCTGCCATGGCATCCAGGGCTACTATTCCTCAGTGGAAAAAGTTCTGCTCCGGCGCTGGGTGCGGTGTTGGCCCCGGGCATGGCAGGCAGTGAGACTGCGGTTGAGAGAGGTGCCGGGCACAAAATGTCCTCTGTACGGCCCGGACACAGCATGGCTGGGAGGGCTGACCGGCCCCTGTCCCCTTGCTTGGTGACAGAAAGGGGAGACAGAGCAAAAACGGCGTTCCCCTTCCCCAGTTTGAGTTCGCTGTGGTTCATTTTATTCATTGTTTGTATTTGGACAACCGCTGGGTGTTGGTGAAAACACTTGGATCCCAGACTCATGGAGTCTCATAGTTTTCAACACCAATGATTATTCATCCAAAAGCTCAGACCAGAGTGTGGTATTCATTATTTGCTACTCTCCAGTCTCCTGTTTGAAATGTTCCCAGCCCAGGAGCAGAAACAGACGCTGTGTGCCCAGCCAGCCCTGCACACCAGCAGACCCAATGGCAAAGTCCACCAGCAGTGCCCTGGCAGAGAGGTGGCCGCAGGAGACCCAGCTCTGCTCTGACCCCTCCTCCCCCCCAAAGGAGACTCCATTCACCACCGTTATCACCCTGTCTCCACTGGCAATCACTACAACTGAGCAGTTATTCTCTATCTCCTTCTGTGTACCCTGGAGGATGTCCTGGGATCAGTGCCCAACTTCTGGGGCACAGCCACTGGCAAGTGAGGATTTGGGGCTGGGGCTGCTCTGCCGAGCACGGGGTCAAGGCATTGTAGAGGGCAAAGAAACGGTGCTGCCCCTGTTTTTGTTTGTTTGTTTTCCTGTATATCCTTGCTTTACCCCTTCTATCCACACCACGTATTTGCCCAACAGCAGCCTGCAGCACGGCTCACAGGTCTCAAGCATCTCTGCTAACATGGCACAGAGCTGCAGGTGCTTTCTCCCACCTCCATCTGCCTGTGCAAGGCCAGGACGAGAGGCTGAGAGCTGCACGGAGGGCACTGCAGTGGTCTGAGCCAGCTCCAACATCACTCTAAAAATAGCCATGTCTGGGGGAAGCACGCTGCAGTTAGCTGGGGGCTCACAGCTCTGACAGCCCGTGCCGGGCAGGGTCCCTCTGCTCTCGTTATTGTCCACTTTCCCCTTCTCCCTCCCAGGGAGGGACCCTGGGAGCTCACCAGCAAATAAATGTCTTAACACAGGACAACAATGGTGTCTGCGATCAATCTTCATGAAATGTGTTTCGGTAGCTCTGCAAGACTTGAGCCCGCTGCCAATGTGGCCTGGAAGAAGGGAGCTGGGGAAAGAAGAGGTGCAGTGGGGCCGAGCAGCCCCTTCTGTGCCAAGCTAGTGGCTCCCAGTGCCACATTGCAACAGGATCCCGCTGGGCTCCCACCCCAAACCCCACAGAAATTCCTGCTGGGAAGCAGCAGGAGATGCCTCCACCCCCTTGCTGCTCACACATCCAAGGCCAGCGATCAGCAGCAGCTCTGCAGCCTGCTGGTGTGCAGGCAGAGAGGGGAGGGAGCCCATCTCAGAGCACTTGGTTTGTGGGTGCCAGCTCAGGAGCATCTATAACTTACTCAGATTTGGATTGACTGGTTCTGGTTTTCAAGAAATTCCTTCCTGAGCCACAGGAGCTCAGGAGCCGAACTGCAGACTAACCCAACCGTGCTGCTGCAGCTGCTGATGCTGAGTTCTGGTGCCCAGGCTCGTGGATGAAGTCTGCACTGGACCTCACCCATGCAGCTTCTCCAGACAACTGGATTTTCACTGTCCAAAGGAGAAAAGCAGATGAAAGTGCATGCAAAGTAACACAGATTTCCTGGTTTCCCACCAGGAAGCCTCTGTCTTTGCAGCCTCCACCATTGCCTTTTGCCGGCCCCAGCCCTCCCACCACCCCACGCAGCACCCCCGGAGCTGCCCCAGCTCACAGCCTCATGCAATGAACCACGAGGGAAGTACACTGAGACTTCACAAGCAGCAGCTCAGGTGGTCGCTGCCTTCCAGGCGCATCCTCAAAGCCTGGCCTGGTGCACAGGAGCGGGCCGTGCACACCGCGGAGGTCCGGGAGCTCGCACTGCCGCACGCCTGTGGTTCCAGCACCCGCTGCCTCACAGACTACTGTTTCCTCGGGACGGTGCCTCGCTGTCACAAAATATTATTGCTGGTGGAAAAGCAGCCTGTTGCTCACTCAATAAAAACAAATCCTTGACCCTTTACAAGACCTGTGCAGCACTGGCGCCGCTCGCTCCTTGTGAAAGTGCGTGGGTGGGAAACGAGTCTGCGCCGAATTCTCTGCTGGCTCTGTGAGCCCTGCGAGTCACACAGCCCCTAGGAGATGGCTGATAACACCCAGCTACTCCTCTGCAAGCCCCCAAAGGAACGCCAACTGCAAGCAAAGAATCAGGGTCTCCCACTCATTATTTGAGCAGGACATGCCTTTCACAGCCAAGTGGCCTCTATTTGCTTGGAGGAAACATGTGCTTATCTCTAATTTATGTGATTTATTTCTTTAGATTAATGCATTAAATTGGCCTGCAACCAAGCTCTCAGTAAAGTCTCTATTTTCAAGGGACTGTCCCAAACCATGCAAAGTTTCACTGCTTGTTTGAAACAGAGGAGCTGGGGTTTTGTGTTGTTTGCTTGGTTTTATTTTTTATTTTTAATCTCAATTGTAAAGCAGAATTTAGGGGGGTTGCAGATACGAGACAGCCAGCATTGTTTTGATCTGCAAGCAAATGATAGCCTTCTCCAAGTTCAAGGAGGGCTATTAAACCAGTCCTCATGGAGATAGGGCAAACAAAAACAGACAGAGCCGAGGGAGACGGGGAATGTTTCTTTCTATCCATACAACAAGGCACGAAAGCAAAGAAGGGGAGGCGAGTTAATGATCAGCTCATCGGGCTGTTTACTTTTACATGCCACTGGGGCAAATCGAGCCATGTCATCCCTCCAGTCTGGCCTTGTTTATAAACATGCAGCAACATTTACAGCTGAGCTGCCTGCACTCCCCTGGGTCCAGGCTGGAGAAGCCGGCTGGGTCTGGTCCCCAAGCCCTGCCTGGCACGAGCCCTCCTTCGGGGCAGCCCTGCCCTCGCTGCGCCACTGCAATCGCAGTGACCAGCTCTGTGCTTGCATTTGTGCGTGCTGGGGTGGCACGAGCACATCTCTCAGCATGGCTCCTGGGAGATGTCCCACGGAGATGCCCAGTTGGAGATGCTCCGTTAGAGATACTCCATTGGAGAGGCCCAGTTGGAGATGCCCTGTATCTTTCCCACCCCATTCTTCTGGCTGCTTGGAGCCATTCCTTTTCATTGCTGGGTTCAGAGCAGCGGCAGGACTCGTAGCCCTGTCGTTGCCTTACAACAGCCCAATCACATACAGAGACCAACAGGCTCAGCTTTGTGTCAGCCAACCTACCATGAAGCGCAAGGATTTGAAGTTATTGCTGTTAGCTACAGCAATCCAGTTACTCTTCAAATGAATCATGTTTCACCTAAAAAATATAGTTCTCATAAATGCTAGAAAATCAGGTTCCTACAAATCCCACTATTCAGTGAGACCCAGAAGCAGAAGAGCAAACAAATGCCTATGAACTCACTGCAGCTGACTTACTGGATTAACTTCTTTGCCCCTGATCCATTGATCACCACAGGCAAACCTTGATGGTCTCCCATTCTTCCAAGCTTCTGCCATTGCTGTCCTTGCTCACCCAGCTCACAGTCAGCACAACAGGCAGAGCGTGCTGCGAGCCGGGAGCGTGAACCCTCACGAGGACGCACCACAGGCAGCCGAGCCGTTCCCTCCCCGCAGGATTCGTCTGCGCGCAGATTTGCATTGGCTCAAATACACCAGTGCAACTCCCTGTACAGACACGACCCTGCTGGTTTACAGGAGACTTTTTTGTGGCTCATTTCAAACCTCCTCCAAAAAATGTAATTAGGCATATTCTTAGTGCAAGACCTAGGAGTTCTCACCTAGTTTTTTGTTCCGCTGTAAGTTTTGCCTTGTTGATCAGTGCAATTCCAGATGCGCCCTTAGAGTCATATTTCTGTGCAAACAAATGCATTGGTTCTAAATGACATTTCTATGAAACGACTTCTATTAATGTTTTGTTAAATAATTCTTTTTTCTTCTTTTTTGTTTGATTGTTTTTTCCAGAAATTTCATAGAAGAAGAGAAGTTCTGGTTCTGTAAATGCTCAGTGTAAACACCAAGGGCTACTCACTCTTATTTTCATTGCTAACACCATGACCCGGTAATGACGGCAAGGAATGCTGTAGGTATAAATTGTTTTACAGGGGAATACATGTTTGCAGAAAGTTTTGGATCATGGTGTACGTAGGCCTGACAAATACATCACTCCATTTGCATCTGTCCTCCAAGCAAGGCTTGCAGAGCCCTCAGTAAAATTAAAAAATGGTCTGCTGGGCATGAGTGAGATGTGTGTTTAGGGGAGGGAAGCAGCTCAGGGCTGCTTGTTGTTCCTGGCCCACGGGAAGCGACTAATGCCTCCGTTTACATGGACACTGGCCCATGTCATATCACTGCTGGCATTTCAGGCTCCTATCAAGATTAGCACAGGATAAATACTGGAAAAAACGTAATCACTAATTGTTATGCAATGAACACAAAACCACCAAACTTTGCACAGAACCTTTTTCACAGCAAATTATACAACCAGCTGGAATCAAGGTCATTTCAATCCGAAAGCTTTTTCTATTGAAATGCACAACAATATTCAGGCCCCGCTCATTGCCCAACAGTGAGAAAGCCACAATTGCTCTTGTGCGTGTGTGGCTGCCTGGGGTGGCGAGGCTGAGCCCTAGGGGTGCACCCACCAGAGCCCCTCACCCACCGAGGAGCCGGAGGGCGGAGCAGAGCAGTCCTGAATGCTGGACCCGGTGTGAAGTGCACGTCCCCAAAGCTGCCATTGCCCCCTGCCAGCCCCAGCTCAGTCCCTTCCTTCCACAGCAGCTTTGAGCATACACACCAGGGCTCTCTACATGCTCTGCTCTGTGGCTTGTGTCAAGCTGAGAATGCCCTCTGTCCCTCTTTCTTCCCGTGCATGGTGTCACCTGCGCAGGGACCACGCTCCGCTTTCCCATCCACGCAAGTGGAGTACTGCCCCGCTACAAAACGCGGCCAAAATGGTAAAAAATGAGGTAAAAAATACCAGCTGTGCTTTCCTGCATGCATGCAGAAGACCTTGTGGCTCGCCTCATGGCAGCACCAGAAGAAACAGTGCACACTCTCTGGCGCAATGTAATTCCTTTCCTGGAGTGACAAACTCCTGTCATTTCCATCTGAGCTCTGCAGGCATCCTGCCACGCAATCGTGTTAAACCCTGTGCTGAGAAAGATAACCGGGCCTGAAACAAAACCAACCAGCACACCTTCAGCGTCAGCACATGCGAGCGGTGCGTTCCCCAGCAGGAGGGCGGTGCTGGCTCACCCCAGCTCCGCTCTTCCCCAGCAAGGCAGTGAAACCAGCAGCAAAGTGCTGGATGCTCTTTGCCTTTTTCCTTCCTGAGCCCCTGCGAGAGCGTGCCCACAGCACGGGTATCACCGTGTCTCTCGACTGCAGGAGAACGGCTGCTCTGTTTTCATTCCACCAAAAATAACCCTGTGGGCTTTGCTGCTTTCACAGAGCAGACTCCAAGAGCAAATCGGGTTTGGTGATGTTGAAAGCTCCTGCGCACAGCCCTTGGGCACCCACCACCCTGACCACCACCCTGGAATCTGGGCGGCTCACGGTTTGCTCGTGCCAGGGAGAAGGCTGCCATTCTGGGGGGCAGAACATCTGACCTGAATGCGACCTGATGAGCCTGCAGCATCGCTGCTGCCACTCTGCGCTGTCCCTGCAGGTCCCATGGATGTTCCGCGAGCTGGGGAGCCCCGCAGCTCCGAGATGCAGCAGTGATGTCCCACCCGCAGGGCAGAGCAGCAAAGCGCTGAACACCAGTGCGGCTGGAGGCCTCGTCCCCTCCGACTCCCAGGTGGGATTTTTGCACTCTTGTGCTCCCTCTGCTGGTCCTCTGCCTGGCACGGCCAGCACCGCACCAGCACTCCTCCAGCGCTGCCAAAACCTCGGGCCAGCCCTGCCCAGTGATGCCCTAGAGCACGTCCCGGAGCGAGCCTGCGGTGATGGAGAGGTCCTGGAGCTGCCAGGACACAGGGTTCTGCTGGGCTGGCACCGGGCAGAGCACCGCTGGATCCAGGTGGGATCCACACGTCCTCGGGTGCTGCACCAAAAACGTTCCTCTAAAATGAAAGCGTTATCAATGCTATTGGGAGCGGTGCCAACAACACGGCGATGGCAAAGACGAAGCAAACAGGACTGGTGCTGCGTGGATCACTTTATTAAACCGCCACACATGGGCATGGACACTGTATCAGCTCACCCATTTTGAGGGACACAAAGTGCTGCTCTGTGCACTGACACCACCGTTGGAGGTGACGTGCCACCGAGGCTGGACGAGGACGCTGCAGGGTGAGGGCTGGCGTGAAGGCAGCTCAGGCTGCAATTGCATGCAGCTCTCTGAGGCAGGGGAGAGGGAAGAGGGTGCAAAGGGCTGCAGCGACAAGCACAGGGATGCTGTCACCCATTGCAATCAGCCTCCTTCCGCTTCCCCACGCTGCACCCCAGCTTCTCCACCACCACCCCAACATCTGGGCATCTCCACCAGGACCGTGGGCTTTGAGCAAACAACGAATCCTGAAAATAAGTGGCTGAATTCAATAGCCGAGCTCCGCTACAAAGCCTCTTCCTGAGAGCAGTGGCTCGCTGCCCGCCACCTCCCCGGGGACGCAGGGGCGGCAGCAGGGAGGTGAGCTCCGGCTCCAGCTTGCAGCTGCTGGAAAAAACACAAAACCTGCCCTGCAGTTGCAGTGCACACTCACGGCTTCCCTTAGCAGGATCTTTCCTGAGAGACTGGGAAGCGGCACTCAGCAGCCCCTCAGTCCCCAAGCGCTGCATGCACCAGGCACCCGCTGCTTCTGCGCTTTGCAGATCCGTCTGTGCCTGCAAGGAGATGAAGAGCTGCAGCAGAGTGAGCTCTGCAGAGCCCCAGCAGACTATGTGGGTGCACGCAGCGACTTGCACATGGGACTTTTTGGAGGTGAAGAGTCACCATACGCCCTTCTTGCACAGATCATAAGGAGAAACACGCTCCTGAGAGCCCTCATCACTCAGAAGTGCTCTCCCTGCTTTTTGCGAGCAGTTTTGTAGGTGTAAACAAATGGTTAAACACATGCAATTGTCTCCCATGTTAATTGTCTTCTGAATCACCGACAGCTGCTTTCATTTCAGTGCAACAAACCACGGGGCTTCAGTAAGTGAAAGTGCAGAAGAACCAGGGCTCAGGTGGCAAAATCTCCCCAGCGAGAGGCAGATACATTGCCATACACCTTGAGAAACAAACAAACGTCATTACTGCAGCTAATCCTACAGTGGAATTATTTTTCCAAATCTTCCCCAGGCCAGATGTGGAAACGTTCAGTTGTCCCACACTGCTCGGGCTCCCTCCGCCCCCCGGCCTGAGCAAAGCGATCCTGAGCAGACGAGAGGCAGGGGGAGGTGGAAACCGGGATGGGTTTCAGTGAAACTCACAGATTTCTCAATTCATGGTATCACTTGCTGACATCACGAAACTAATTTGGGCTTTGTCTTCTGTCTCTTTACAGTTAGGTATTTTCCCCAAGAGACTACAATTTCTCTTTCTTTTAAAACAAAATCGGGTTTCTTTCCTTACAGAGTGGAGAGATCTAGTGAGCTAGTGGCTGGCAGCCCTGTCCATGGCAGGGGGGTTGGAACTAGATGATCTCTGAGGTCCCTTCCAACACAAGCCGTTCTATGATTCTATGATTCTCTTCCCAGCGGCCATATTCAGGAATCATCGATGTTTTTATTGTTTCACTAGAGGTGCTAAACTGCAGCGGCTCAGGGAGGAGGCTGTCCCATTGCCTCTCCTCCCGCCCGGCCAGCCCCAGGTGCCCAGCACCACCACCAACAGGCGTGTGGCCTCACGGGTGACACGCTGCGATGCTCCTGACCCCATCCACCCCGTGTCACTGCCTGTGTCCCCTCCTGCACCTATTCCTGCACCCATTCGCTGCGAGCAGAGCACCGCGCTCATTTAGGAAAAGCTCTAATTAGGCGCACCCTGGGTGGTCCCGTTCCAGCCCTGCCTTCGGGTGAGGCAGGTTCTGCCACCTCCCTGCCCTCCCGTCCCTCCTGCCCTGCACCCCGTTGTGGGATACAGGAACGAGCGCAGCTCAAGGACAGACCCCAGCGATGGTGTTAAGCAACCGCTTCCTCCTGCTGCTTCTTTCTCTGCAGATAATGCTGCCGCTTGCAGTTTCTACAGAAAGCGTAAAGCTGCTGTTAGATTTTGCTGGAGCCAGGCCAGACGTGGCAGGCAAGTGTCTGGTCTTCTGCCCCAAACTCCGCAGCTCTTCGCATTTGCAAAGCAGCACGTCCTCCAAGCTGCGCGAGGGGATTGGTCTCCCACAAACGCATCCCAGGGCGGGAGGGCAGGGGCTGCCCGGGAGCCTGCTCGGCTCCCTCGTGGTGCTCTCACGGCGGAGGTCCGTGGGGTGGCCAAGGAGCACGACACAAAACACCAGGTTTCCAACCCTATCAGCATAGCAAGGACTTTTGTAAATGTCTGATGGCGGGAGAGATTTGTATTGCAAATGTCCCTGCCCAAGCTGCAGCTCTGTATTAAACGAGGCGGCGTGCTCCTGTGACATTCGCTTTGTCAGGAGAGCACAGCGTTTACACACAGCACTGCTTTTCTGACAGCGTTAGTGACAAATTGCAAGTCTGGGAACACGAGTTAGAAAAAGTTTAAAACCTGGCTGATGTAGAGCACGTTTAGACACAGGAAGATTGCGATGGCAGACAAAGTCATTGCAGACCGGTTGCACAAACACTGCCCTCCAAAACTGCTCGCAGCACCCAGAAGCCTGAAGGTGCTGCGTGAGACGCTCCCTCAGTGCTGCTGCAGACGGGTGAGAAGAGCTTTGCTGTCAGGACGCTCCCCGCTCCCAGGTCAGCCCGTCTCACGGCACTTGCCACGCTTTTGGTTGGTTTTAATTTTGAGCCCAAACGTCCTCCCTTGCACTCCTCCTCCACTCGCTGTATGTGAAGATCCCAATGGGCGTGTGGACCCCAAAGGGGCGAATGTCCAGGGGAACGGGTCCGGGGCTCCATGCAGGCCCAGGTCGCAGCAGCGGTGCTGTGGGTTTGTCCTGGGCAGGCTGGAGTTTCTTGCTCTCTCCAGCCCTGAGTTTAGCTGCAATATTTTACAGGAAGCTTTCTACCGAAATGTGGCTGCGCTATCAGCCCGCTCGCTCCCTGCACATCATCAAAATATTTTGATAACTGAGAAATGTCAGGCAAAACAGCAATTTTTGCAGTAAACAAACAGAGCAAATAACTAAAACAACACAAAGGGAAGGAGCGAGGAGTTGGTGACTTTGCAGAATGTTTCCCAAGAATTTGTTTTGAATCAGAGTTTTAGCAAAAATAGTCATTTTCTACAAAAATAGTCAACTTCTAGTGGAAAAAAAGGATGGTGACGATAGACAGCCTCCCTGATGGAGGGAGCTGTGTGTTGGTGCGTTGAGCGCAAAGCCGGGCAGCGAGCAGATGAAGGAGATACTGAGCACACAGCGAGCCCGTGTGACAAATGGCGGCGACAAGGTGGTGCTGGCAGCCTGCACGGTGGGTGAGGAAGCCCGTGCCCATGCAGATCTGTGCTCCAGCACCCTTGGAGCAGTGCAGCGTGCAGCCAAAAAAGCATGCTTTTTTGCATGGGGCAATGCAACAAAAAAAAATGTGGGAGTGCCCTGTCTGCACCCCGCCAACCAGGAGGCGCTGGGGCCGTGCACGCTCACCCCCAGTGCACAGTCCCGCAGGTCCAGGCACAGCTCGTGCCTCTGCTTTCTGCCTTCAGCCCGAGTGGCCACGGGTGCATCCCTGCCCCAGGCGGGCGGACGCGCAGCGTCCATCCGCACAAACACCGCAGCAAACGCAGCCCTCGCCCCCAGTTCCCCCAGCAGCGTTCGTTCTTCGCTCTGGCTGCAGATCCGGCACGCCGAGCCCTTCTCCCCAAGAGCGTTCTCCCTTTACAAAGCAAGACCATAAAGCAGTGACATAATCCGAGCTTGGCAAACACTTTGGCTGACGGTAAGCCAGTGCCTTTCGCGGTGCTTGCTGCTGCTTTCAGGCCACGACGCCGACGGTGCATGTGGGTGATGGAGCCTCCCAGGGCACCACCTCACTGGAAACACTGACACGTAAATCTGACATTCCAACAAGCATGGGGCTTTTAAAACGTATTTTTAATTAGTTCTTGCAAGGGTGCGGGTGAGGCAGCGCCGCACGGTGCAGCTCTCTGCGGGATGGGTGCGGATCAGACAGCTCCTGGCCGCGCTCCCCAACCCCTCCGCCTTGGGGCTGCGTGAATTACTCAGGGGCCACCCACGGGGGGAGGCGGGGGGGAATCTCCTGCTGCCCCATCACCTGCCGTGGAGCTGGGATCTCTGCGTGCACTCTAAGGGCGAGTTTCGGTCCTAAAAAGCGCCCCGACCCCTTTTGTTGGGACACCAGAGCGCAGCCAGCGAGGACAAGTGGTAAGCGATAGTAACCCTGGAGGAGAGGGAAAGGAGAAAAGCATGTGAGATGCCTCGGTGGAGAGGTGTGACTGCTGGCACACCGCATCCCGTTTTGGTCCATGGGATGTACAGAGCCTTTTTGCTAAGGGATACTGCTCCCAGCCCTCGCGAGCTGCCGTGCCTGGCAGAGCTGCCGGAGCTCGCCCCGCTCGCCTGGGGGAGCAGAGCCGCCAGCGGGTGCGGGGCTGGGGTCGGGGCTGGGGCGCGG
>VXAV01003817.1:74647-84965 GCA_013399715.1 Alectura lathami | reverse complement strand
GGGGGGTGGGGGGGGGGGGGGGGGGGGGGGACACGACAGCTTTCTGGAAGCTCCCTCTGCCCTGCTCCCAGGGCGGCGTGTGCCCACGGACAGGTCACAGCCCCAGCGTTTGGGCACAGCCAGCCCGGCGCACATCAGGCATCGCTGTTCGTTTCCTTCCTCCTGTAACGCTGTTCGTTCCTGCTTGCTACAAGCCCTCAACCAGGTAAAATGCTGCCTTCCCTTGGGAGTGATGCCCAACAGCTCGACGAGTAACTTGGTTTACAGGGAAATTTTCAGCAAAGCGATCGCTTCTATACTTCAATTTGCGTCGGATTTTTTTTTATTTTTTTTTTTAACGTGAGTAGAGAAGTTTCACATCATTGCTGTTGTATGTGTGGCGGGTGAGAGTTTAAAACCAGGTTTACCCCCTTCCAGACCTCTCTGCTGTGGTCGCGTTGGTTCTCAGCTCCTGCTCGGAACACGGCGGCGGAGCGGGGCCGGCGGTGGGGCCGGGGGTGCTCGAGGGGCGCTCCCGGAGCTGCGGGTGCTGCTCTGCGTGTCGGGGTGCTGCCAAGTGTTAATGCAAAGAGCCCGGGGGGGCTGTAGCCAGCTGTGCTTTTGGTTGGTCTGAGGAGCTGGAGGAGGCCCCCCCCCTCGTGTATGTGTGTGTTTGTTTTTAATGTAAAAGTTTGCCTTCGAAGTGTTCGCAGGTCGTCTTCAAGCTGCGGCAGCAGCTGGGAGCGAAGCGCTTGAAATCAGCAGCGGGAGTGCCTGCAGAGCATCGCCAGGGGGACCCGGGGTGCCAGAGACCGCGCCGGCCGCGCTGGGTTACGGGCACGCTGCGGAGGTGGGGAGACACGTGCAGGCAGCTTGGGCCAGCTTTTCTGCCTGCATAGGGTGAAGCGAGACGTAGGTTTCTTAGAATGTGAAGTGTGCTGCCGCCACTGTGGAGGAAAAAAATCGGAGGGTCCTTAACGGTTTGGGGTGGTTTATAAGCTGAAAGGCTGCAGCTCCTGGTGGCAGGCAAACCCACGCAGCACCTCTGGCGCTGGCGTAAGCAGGCAGGTGCTGGAGGAGCCCATTAAGCACCCGCCTTTACACCAGTTGTCTTGTAATTTCCCCCAGACTGAAACCCTCCCACGCAGTGAGGGTATGGGTACGCCATGCATGCAGCGTGCCAGGTGCCTGCATCAGAGAGGTGTGCTGGCAGCCCAGTGAGGTGCTACAGATCCCTATAAACACCAAACAAGCAACCCAAAAAGCCACCTTATCTACCTTCAGCATTTCCTTGCTCACCGCCTTTGATGCAAAAGGAATTTTGGCAAAGGTTTGCAGCTGGTTGTGGTATCCAGCATTATCTTGCCCACCCACTTCATCTGCTTTTCCTCAGCCTGCTTTGAGCCAGGGCTGGCTGCAGCACGTGTTCGTGCAGTGCCTTGCACAACAGCAACTCCCAGTGCTAAACGGGAATAATTCAGGTCTTGCTCTTTGCACTTTGAGGGACGACACACTTCATTCATTCCTTTGTCAAGATTAACTCCAGCTAACTAAGGTGATGCTAACCATGCACACATGCGTGCATGTTACGCAGCTGGCCGCAGTGGGAGGCATCCAGTACCTAGGTTGCAAAGCCACAAAAAGGACAAAATCTCCTCGGGTTAAATGAAAGAGGGAAGCTCCCAGCCACCTGGCAAAGCAGAGCTTGCCTCACCTGCTCTACAGCAAGAGCTTGCCAAAGCAGGAGTGCAGCAACCAGAGCGGGTGATGTTCTGCTGCCCTGGTGACTCAGTGCCTCTTGGTGACAATGGCAAATCGTTTCTGAAGCAACGTGTAACGTGCTGCTCGCTGGGATTTCTCACAAGACCGCTCTTGTGTTCTCAACTAATAGACTACCGAGGATTACT
The DNA here is from genome assembly GCA_013399715.1 of Alectura lathami. NCBI lineage: Eukaryota > Metazoa > Chordata > Aves > Galliformes > Megapodiidae > Alectura > Alectura lathami. The sequence continues at coordinate 83,079 of VXAV01003817.1, read as the reverse complement.
CAAAATACAATTCAAGAGAAGCACACACTCATCTATAAACTGTCCAGTGTGAGTTCTCGTGCCATATGCTCTGGGAGAGAAAATAAATTTCAACTCAAACTGAAAAGAATGATTTGAGTGTGCACAGCTGCTAGGAAAGATGTGATGGCGAGGAGACACGAGGTGGTGAGGAAGATGCACCTACAACAGGCAGGTTTTTTGGTGGTTTCTCTTTACTAGAAAGCACAAACTGGTTGTGTAATGGCAAGCATAAGGAGTTGTTACACTGGGAAGTATTTCTGCTGCATGCTTTGTCTTCTCTGCTGGGTATGTTGCAGGAACAAATGGCACTGCTGCTCCGCTCCTGGCCAGCACGAACCCAGCGGCAGCACCAGCTCCTACTCACCGGTACACAGAAACTCTGCTCCCAGCGAAAGAAGGATTTTACTCTCAGCACCCAGGGACCAGCCAGCACCTTGCGCTCACAGAATCTGCAAAATGCTATGTGCAACTTGGAGGTGCCCAAAGATACAAGGAGGTTCTCTTTCTGCTTATAGCAGGGCAAAAAGACAGAGAAGTCACCAGTCATCTCTTGTCAGTCAGCTAAATGACCGTCTCTTCTCATGCAGGTTCATTCACCCACATCCTGCTTTGCTCGCTGTCACAGGCTAGCTGGCTCTGTAGGGATTTTCACATTCTGAGATGTTCCCATTCACCAGTGGGTGTCTCAAGAGCAGAACAGGCGGGGGGACTGTGTGTTTGCAGCCTGAGTTCACCACTGGTCTATGTTCTCGCTGCTCTACGTTCTCAAAGTCAGGATTTCTCTTTGATTCAAAACAACCCCCCAGAGGTGAAATGCCTGCACAGTTTGCATAAAAACTTTTCACATCTCCAAGCTCTGCCTGGAGCACCTTAGCTTCGGGCCAGTGCCAATGCAAGGCAGGGAGCATACATGCTCTGAGACAGAGCTACCCCTTGGGTACTGCGTTGGTCAGTGTTAAAGGGCTGTGGCAGCTCAAACCACAGCGTGCAGAAATTCCAGATGCCATAGGGTGAGACTGTATTAGAGCCTGTAAAGACCTAGAATTAGTCTGGCAGTGTACATGTGTGATTCATAAAATGTGGAACTATAATGAATTTCAAATGCCACGTTAACTGTTCAAATACAAGACGTCCCCTGTGCTTTCACGTTTGAACAATGCATGGCCAGGCAGCTTGCATGTAACTCACAGAGGTGGGGCTAAACCCCCAGCCTTTTAACCCCAATTACTGAATAAGAAGAAACAATTGCATTTCCAACTTCTTTCACATAAGAATTTGTCTTTGTGCAGTGCAGAGAGGTGCTGTAAAAGGCTGCAACATGTTGGAACTGTTCTAGCAAGGGAAAGAGAGTGGGTGCCTGGGTGCCTTTTTTTTCTATGAATGGTTTTCATAAGAGAGTAGTAGAAGCTTTTGAACAAGGAATCCCTGCTCTTCTGCATCTACACCATCTGCAGGTCCATGCAGTCCCTACCCCAGCTATGTCTGGGAAGACTAAGCCCCTCTTGTGACTAACTCGACCTCCCCTGCCTTTCCCAAATCTCAGCATTGGAATAACCACCTTAACCAAGACAGGAAAACATTACAGGACAAACTCTTAAGGGTTTAGTCCTAAAGGATACTGGTTCTCATTGTTCCACGTGTAAGCAGGTACTTTTATGCCACTTCTCTAGCGTAATGTGCAGATGCCATCAATCTGCAGTGAAACACACTGTGACGTAGGAACTGTTCGGAAGGCTGGAGACAACAGCACTCTGTAATCAGATCTTTGGTTCAGCCACACCTACTCACTATCTGAATGGGTGTCATAATTCTTAAGTGGGTTTATACATTTCTGTGTTGCTTTTGTGCCTCCTCTTCTTAGACACGCACCATGTATTTTCTGAAAGAAAGTCCCAGGGACAGCACAGATTCCTGTTAAGCATCCACATAAACATTCAGAAGTAGAAACAGTGCATTTAGAAAGGCTCTTTGGAACATTAACCATAATCTGAACATTGCAAAAGCGTAACATAATCATGACCAGTGTTATATTTGTTAATGAGAATTTTGATTTACAAATACATCTCCAGCGCACCGTGGTCATTTGGTCTCAATTACATTGTGTGAATTATTCATGTTTTAGGTCTGCTGCTAACTGCCACAGCTGCAACTGAACACACCGCGGACAGGCAACAATACGGTGCTTGGAAAAGTAAAAAAGCATGACCCAAACTTCAGAACATCTTGCGAAACAGGCTGGCAAAAACTTCCTTATGCCCTAAGCACCGACCAGCACCGAGCCCTAGCGTACCCACGTGCAGAGGTACAGGAACCGCACAGTGCAGCAGAAGGCAAGGTGTGCGGGGGGCTGCCACGGTTAGGATTAAACCCAACGCGAACGAGATATTAACAAAACAAAGCCAAATGACTACTTACAAATTAGTTGTTTTTTTCCCTACATGTACGTGTTTAATGAACATATTCTTCACTCTTCATTTTTGCCAAAACAGAACAAGGGACAGTGCTTAGACCGTTTTCTCTGAAATGCAGTTTGCTCACAGAAGATGCAAGTTACTGAGAAGAAAATTTCAAGAGCACTTTAATATACAGAACGAGTGGCATAAAGGTATGGGGCTTATTTTAAAGAGACAGCCTTTATTTAAAGTACTTTGTTTTGTAGATCTTATAAAGTAAACATTAAAATACTTTTTCACAAATATATTACAATTGTTTAAATTTAAAAGGCAAGTTCACTGTTTGAAGGATATTTTTAAAGAAAAAAAAACTAAGAGAAATAGGCAGCTCAACTAAAACTAGACTTTAAACATTCTGTTTTGTCATTCCATCTCCTTATAGCTCAAAAAAAAAAAAAAATTTACCCAGACTTCTTTTACAGCAATAAGGCAACTCCAGGAGATTTCAGTGAGCTCCCTGGAGATTACAGATACTGTAACTGGCTGCTTCTCACGTTTTATAACACCCAAGGGTGCAACTATCCATTGATCACAATCACATTTGTGAATTAAAATATAAAACTTAAATTACAGATTTCAAAAATATTACTAATAGACTTCCCTATCATAAAATGTTTTACATTTACAGTACTTGAACTATTTCAGTTCTGGGTTGATGAGGTTTTAAGCAATTTACCACTGCAAGAGTTAGACTCTGAGCTCACAAACAGCACAACCCAACCAGGGGCAGCGATAGTCGGTAGAGTCATAGTGCAAATCAAAATAAGGAGTGCAGAACTGCACTGGTTGTTTACATCTCTAAAATATAAATGAACAAGACAAGATTCTTATATTGTACATGCAATAAGTTACAGTAAGCATACGACAAGGGGGCTGGGGCGTTCTACAATTTCAGCTGGTGTACCAGAGTTGAAGCCTGTGAAAGATAGGACTCGGTAAACAAAACGTTTCAAAGCTCTGCTGTCACAGCACGTGAGCTACGCTGTCATGCTTTGTACTTCTGCTTCCCCGTCTCACTGATCACACAGATGTGCTGGAATGAAACAACAAAAAAAGCTCCAGTTAGAAAAGCAATGTAAGAGACCGGTGTTCACATACAGTCAGTAATGCACTTCTGAAAGAAAGAAAACCATGCCACGCAAGTGCCAGCACTGAAGCGAGTGGTGATACTGCTTGTGCAGAAACACTTCAGCCTTTTTTTTGTGTACAAATCTCAGCACTGCCTCCTTCTTCCACCTAATGTCTGTTGTAAGTTTAGTGAGACCCAGATGAAGAACGAATGACTTGGCACAAGAACTGAACCCCTCAGCTTCCAAGGTCCCTTCTCTAATTTCCAGAGAACTGAAGTTACTTGTTGCAGATATCTGGTGAGATGAGAAACTTCACGCAAACTGCCACATTATTTCAGAGGCTGACAGAAGATGCGTAGCCTCCATTCTGCATGAGGCAAAATACATGTTAGTTCCATAAGAGCTCCAGAACACTGCTGTGCTGCTCTGGGGTTTGCTCCCATCACTGCACCACTGACGGAACAGGCGTGCACATGAGCTGTGATTTGCACAGGAGGGAGAGTGATGTGAGCAGGCTTCCCTTCCTTCCTCCTCCCTACTTTTAAATGGACAAAAACATACAGGGAAAATTACTTACGTTCAAATCTCTGAAGTATTCATTGTAATCTAGGGCGTATCCCACAACAAATTTGTCTGGCACTTCAAATCCAACAACTGAAAAGGAACATAAGTCACCAGTGTGTTAGAAAAGAACTTCCTTGAGTTCACTAAACCTTTTCAGAGACAACCTGGAATTTTATAGACACATAAGCAGCCTAACATTTTATTTCTTCCACTCCAGTATCCTCAGCTTAATATTCAAGCTATTTTAAAATTCTAATATTCTTTGTAGATTTAATTCAACTAAAACAGATTAATTAGATTTATTTATTGGTTCCCAAGGCACAACGAGCATGGCTGTAGCAGGACAATCCCGGGATGGTTGGGCAGCACCCCCACACTGTAAAAAACCTAGGGACACTCCCAAAAGGCTTCTTCCCCTCGTGCTAAAGGGAAAGACCCCTGAGCTGTGCTGCTTTTCTCTCCCTCATTACAGTGAGGCTTGGTAAGGAAAAAAAGGGAGCTGAACAAAAAGCTGAGTACGCTTCTGGAAAAGTAAGGCCATGTTTAGACTCCACTTGGCCTCATGATGCAGAGATATGAGGCAGCCCCAGCCACTGCCGCCGCGCCTCCTGCTTGCGCAGCTCGTGTGTTCTGCTCTAACAGGTCGTCTCTGGGGACAGATGGCAGAACCAGCCATCTGCCGCAGGGCGCTCGAAGAGGCAGACCGTCACCCTGGCTAAGCCCATCATGGGATCGCAGGGAAGAGAGGCATCCCTGAGTGAGGGGAACACCCGAATTAAGCTTTTAGAGCACCGAAAAATTTAAACTTGAGAGTACCGTTTAAAGGAAGAGGAAGAGGATGCGATTCTGCTGCTGAATTCATTCTGCTTCCACTGTGACAGTGCACAACCCATGCCGCCAGGAATCTGGTGTCAGGAACGGGGACAAAACGCACACCCCTTCCCTAGCTGAGAGGGCTAGGCTATCCCTCTGGCACCCCTGCTGTCTACTCTGGATGCTAATCCTTCCTTCGTGGTCTCGAGACAGACAGGAAGACGACACAGGAGAAACTCAGACGCCTAAACATAACTGTCCTTGTGCTACACTGAACATCTTATCACTGTAAACCGTTACCAGACCTGCGGCCCAGTGGGGTCCCCTTACGTTCCCAGGGACATCCCAGTGGCACTGGGTGGCTATGTTCAGGCACCTGAGACACTCCCAAAAATGTCAAAGATGAATCCAGCAGGTTTGGCTGACCGAAGCATCTGACTATTTGCAAGCTGGGAGAATTTCCAGGTGAAAAGGGACTAATTTGGATCAAAATATTAAAGTTTGCTTTTCACATAGTAAAATGTTACAAAAATTTTAAAAAGAACCAGACCAAATCCAAACTAACTCTGTCAAAATACTGTCAAAATTCCAAATATTTAAACCCTCTAAATAAAATCAATCAAAAACCATTCATGAAAACTTATTTGGAAGACCCCTAGACCTTGACCCAAGAGTACACAACATATCAACATATTTTTAAAAATGAGTAATAGCTGTCAAAGAGTCACTCACAGTCTGGTCGATATCCCACACTTCGAGGGGTTCTTTTCACCAACAAGCTGCCAAATAAAAGAAAGGAAAACTGAAACATGGCAAGGCATCAGGTACGAATATATGGAACTGTTCTGGATTTCACTTCAGTGAGGCCAAATGTGCATAACTGAGAGTGTAACTGCAAATATTTAGAAGATGTTATTCATTTGCAGGTGCCACTGATCCTAACGACAAATGCAGAACTTCCTAGGGTCACAACTGGTTTACAGCCTAAGGGATAACCAAAAAGGCTGCAAGAAGAGGCTGCGAGATACTGCTTTGGATGGATTTTTCTTGCCAAAATGAGCTTTTCTGTGTGTTTAGAAACTTGAGGTGCAATCAGCTTAGCTCACAGGTAAGGAGGTGACACTTGGGATCCAGCCAGACTATCAGCATCACAAAGCAGAAGCTCAGCTGGTTACTTACAACCTCAGCTGCACTTGGGCAACACGTCCTCAACTGCTTTTCACTGGTCATAGTAATTATCCCCGTGAAGAATATGTAATTGGTTTTGATGATCAGCTGATATAAACCAGCTCCGCTTCCCCAGAATTACAAGTCAGAGATGTAAAAAGCATGGAGATACAGAGCTGGGGGTACTGCAGCAGACGGAAACGCCTTGCTAGTTTGACTCGACTCACCCATTATTCAGCTGAGCACTTCTACCTTTTAGAAGATGACCCCATCATCCTGACATTTGTCTGCCTTTGAGACAGAGAGGCTTTGGGAGGAAAGGGAAAGGTGGTCGATGGCTGAATGTGAGGACAACTCTGTGCATTTACAGACCTCCCTCCCTCCTGGATTACCTCTGAAGGTGGGACTTCATTTGTCAGGCTCATGGTTTCAATTTTAGACATTCAGTTTCTGAAACTTCTAGTGGAGAGACTTATTTTCTGAGTATTAACGTGGGACTGGATCAAACAGACCCTAAATCACTTTGGAATTAATTCACATCTGCCTGCTACTACTGCTTAATTGTTAGAGAGAAAGCAAACAATTGAAGAAAAGAAAGCAAGTGAACTAACTAAGAACATCACTTGAGACTACCCAGCATGCTCATGTTTACCTGCTCAGGTCTTTGGCAGACCCAAACTACTACAGCAGGTTCACACAGCAGGACACTGGACGCAGCTCACACTGTACTACACCCGTGATGCACACCGCAGTGTTGAGGTGCTACCCAGTGTCAAATGTTTAACATTGGGTACGTTTAATCAGGCCAGGAAGAGAGAGCTCACCTTCCGCAGGTCACCCCCAGACTATCAGCAAGAAGAGCTACTCCAGTACATCTAACAACTCTCTGCCATTGTTATGGCAACACAGCTGATCAGGTATTACACACAGCTCTGGTTTATCTCTAATCCCCAGCAATCATTATGCTTTCATTGTAAAATATTTTTTTGTAAAATGCACAGCCACAGCATGGGAGTGTAGAAGATGCCATTTAAAAAGATGCAGGTGGAATATTGATGTTGGTTAATATTACCCACAACATTTCTTGTTAATTTTCAGTTGCTTTATTAGAAAATGTTTCAAAACTAATTGATGAGAGACGCAACCAAGTAGAAAAGCCTCTAAGAGCATATGGCTGGGTGGCTCTCACAGAATGACCTCTAAAGCTCAGCTACACCACGCACACCACACAAACAGTGCTGTTAGTGTGCAGACTGATTTAGTTCTACAATTCAAGGCACCAGACCAAAAAAGCTCTCCACTGCACAGGTGTACCCCTGAAGCACACTGAAACTGCCAACAGTGCAAACAGAAATATGCTCAGACAGATACTGTATGTACACGTATGACAACTACTGATTTTTCTTTTTTAATCACTATCTCTATTGAAAGTTTTTATTCATGAACTAAATTTGTGTGAAAAGACTTCTCCACCTTTACGGGGGGTATATATATTTTTTTAACCCCAAAAGATTTCAATTCTTCCATACACTTCTAAACTTAAGTTAGACATCAGTGATAAAACCCCACCAACATCACCATAACATGATAAGGTAACACGTGTGCTGGACATGCACAAGCTACACTTTCCAAAAAGTGTCCTAGGGACATTTTTCAAGCAATAGAGGTGGAAGGAACAGTGTTTCTGCTAGCCTTAGGGAATGCATGTTCCCCTAACAAGGAAAAGCGGAGCTTAAACCAATACCAGACTCCAACTCCATCATACACGACTCCTGCAGAAATGTTCCTTCCTGTTTCTCTTCTGTGGGAAGGTATTCTACATTATTATCTTTTGCACATTGTGTGTCATCCTGAAGGTGAAATACAGCACAAATAATCACAATTAAAAGTTTACCTGGCTACTTTCACCATCTTTGGGTTGTACTGCTTAAGTAGGGAGAGCAACGTTTTCATTGTTTTACCAGTATCAATTATATCCTGGAAATAAAATGCCATATAAATATTACACATCTCAGAGTAGCATTTTCAAGTTTTTACTGCAGTAATTGCTCATCTGTAATAGCACAAAAATATGCCAAATACTGCTCATAACCAAATGTAAGTGACACATAACACTATGCTGTGCTTAAGCCAGTTGTGAAGTGATCAGTGCAGTTAACAGCGGCTCCCAATTGCTGGGGATAACTACTCTTCCACAGCAGTTGCTGAACTCTGACCCTCTTGGTTGCTTTTGCAGATTTTACGGCTTGTGCTCCTTGCAGCTATTAGACAAACAAAGTTCAACTCTAACATTACAAGGGTAGCACCAGTCTTGCAGCTGAGCTCAGAGACAGATGTATACGAC
>VXAV01003817.1:63794-74592 GCA_013399715.1 Alectura lathami | reverse complement strand
CAAGGGTAGCACCAGTCTTGCAGCTGAGCGCAGAGACAGATGTATACGACAGAAAGAAAAGGAGCATAAGAAGGGAAAATATTCAGAACAAGCCATTAATGAAATTAAAGCAAAAAGGAGCGCAAGTTACACTACAGATCCAAAATGCAGACGAAGAAACCGCGCTGGTAACAGCTGGGTGTGGTTCGACAGTTCCTATGTAAGTACACTAAAACGAAGTTTGACGCACCTTCTGGATCCCACCCACTGCACATATAAGCAGAAAGCAGAATAGGTGGCTTACAGCTGAAGCATCAGAGATGGACTGGCATAATCACAAGGTCTCTAGAGGGACAGTCCTTACCCTGGCCTGAAATCAAGTTTATCTGAAGCACAGTAGATAGTGCAGAAGTAGCAACACCCTGATTTCTGCTTATTTTCTCATGACTCCCAATTAAATAAATAAAAATCAGCAGAGCACCCGTCTGCTGTACCGTAACACTCAGTGCTTCTATCCATGGTTATAAACTCCAGAAAAGTTCAGGACAGACAGATGAAGACAAAAATAAAAGTTGGTGTGTAAACAAAAGCAGCTACTTCCGTGCTCTAAAATCAAAGTTTCACTGATTTTGTACTGTTTGGTTATTTGTTTGTTGGAGGTGAATCTCCATTTTGTGAAGTTTTTTTGCACATCAAAGGGATGATGGGAAAATCTTAGTGCTGTGGTGCAGAAGAAGAGACGTGCACCATTTACAGTTTGGCAGTCAGATCGGTCAGAGGGTAGGGGACAAGTCACTGGAGAGGTGACTCACTGAGCAGGGCAGAAGCTAACCCACTCAGCTGCCCGGGACTTTAAAGGCATACATCCATCTGAAATGGAGCAGATACATAATTAAATGCATCTGCCTATCTGGAGCAACACACACTTCAAAGGACACCACTGGTCACACAGATGGCTGCTGGACGTGCACTGGTTTGGTAGGAGTGTTAGAGCTGAGTGTGTTTCCTGTGCAATAATATATGCTTCTCAAATTAAAAAAGGCATACATAAACCCACCCTTCACGGCAGAAGGAAACATCCTTCCCTCTGGTTGCTGAATCCGTTGCCATAGCTGTTTCTTTGCTCACAGACAAAGCCTTTCCCATCATTTGGAGCCTGAAGACATTATTACACTGCACATTCATTTTTCCTGTCTAGTGCTTCTGCTTCCCCATCCTCAGACTGGCAATCTTATTCAAGAGCACCCTCTGTAAACGTGATTCTTACTGAACATAAGCAACACTGTCCATCACAAAAGAGGCATGAAAGCAAGAATTAAACAACAGTACCTACTAGGAAACCCAGCTGAGGTGTACTGTACCTACTGTCATCCAGAGAACAGTGACAAGACAGAGAAATGGGAGCTCAGCAATAGCAAAATGCTAATGAAGAGTCAGCAGAGAGCACTTCCAAAATTCAGGCCTGGAATCAGAAACTGGAAGCCTTGAAACAAGAAACTGTAGGTTTTCTGGCTTAAAAACAGCTTCTCTTTGAACTCTTTTACCAGTTACACATTAGAACTTCAAAGTGAAACATAATACTTACTTCTACAATTAAAACATTCTGGTGGAAAGAAAAAAAAAAAAAAAAAGACAAGAAGAATCCATTAGTATTTAAAGAATATGCCATTTCTAGTATGTTCTACAGCTTCTTAATTTTCAATGCTATTTAACTATTTGTACCATGATCCATGTAGGTTTAAGCAGGTAACAGTGAATTCCACTTAGTTAACATTTCTGAGGCTCTAATGACAATTGACAGTGGGAGTTGCCTCAACAGCTCATACTGAGCACAAAGCAGTCTTAAAACTCGTACAATGCAAAGAGTATCACGCTATAAGGCCAAGCAGTTCTGTCACACCTACATCGTTTACACTGAAATAGGACACGTCTTAAAGACTGTTCATGTGTAATCAGAAGGAAAGCCAGGCGTTCTGAGGAGGCAGTGGTGTTTTACCCTCAGAGACCTAGCTCGATGCTCTCTGCGCAGCCACTGAAGAAAAGCAGACTCCCTGTTTACCTTCTCTGCATCTCCTCCTCCCTTCACTGCCTGTAACAGGACCCTCAGCCCCCAGCCCCCAGTTACATGTCAGGACAGCACGAACTCCCTTCACCGCTGCAGTGAGATGCCTGTACAGTAAATAAGTAATGCTTAATGTTGTCTGTAATATGCAGACAACAACCCAGACAAGACTACTCTCCTCTGGCACCGCAGAAAAACAAACCCCCTAAAGCTTGCTGACACTGAAGACAGTAAACATTTTTTTTAAGGTCAAACTGAACTGATGGCTCTGGTGGGGCTTATGCATGCCACCAGATTACAGTGGTGGATATTTGACATGAAACACATCAGTTTTCTTAAAAAAAAAAAAAATCTATGATTTCCACACATTAGAAAAGCAGCCTTACAACCATGCAGGTATTTGGGTTCTTTGGTGTTGGTTTTTTTGGTTGCTTTAAGCATATAAAGAGCCATACCTTTCCAGTCAACGTTGACAGGTCATCCCCACCAATGACTTTTATATCTCCAGTTGACTGATCATTCTAATAAGAAAGAGAAGGGTGAGCATTAGCATTACCAGAATTAATGTTTCTCCCAATAAATATCGAAACTGCAAATATTAGTGCTTTCAGAAACACTGTACCAGCAGCACCTACTAACTAAGAAATTGCAAGTAATCAAATCCAAAGACTGTATTTCAGATCAAAGATTGTTCGGCATTTGCATAAATAGAGGCATCACTTCTCATTTGTGACCATTACATCTACATATGTATATAGAAAACATGATTTCCTAAACATTCAGTAGATATATGGAAAAAAGAAAAAAAGCACGTCCTTTTCCAAGCTGCGGAAGTCACATTTTAAACTTGGACGCTCTAGAAAGCCTTACTCCTTAAATAAAAATAAGCAATCATGAAAATAGGCAGCAAGCAAGGCACAGATTCAGAATAAGAAATAAGCTCCAAAAATAGCCAGAAAAGCTTAAGTTTGCCTTTTTGATTATAAATAGTGATAAAGATCAAATGATTTATTACAGTAATTAAACTGCAACAAAGGTACACAATCCTATCACTACAACACAGCATTCACTTTCAGCAGAACCAGGCTTTGACACAAACTTCAAGGAGCTGTTGGATAAAGATAAAACCAACAACCAGGAGCGCCTCAGATCTCTGCAGTTTATTTAAGGTCACTCAGTTGACTTTAAAACCTGACAGGGTCTCACAGTTCATCAGATGGGATGTGCTCATTACTGTGCTCCTTACAGATGACGCCAGTATCTGACAAGTTAATCATTTTATTTAAAGGTTAACAACACCCATCAAACTTCATTCTCACTGCTCTTTACCATGTGCCTTCCCTTTAGAATACCATTTTTATTTTGCTACTGCAGCCTGAAGCACAAGCTTGCTGCACAGCCATGCAGACAAGCAGCAAAACAGCAGTTCTTCCCAAAAACCAGAACCAGCAGAGGGGGGACCACAAGGGAACAGAGAGACAGCCACACAACCTTCTGCTTCCACAGACACAGGAGAACAGATATTCGCACTGCAGACAAACTGGAAGCATTGTCACAAAAAAAAAAGGGAATCAAATGATTTAGAGATGCACAGGCACTGAGCATACAGCGGGTGACACTGGGATTACAGCAGAGAGAAAGCGTATTAAAAGTCCTTTGGTCAGTGATGTCAATGCTCTAGGATAAAGAGCTGCTGACAGCTCTACGTATCTAAAAGCAGATGATCAGGCTAACGGATATTTTCTATTTCAGATTCCTATAATATATATAAAAAAAAAAACCACAAATGAACTATTAGAAGTATCTTTACAGTTTTACCCCATGTGTTTTAAAGGAAAGAGTAGCTTGATTTATGCCACTCTGAAGTTGCACTGAGATGCCATGTTCATCGCTACAAGGGACGCTCGTTTTACAGAAATACCCAGCTGCCCCGGTGCTTGCACAGCAGGGCAAACAGTAACTGCACTGAGCAGCATCAGTGCCACCATGCTGAAAAAGCCCAAAAAAAGGATGACCCAGATGCCTGCTGCCTGACCCAGCAGACATGCAGACTGCTGCTGAATGCCTGGCACTGGCTGGATTAACCACAGAAACGCGGTTCAGTGAGGCACTGTACTCCTAATGCCAAGGGGCATTTCCTGTGCTCATCCCATCTTAACATCACCTCACATGACAGCTTCTTTCATGCAGGATTCTCTCTCACCTATTCCTACACATCCTTATTCCAAGGAATTATGCTTTTTAAATCATTCCTTACAAAAGAAAGATGCTGCAGATATTTGTTCCGTTAAAATGATGAGCACAGATCACAGACCAGCACTCTCTGTGTATGCATTAAGATCGGTTTCCTGGCGATCTCTTTGGCTACAAAGCAGCACTGTCATCAAACAAGAACACCACAAATCTGCAGATCACTGTAAGCCTTTGGATCATGCATATTCAGGTGTAAGGATCAGCAGAGAAAAACAATCTAACCAACAACTTCCCCTCTCTTTCCCACCAAGAACCCCTTTTTTAACACAAAACATAAATCTTCACTGGCATACAAACCTGCACACCTATGCAGGTACTGAGATCCTGAGCAATCATAGGATAAAAAATGGTTAACAGATTTCCAACACTGGCTGTAACCAGATTCCCACTGGAAAGGGCTTTGTTTAATAATTAAGCGATGTTTTAATTATCTTCAGGAGCATTATTTCTGCTTTCAGGACTGGTAAGACTTTAATGCTTTCTGGCTTAACACGTAAGAGATTTACTGTTCAGATCTGGTTTCACTGCCTCCTCTTTGTCACTGCTGGAAAACAAAAACACATCGAAAAAAATCGTAACTCCTGACGAGTGACTCAAAGATCGCCTTCTAAAAAAGCATTTTTAGTTCCTTACAGCATCTGCCATAAGGCTGGGCCACCGTGAGAGCTTCCAGAGCACTGCCTCAGCCAGCCTAACCGCATTGCACCCTAAAGCCGTGGTGCCCCACCGAAGAGCCCCCTGTTCCTGCCTGACACTGCAGCACATCTGCTGACTGCTGGCTGCCCTTTGTGGCTGCATCAGCAGCTTTTGCTCACCTCCAACTTTAAATGCAGGCAACAAGCCATTCTTGTAGCACAAACAAACTGTTTGTCAAGGATACAGAGATCCAGTGCTGTCCACAAACACTGCCTCTCCCTTTCTTAACAGCCTGCCAGATCATCAGAACCTGCTTGTAAGCACTCTGAAAGCAGGAGCTACAAGCAGGGCTCAATCACAGTGTGATCATCTCAGTATTGTCCGAGAATTATTTTTGGGTGCAGCCACAGTGTGAGCTTTGCATCACAAAACAAATAATCCACAAGATTGTTAATATTAAATGATCAGCTTCAAATAAGAATAGAACATCAATTGCATCAATTTTGGAAGCATTATACAAGTTCAGCTGCTTTGTTCATGCAACCATCATATTTTTAGTATCTTTTACCCAGTCCACAAAGGCAGGCAGCATGATCTAGCAATTGCATCCAAAGGCAATCACAAGAGAGCCAGCTCCACTTCCAACCACCCATTACAGGTTTTCCCATCCCCAGGAATGCTGACTCCTCCATTCAGTAAAGAGTGAATAAAAAACTAGAGAGCAAATTTAGCATTCCAGCACTACTAATAATGGAAAACGTGGTCAATCAGTTCCACACACGGCCACGTTAGGACAGCCTAACCCAGCCTATCAAGTTATGCAGTCTGAAGAACCTAAGTCTGGATATTAATAACCACCCCAGAAAGCTGACAGAAACAAAATGCTCGTAAATACTGGACTGGTGGAGCATCAGGCAACTGGAGCTCCTCACTCATCTAGAGCAAGAAAACATTCCTTTCTAGAACTGGCTGACAGAACCAAAACCCTGAAGTCAACACGTCAAGGAAAACATTCTGCTTAGACAGCTTTCTGTGCACATTTCTCTGCTTTTCTCTTCATCGCTACAAAAAGAGGCTCATAATTTTGCTGCTTAGTTCCCTACCAATATCAAGGCTCCACAGTTCTGGGGGCAATAAACAAAAGCAGCAGAACCACAGCATGCCTAACACACAAAGGCAAACCAAGAAAACTTACTGTATAATAAAGCTGGCTTTTCAACTCAGCATTTTTTTCAGGTGTCTCAACTTTTTTCCAATAGTTTGTTCCAAGTTAACTTGGAAGGTGGAATGAGCAAAAGGGTGTAGTCTTTTTATTGTTTTTTAAATAAGACAAATAAGTTACTGGATGCGTTCCTCGAAGAATGCAGAAGATACAAATTCCCTTGCCAGAACAGGCAGGAGTCATCACCTCCCGTTCTGTCGAGCACAGTCCTGTAACAGAGACATGCAGCTTCCTGCTGTGGCTTTTACAGGCGGCGTATGTGGGCGCGGGGTGGCCTCGTGGGATGGGCAGAGGGAGCCTGAACCTCCTGCAGGGAGCAGAGGGAAAGCGCCAAGCGGCTCTTGCTGTGGGCTGCAGGGAAAGGCTGGCATGTCCCTTCCTGCCCGCCGTGCCCCGTCTCTGTGGCACACAGCTGGACCGCCGCCCCGCGTTTGGCAGCCACAGTGAGGCTCCCAGCTATGCTCAGGATGAGCTTTGCTCTTCAGCAACAGACTTGGCCAAACCCCAGCTCTGGTCCGAGCCCCTGCCACGGGTCGAAGCAGAACGCCAATGGGTGGCTCGGCAGCCTCCGTGCGTCTGTGGAGCCTTTCTGCAGTCCCGACCAAACCTGCAAGCAGCCCTCCTCTGGTCTCGTGGCTCAATGAGATGAACGAAGAAGCTGAGGTTCCAATTCAGTAATCTCTGTTTTTCCTACCGCAGCTGGCACTCCTCCACAACCGCGACAACCAACTGGCTTACATCAAGGGCGCTGAGACACAGAGCTAACAGCGTAACCTTAAGAAACAATTTATTTGGACACCATAAACTGAGATCCAAAGATGTAATTATTTCCACACTATGGATGGTCTGATGGAAGAAATCTGAAATACCCACAAATAACACCATGAAAGTACAAGACCAGGCTGCTGCTAAGCCAGGAAACAGAGTACATACATCTGCTTCTTCCTTTCACCTACACAACACAAGCTCACGGTTCCCTCATGAAATACTTAAACATTACCTCATGCTCTATTTCCCTATGAAGTTCAATGTTCAGAATGAAAACAGACTCTTTTCCAAAAAACATAAAGCCAAGGCAACCTGAACTGAGTCTTTAAAAGATGGCACCATATTCAGTGGCCACCAGCCACAAACCCATTTTTATGGATCCAGCATTTCCCCAAGGCCAAACGCAATTCATTTTGCTCACTGTTTGGCTGAGCCAAACAGAAGATGAGGTAGGGAATGCCGGCACAACCGTGTTCACAGTTTTCAAGTCTTCCTATCCAGTGAACAATGTCTAAGCCACACCAAAATTCCTAGAATTCATTTTTTATGACTAACGTTTGCAGGACAATCCTCTGTATTATTCCAGAACCACTGCATCAGAGATGAGGCAGTGGGCAGAGAGGAAATTCTTTAACATGTAAAGGACACAGAAAGAGCCTCTTGGCTCTGGATAAGGACTTTGCTGAGCTGAGGACATGAAGTCTAAAAGAAAACAGATTATATAAGACACACAAAGAGCAAGTTAGCTTGTGACTACTTTTTTTCCCCTTAATTCCCTTAGCTTTTTGTATAACATTAGAACAGTTTGGCAATATTTGGGCAGAGTGCTTGCAATGTTTACTGACAATGCTAAACCATCTGCGTTGTTAATGTGAAGTTAGCCAAATTTATCCACAAATTGCACAGTACTGCAGAGATACTTACACAGTAACTCTTCAACCTAATGAAGTCGACAGTCATGGGGATTGATTTGTCACTGTTTCTGTTCAGTGCTTTGATGTAGTCTAATAAATCAGCAAAAAACTTATAGCCACCCTTGAGCACACAGAGAGCCACGATGTGGTGTCCTCCCATACCCTTCATAATTTCTCGTGCCAGTCTCTCTGTCCTACACAAAAAAAAAAAGAACAAAAAGAGTTAGCAGTCATAACACGTTTAATTTGCTTACTGCAGCAGCACTATTTTGATTGCAAACAACAATAGCAAACACGCAAGCTCAGAAGCAGTTTTGCTTAGAAATATTTGCCTACCACTTCAGTCACTTTTACACACTATTGGCCAACTAAGTTTTGCTTTCCAAGGTTTATCTAACAGTAATTCTGCCAAACGCCTTTGTTTTCCTACGTTGCACTCAGCCAAAGCAAATCTTAACACTCTGAAGCTGTTCCATTGGCAGATAAGCGACAGGGTGTTTTCTCCTTCCAAAGATAGGTTCAGCTTCCACACAAAGAGCAAAGTAAATCAACACAAACAAAAAGACAACAGCCCTCACCAATGGAGGAGCAAGAAAATGCTCAAATTTTAAACTGTGACAAGCCAGAAGTCTGTCCTGACTGCAAAAATACAAACGCAATAAGGCAGAGCAAGAGAACACTGCACCGTTTCTCTGCAATCATTGTTTCTAAATTTATCTTGCAATTTATCTTAGAAAGCACGGTAGGTATTTACAGTGCAGCAGCCATCAGCAGGTTTCTCAGAGAACGCCTACCACGATAAATTTTACATCAATGACTTGATGACATGTACGCCGCCCAATTTTTTCCTATATATGGTCTTCCAGTGCAAAGTTATTATAGTATTTACAATAAACATTCCCACAATCTAATTTGTAATCTAATTCAACAGCACCATGCAAAATCCAGAAGCTTTCCTATCCACAAGACCTCCACGAAGACCTACTCAGAACTGCTCTTCGGCGGTTGTTTCTCCAGCAACCCCTCCCATGGATTTGTGCTCGTTCTGTTAATGGGAATTAGGCAACTACCAAACACAAAGTGAAAAAAAATGCCCTACAGGCTTATGTACCCACTTCTGACCACAAAAAACTTCCAGAGCACACCACAGATTTCAGCAACCACAGGTGACAGGCTGGTATTCCAGAAAGCAGGCGGAAGCTGGATATTACTTATCTGCCATAGGAACGTGAAACAGCCTACCACAATGTGATTAATAATTTACTCCTACTAATATCCTAAGGAAGTTTTAAGGGACTGTAATTGGTTTTAGACTGAATTAGCACAACAAATAATGCGTTCCAATTATGCTTTATGAGGGTAAAGCATCAAAGAAACAATGTAAAGAAGTCGCAGATTGCTACCTACCACAGAATTCCTTTCGAGCATTACGACAAATTTCCAAACAACAGCATAACTGCAGAAGCACAAACTCTTAGAAGCCAAACAAGAAGGAGTTCATTAACACAAACCTGTCCATGATGAGCCCGTGCGGAATATAGACTTTTTCCAAATCATCTGCATAATGTTTAGGTATGCAGAACAAGTCCAGGTCGTAACCTTGCTCATCATCGCCAATCTGAAAAGGAAATAAGGTGAGATTTCTGCAAAGCCTGTGGTGAGAAACTCCAAACCCTTTGCTTTATTCAAGAAACTATCAAACCCATTACACTCTTCGGGAGCACCTTATCTGCCTTCTCTACAAAGGCATCAGTCGCACTGAACGCAGCTCACAAGAGCTGTCTGCAACGCTGCACGAGCTGCTGTTCGGCACCACATGGGGAGGAAATTATTTCAAGCCCTAACAACATTGTCCAGCACTGGAGAGCAGAAAAATGAAGCTACTACACCTCGTTTAATCTTCTTATTTCATTTAAAAAAACCAAGCAGCTTTTTAACACCTTTGATTTTAGCAGTGTAATGCAAAACCTGCATTTGCAACTAAGCAAGCGGACGTTTTAACACGGACACCTTCCAACTGTCCGCACCACCAAGTCACAACAAAGCACTCGAGCCAGCTGTCGATCGGAGAGGGGGCAGCCACGTGAACAGGCCAGGCGATGGCTCCGCACAACGGGCCTGCCCGCACCGCGCGCTGGAGGCCACGGGGATGGAGATCTCGAATCAGAAATTAAAGCAACCTGTTCCACGAGGGAACTGCCTGCATGGAACAGCCTGCAACACTGGCACGTGTGTATTAATGAGGACAAGGGATGTATGCACATAATTATACAACCGCTGTGAGGTTCTGGGCATACTGTCAGAACAGCACCAAGAACAATTCTCCCTGAACCTCCAGCCAGCTGCAACTTGAAAATGACAATGTATTTTTTAATCACTTCACTTCTAGGTTATGCAGCTGAACGCTATATATAGCATGAAGCTAAGGATTTCAGAGGGAAAACCGAAGCTTACTACCGACAGCGGCAGTAAGGGATTTCAGGGCAGGGATTTTAGGCATCCAGCACAGCAACGGGCCCTTCCCACGGGCGCTGCGGGGCAGGTTTACACCGGGGAAGGGCAGCCTGGCGGCGGGCACTGCTGCGGGCCGCAGGGCACCGGGCGCTGGTCAGCTGCTGCGGCCGCTCACAGCACCTGCCGCTGGCTTTAAAAATAAATAAATAAATAAAAGAGGGGGGGAAAAAAATAGTAAGATCCTTCACTGAGCGCAGTGGTGATGAGAAAAATATCCGCAGGATGTTCTTCCTCCAAAAAGGCACCCTAATTCAGCTGTCCAAGCTACTTACAGCACAGCGCTGGATTTCGCTGTATGGAACGCTATCTCCGTGCGAGGGAAAGCAACAGGAATAGGAAGTTGTACCACGCCGGGTGAGCATCTGAAGGGAAGTTACTTCAGGGCGATTTCTGAAGCGGTAACTCTGCCTTTCCCCAGCCGCGTTTGATGCTTGGAACCCTCCGGAAGAC
>VXAV01003817.1:51001-63078 GCA_013399715.1 Alectura lathami | reverse complement strand
GGCCGGGGGCTGCCCGCTACCGCGTGGGACCCCGCTGCCGGTCGGGGCTGTCCCCAGTGCCGAGAGTGCGTGTGTGCGCCTCGGAGCCTTGGCGCTGGTGGATTTCCCTCGTGTGTGTGTGTGTGTGTGTGTGTGTGTGTGTGCACCGGTGGGTGTCATCGCCGGGGATGCCCCCTGCCCCCTGGTCCGCTCCGGGAACGTCGCTTCGGTGACAGAAGCGGAGCAGCATGTGGTTGCTTTCAGCCCCGAATCAAGGGCGGCAGGTGCCTGCCAGGACAGGCAGGCCCTGGTGTGCCGCCGGCTTCTCTCCTCGCCCTCTCCTCCGTGGCCCTCAGAGGAAGGCCTGACCTCCACTACGCTTCCTTGAAGGAGGAAATGGAAGAGGCTGCTGCACCCCTTTGGGTCTTCCTGCAAATCACGGGATTTGCTGGAGTTTCTCTCCCTCCACATGGTGGAAATCCAGCCCCCTACACACAGGCACCTCAGCGCGTGGGAACAGCGCACCCCAAGCGCCCGTCGGATGGGTGTGGGTACGCGTGTCCTCAGGGAGGGCAGAGCTGCCTGCCCTGGCCTCAGCACGCTGACAGTGCTTGCGGCTTTTTGTCAGGGCATTTGCGATCACCAAATCTCACGTTTCAGCCTTCTGACGATACGATCGCTTTCAGGGGTGGTGCCTCTGGGTGCACAGCCGTCTCTGTTGTAGGGTTTTTCTCTGCAGAATTAGCATGGGCACAGCCGGTGATGGTGCAGGAGGGGCAGGCCGACCACCCTCTGGCACGGCGCAGGTGCCGCTCCACATCTGCAAGAGCAGGGGACTGACACTTAAAAGCAGGTGTTCGCTGGTGACTGAGTGTGCTTTTCACTGAGCAAGGAGACGGATGGCACTTTCCCACGCGCACGTGGAAAGGGATCCCCTGCACCCCCATCGCCTTCCTGCATGGGGCGGATACAAGAGGTTTCTTACTAAATGCATCTCTGCAGCTCCATTTGATGGAGGTGAGGCTGAACCGTGTCTCCAGATGTTGTCCGTATCTTTAATTGCCTGAAGGAAAAATTTAATCTTGAAGCAAAATCATAAGAAAGCGTGGAAATGCCTGGATAGCTCCAGTGGTCTTACTTGTGAAACCAAACCCAACCGCCCACAGCGTCAACTTGTTTCTGTAGGTCTGGAATTAAGGCCAATGCAACAGTACAAATGGAAATTAATGGTTTCTTAAATTCTGGCTTAAACAATAATGTGTCAGCTGAAGACTTTCCCTTCCTTTATCTGAGGGGTGGAGGCCAAGTTTTATTTTATGCTGCATAAATACTTGGCGTCAAGAAAAAGCTAACGGTTCTTAAGCCATGGCAATGTTTCTTCATACCAAGCAACTCCTGATACACATGTAGCATTACTGCTGTTGTCTCAGAAACCAATCTGAGTGTTTCTTTGTCCGAAATAACCAACTTCAGCAAATCTTAACTAAGCAAGCAGGCACAATCCCTAGCAAGCGCAGTTTTGTTGCAGCTAGGTGTTCAGCTACAGTTTGGGCGGGTGAACTCCGGAGTGGGAGGAAGGAGCCTTTATCAAATTGCCTAGAGCAGCAGAACGAAATACGCCCAGCAGCTCACTAATATCAGAAACATGTCACAGCTGGCCTGCGTCCAGAGGGCTGGGAAAAACAGCAGCTGCCTGTCAAGTTCACGGAGGGCCTGACATTACTGGACAGCCGGCAGTATCTGCCAACAGATTTTCAACCATGGGAGTGTTTCAGGATCTGCTTTTAGTTTAGTTACTGATGACATTTCTCATTAATGGCCAATATTGATGTTGGCTATTAAGTAACATCCAACGGCATCCTTCTGACTGCACGCAGGAGTTGTTGGCATGAGTTCTGTGCAATTTCTCCCGAGTGGACACAAGCGTTAGTCCTTTTTTGCCCTTCTGGGTGAGCAATTTCTTTGTTCCTCCTGCCAGCCAGCACATTTCTAGATCCAAAGCATTCCTGGTCCTGCTGGCACCCCATTATGGAGGGAAGAACAGATTTACAAAAGCAGAAAAATTTGCTGATATTACAGGAAGTTGGTTAGCTGAGATCAGCAACAGATTTAGTAGCTGACCAGTTTCGCTCTTGTTGGTGTGGGAGCCATCGATGTTTCCAGGGCAGGGTGAACGGGATTTGGAGGTATCTGGAAGCTGCACATTTTCTGGCGGGATGATGCAAAAGGTTGGAGAGCCAGTGTTGTGACTGCTCTGGTGTGCACAGCTTTTGGAAGGCAAGGGAGTTTAATAATGTTTTGTCTCTGAGTAGAATCCTGATTTCACAATTATTTTATCCTCTGTTGCCATCCAGGAATATCCTAGTGCTTAGGCCCAGCAAATCGTGGTCTGTGTGGCTGTCAGCTGTATTACCGACAGATGCACTAAAACCTTGCTTGGTAAAACCGTGCTCCCCCAGCAGTGGGATACCTGGAGATAACACCTGAGCATTCATCTTTGGGAAGCGCTTGCCCTTGGAATAGCGTACTTTGAGTTAGATCTTCAGGTCACTGCCCATTCATCAGTTCCCCTCTTCCCCCCATTTTTTTCTCCTCGCTCTGCCACTGCTGCTGGGTGACTCAGAGGAAATCAGCATAATTTATCTGTTTTTTTTTTTTTTTTCCACGAGACAAGCCTCCTAAAAAAGCAGAGAGCACAATGAGTTTTGAGCAGATTGAAGAGTGAGCCCAGCAGGACTCACTTTTGAGCTGAGGTTTGTCTGTGCAGGCAGAACGAACAAACACGGAGAATTCAAAGCACGCTGTACTGGTCCTGGGATAAGCACCAACATTTTTAATCAAGAGGAAAATCAGAAATAGCTCATTAAATATTACATAGTGCTCACCAAAATATGAATTTAGCCTGCCAGTGTCCCATCTTCAGCATGGCCACAGAGGAAGCTCTCCACTTGGACTAGTAATTCAGACAGCGTACATTATTTCTCTAGCCTGAGAGCGGAAGCCAGATGTACCAAAACAACATTAAAAAGGGACATACCCTTCCTAGGAAAAAGGGAAGAGATGCTGTTTGTTGCAAAATACCTTTTTAAATAATGATATTCCTGTCCTCAGTCTTGTTGACTTTTGCAGAAATTAGTCATCAAAGTGGTGACGGTCTTCATGGATTTTGGAAAGCCGTGTGCATCTACCAACTTATTTCAGGACTGAGACTTCCTGGATGAGTCTACCAAGATTTTTCTCCCTGCTCAGCTAATAAACGACAACTTACTGATCAAAACGAAAACGAGCAAAACCTCAGACCCTGTGCACTCCTTCTCTGGAGTTTTAGGTAACTTTTTTTTTTTTTTCATGTACATCTCTGGCACTGGCAACTTCTTAGGAAAAACGCTTTCATGCTTTTGGTGGGGGGTTTTGGAGGAATTACAGAGATTCTGCTCTTTATTCAGTAGTGCAAGGAATGGTCACTGACACAAGAAGCACACAATTACTACAGAATGCTCACAAAATGTCAGCAATCCTCAGAAACGCCGAGTGCAGACAAGACTGCGCTCTGGGCTGGTGCTTAGATCATTTACTAGCTTTCATTTGCAAACACATCCATCCGTTAAGAATTATCTCAGTGGTTCTGGTTCAGCGCATAAGTGCACGACCAGACACGTGACAGTGTCTGTCACAACACAGCGAAGAGGCTGGCGCTAGGCACTACGCGTACCTAAAGGCACATGGCGTTCCTGCCCGATGGGATTTACTGGGTGCCAGTGTGCTGCCAAGATCCAGCTAGCCTAGGGGCCTGCAGAAATTTAAACAGGGATTATCTTAAAACAGCAGAAACCAAGCAAAAGCAGATTCCTCCACCGAAGCATCATGGCATTTGCTGAGCAGCTGGCACCGACTCAGTGCTGCCAGACCTGAAGCACGACCCTGTCCCAACAGCCTGTGCCCTTGGGGGCACCCAAGGTTCCGAGTAGCCCAAGTCCCACTCCCATGATAGAGCCCATGGGCACCCACCACCCTCCCAGCAGCGCAGGTCTGGGCTTTCTTGCTCCCCAGGCACGGGAGAGCTGTGGGGAGTGGCACGGGCAGGAAGGAAGGTACACCTTAAATCTTGAGACCTGCCCGAAAGGCACTGCTTTTCTTTGAACCTGTCCTGACACAAAGGTTCAAGTCTCAGCAATGTTACTGCCAGGAAGGTATTTATGTTTAAAACAGCTCTTTTCAAGCTCAGAGTGACTCACAAAACGATGCAGCCTGATGAGTTGCTGCAGGAGTTTAACAAACAGCAGCTCTGTGCTTGCTGCTGGCCAGCCTTCAGGGCTGTGACATATGCTGCAAGCGTGCAGCATCCCTGCTGCCACCCGAGGGGTTCCACCAGCGCCCATTAGACACTGTCACGTGTCACCCAAACCCCTGTGTGTAAGGACACTGAAAAGCCCAGGCTGAGCTCTCAGCCCTCCCACCCAGCTCCCTTTGCTGCATGCGTTGCACGTCTCACACTGAAGCAGCCACCTGAGGTCCCCAGCCATCCCTTGCAAAAGCAAAACAGGACGAATAGCAGGGCCAAGACATGTTGTGAAAACCAGATCATTTCCTTCGCTATGCAGCAAACGTTACTGGGAGATGCTTTTTCTGCATGCCAAGAACGGGGCAGACTCCTCCGTTCCCCTCAGTGCTTGTATCAACAGAGTCTCTTCCAGAAACTTGGGGAACCCAGCAGCTTCTGCACAACACATTTCAGTGCAAATTCCACCAAAATTAATGTGACTGATGGCAGCCACATCACTCTGCTGGCTTACTCAACATCAGGCGTTACAGGAGTCTCCGGGAGCACAGGAGCAGACAGATGTCCCCACTGAAACGTGCACGTGCGGCAAACTCCTAGGAATACACAGGCATAAATGGCCTTCTGGGAGGTGGGCTGTACGTGGGAAGCACTCTTGCTAAAGCCAAGCAGCTTATTTCAGCCAACCATTTAGTTAACATGTCCCCTCTTTTTTTGTTTTTGATCAATGCTTAGATGAAACTGTGCTAGCAAGAAGCCGAGGGAACCCTGCAGCCCAGGACACACTGGGAGTGTGTTTGTGCTGCACCTTCAACTTCAGGCACAGGGGTAGGCTGGATGACTCCAAATGCGGGCGGCTGGTGCTGGCTTGAGGTCTTGGGGTCAGGAATGGGGAAGTGGTGGAGAGAGGTGGGATTTCCCGCATTGCTCAGTTGCTTTTTAAGGAATGAGCAGGTTAATTGGCTTTCAGTAGGCACCTGAATGCAGGACTGCCTGCAACCCCCAAGAAACATTTCCAAATGGCTGTGGAGGACTAGCTGTGTCGCTAGACACCCCCTATCTGAGCAACAGAGGAGAAGAAATGAAGAAGATCAGCAAGAGACCACAAGGCAGCAATCCAATCAGATAACCTGCTGATAGGAGGCTGAATTTGCTGAGGCTTGCAGATCCAGCTGGCACCGTCTGAATACAGAGCAGGCATCAGGTGGCAGAGCTACATGCCTACATGCCAAGGCTGCTGCCTTCCTTGCAGATCGTGGTAGCAGCTCAAGTGTCTCAGCAATCTCCTCTGGGCAGATTATAAGAGAAATGGAGACATGAAGCGCATGCCAGGCTGGGAGGGGCTGCTGTGACTGGAGTCATATGGCACGAGCTGGCAGACCAGTCATTCAGATCTTCAAATGTTAAAGGCTGTTCTAGGAATCACACCAGGCCCTGAATCAGGATTTGGGTTAAGGGTACAAGACTGAATGAAATACCTGATAAGGGCAAAGTCAGATACTTCAGTGGAAGAGTTGCCTTAGGGACTCAGTTTATACTTAAAACGGGAAGTAAGTGAACTTTTAGAATAAATTTTAAGATAAACAACCAGGTGGAGGGGATCTGCAATTCCATGTTCTATCCATCACCCATGCAGAATCCTGCTCTAATCAATGCAAAGTCCTTTCAGACATCTGCCCTCAAAAATCCCCATGAGACAAGGATGGAAACTGCTCTGAAAAGGGCCCCATGCCGAGGAGAAGTAACCTTTCTTCTGGAACAGATTAAACAGAACCTCATCCAAACCCTCCCTCAAAAAAGACAACTAAAAACCTGAGGGCGCTGGAAAAAAAGAAATAGCTTGAAAAAGCTTCAAGCTTATCTGGAAGGAAGCTTGGTATTTAAATTGAAACCTCAGTCTTCATAGTCACAACATACAGAAGGACGTAGCGTGATTTATTTTAGGGCAAAAAGTTGGCACTCATAATCTCCGGAAAATATGGTAAAACCAGGAAACAGGCATCAAGACCCGAATGAATCACTTCTATTCAGTCCAACTGCCTGAAGAGTCTTGAGCAGAAGAAGTTTACTCTTTAGTCTAATTTAAGGAACTGACTTTCAAATTTCATATTGTCACATTGGGATTTAGGATGTTTAGTTAGCAGCAATTTGGAGAGTTTAAAAACTCTTTGCAACCTAGCTACTGCAATTTTTACTCTACAGGAAAGCAGTTTTTGGACACGTTACCCAGTATTTCAGCTTTAGATTAAAGGCCTCCTCCCTGCTTGGAACTTTGGAGGTTTCAGGGATTGCCAGCAACAGTCTTAACAATGGTTTAAATTAAAAAAAAACTATGGTTTAAGTAAAACATTTGAATTTAAATCCTAAGTAAGCTACCTGCACTCTGGAAGGAGCTAGAATTGATGCAACACTTTAGGGAGTATTAAGACTGTATGCATTGCTGACTGCATTCAACTTCAGTGGCTTTTTATTTTGTTGTGGAGAGGTATCTAGGCCTAAAACTATAAGGCAGCTGCATGGCTGAATGCCAGAAGGAAGTTCTCAGCAAAGCTGGCCTATTTTTAGCATATGGCTAGGGAGCATTTTTCTTCCTCTTCCTGCCCCCAGACTCTGTAATGCCCTCCACTGACAGGCAGGAACTCGATGGGAGCCTTTGAACAGCATTTTCTTTGGCCACCAGTGTGAAAACAGGGCATCGCACGTGTGCCAGGCAACATGTGTATCCAGGGAATAAAAAGCAGGGCAGCACCAGCCCTGGCTGGTCTCTTCTCAGCTGGATGCTGTTTTACAACACATGTAAGCAAGCAGAGAACTCTTTTAAAATGAAGTAGGAGACCATTTCTGGCAAAAGTTCAGATAAAGGTTTAAGATTGCTGCCACCGTAATTCTGTGAGGAGTGGCTAAAAGATGAGTAGCTCCAGGCACAATATCATTGCACACGATGAAGAAGCATCAGTAAGTTGTGTACGCTAAACCCACACGTATGTCTGTATGAAGTACTGTTGTCACTTCATGCAACAGAAATGTGTTTTGAAATTTTTGGATCCACTCACTCAGGAATTTGGGAGCACTGAAGTACTCTCAAAAATTTGAAATAGAAGAGTGGAGAATGCCTCACACTGGGTGGTGTCGGAAAGTTCCTAAGAACTCCGCAGACATGGGCCGCTCCACAGCAGCATGTCAGTCTCCCCATACATGTCATTAGTACCACAAGTGCTATTTTAAACAAAAAGTTAAAAAGGAAACGTGTGGCTCTGAGCCTTGAGGTCAAGCTCAGGACCTCTGCCAGTACAGTCTTCTACTCAGGAAAAGGGGTTCTGACTCCCTTGCAGAAAGCCTTAGTGTAAAAATGTTTGAAAGCAGTATAAAAAACCTAAGCTGGGAGGCACCTCTGCTAGCCTTACTCCCACTCAGCACCTCCAACCTACAATCACACCAGCCCCAAAGATGCCCGCTAACTTTTCCTATAACATTTCAAATTCGACTATCCCACAGCCTCCCCAGGAAATGTATTCCAGTGCTTAACTCTCCCAACTGCCAAGGCCAATTACCCATTCTGATGTCTAAGCTACATGCTTCCTGCTGCAATTTAATCTCTTCTTCTCCTACCTGCAGTGGTGAGAACTGTCTATTTCCTCCTTGTTTGCAGCCGACTCTTACAGATTTGAAAACACGTCTCTCCCATCACCTTGAAACAAGCCTGTCTTCCACCCTGTCATCCCTCTCATTGCTTTTCCCTGGGATATCTCCAGTTGCTCCACGTTTTCCATGAAGTGCCGTGCCTACAGCTGGATTCCATGTTCCAAGAAAGGCTTTCCACTGTCACATGAGGAAGAAGGAACATGTCATGCATCACATAGAATACATTACTGTTCATACATTCCACAACAATTATTTTATTTTGCAGCACACTGCTGAATCATGTGCAGCTAGTGACTGGCTATAACCCTGAGAGTACTTTGCTGTACCGCTGCTACCCTAGCAGCCTGTCCTGTCCCATTCTGTAATTGTTCAGCTGATTATTGCTTCAGAAGTGCAAAGACCTGCATTTGTCAAATCCATTGTTGAACTCACTGATTTTATTGTATTTTTTTTAGCTGTTTTGAAACTATCGTGTTCATTTTGAATTGTACTCACCTGGTATTTGGTCGGTAGTTAGCTCAAAACTCCTATCTTAAATCGTAGGTGCTCCCTGCAATTTAAGCAGCATATGCCATCCAAGTCATTAATGAAAATGCCAAATAATACCAAGTCAGAGCAGAAGTGTAGACAATCCCATTCAACACATCCTTGCAGTCTGACTGCATGTGAGGCCTTCCAAACAGGTTTTCACAGCCTCGCTTTTAAATTGGTCTCATACAGACCACATTCTCCTACTTTCTTATGGAAAGTCATGACAGTAAAGCTGTGCCTACTGCTCCTCCTTTGTTCAAAAAGCTTGTTGTACCTTGATGTAGAAAGAGCGACATTAGTCAGTCACCACTTGATCTTTCTTTTACAGGCTCGCAGGCAGTTTCTCCATTCCATTCATTTTCCAGTGTGAATTATTGTCCCAGAGTTCTGAACAGAAGGGTGGGAGCAGAGACACAAGCTGAGTCTTCAGTGTTTACAGCATCCCCCCTTTGTTTCCAAGGCTTGAGTGTAATTTACCGTACAGGGTACCTGACCTAGGCACAGAGATAGTTACTCTCACTTTGCCTGCGCTGCAGATCTCTGACATACGGTGTATTAAGTGGAGCTTGTTTAAGTGGGGAGCCCTTGAAGTACTCACCACTCTCCCTAACACCATGCTACGCAAGGACAATGGAAGCCTTTTGCTCCTGTGTCTGTGGATTCCTCTGCCATTATTCCAAGATTTCAGTGACCAGCTATTACAGTGAAGGCTCACCCACAAAACAGAGAAGGCTCCTCAGCAATATCCTGAGCTTCCTTCAGTGATGCCAGCTGACTGAATCAAAAAACAGAAACACACAGCAATTAAAATAAGCATGCATCCAGTAACTACTTCCACAGCATCGAACGCCACGTGGGAGGACTACTCCCAGCACCAAATCCAATAATAAAATTCTGAAAATTAACGTCTTCAGGAAACTTTCCAACGATGAATGTGGAATCACAGCATTACACTCCATCAAGACCTGATTATTTGGCAACTCCTATTTGAAGATGATCTGCAACTTCTTCCTGACAAAGAAGTCTGTGCTGACTGGGGATACGACTTCCTGGGTCACAATAAATACCTACTACACCCATTAAACTAACTTTTTTTTTTTTTTTTGTAAGGTGATAACATAAAAGCATATAGCTCTTAAGAAAATACCGATTTATTTGAAGTTTTCTCCATTACATTTCTTGATGCTTTAAAAACACTGGATTTTATGGTTCTCTCACTCCAGGCAGCTATGTATTTGGACAAAGCCCAGCATCTTCCAACAATCTTGTTTTGTTAATCTTCACACTACATTTATATGATGCTGTGCATCCTGGGTCTATCTGCTTTCCGCAGCGTAACTATGTTACACTGCAGTCTCTTGGTATCTTAGTCTAGATTGATTCATATGACATAGGTCTTCAAAAAGTCCTTGAAAGGTGAGAATGGGAACCTTCAGTGAGGCAGCCACCCCACATTACTAACACGTAGTAAATGCAAAGCAGCTTGCCCATGACACCAGTTGAGAACAACGCACAAATACACAGTTACCGCTGAGTAAGCTGCGTACTGTCAGTATGCATTCTCACTTCTCTTCTGGTAAAATTTTCATGGGCCCGCAACCCTCAATAGGAAATACTGCTTTTATGCATTAAAATGTCAGTTTTAAAGTTATACTTTCAGAAAAAGGACAGATATACAAACATGAAATTCATAACTCATTTATTGAATATTTATATATATGCAAGGATACCAATAAAAAGAAACTAATACTGCAAACTACAACTTTGGAAGTAAAGCCAATATAACAGGAACAAAATATACATAACATTGTAGATAGGAATGCATTTACCCTCTTGTACACATTCCCTGTCTTTACACCTAATGTAAATGTATGCTAGAGCAAAAGCTGCAAATGTTAGCCTAACCTGAGTGCTTTTGTCAAGCAACAGTTCTCCAGGATCCTTTAAGGGTTGAGATGTCACTGCTGACTAATGAATGTGCATACATATGCATATATAAAATCGGCTTAAATAAGTACATAAATCAAGAGCTGTGTTCTGTTTTTTTAATCTCCATCACTAATACAGCAGAATCTGTTCCTTCTGACATGGAAGAAGAGTTACTGTTGCTACAATGTACTGTCACTTCCCTTAAGATGAATTTCATCTAATGAGGATCCATTTTCTTGTCAATCTGCTTCAGCATATTAGTATTTTTGGAATGTACTGATTATCACCTGACAGATAGGTCTGATATTTCAAATATGTTATCACCCCTTCATCTCTCATTCTGCTTCAGCATAAAGTTATTCTTCATACAGGCAGCAGTAAGAAGCAAGCTCTCTTCCTTTGTTACATTGCTTGTATACCAGTACCAGAAACTCGGAGCCAGATTCAGTATAACCTTAACATTCTAGATCAGCACAGCTCTTCGCACCTGAAGATCAGACTTTGTGGAGCGTAAGAGATGGACTCAACTCCTGGAGGGCAGCAGTAAGCTGATGCAACTCCTACGAGAGCTTTATCACAGAACCTCCTGTGGATCAACACCTGCTGAATAAGCAGATCTTTACATCACCTCATCAATTTCATCCAGTTTGCTGCACAAATGCCGGTATTGAACCATCCTTTTGCCCTTCCTTACAATGGAGTAATAGCACAGCTTACTGCCATGGTGTTTGATCATGCCTTGGGACTCTGGCATTACACCAGCTGTGTCCTCAAGTAATTTGAACAATACCCTTCTGATGCCTGTCCTTCCTTGGTACAGTCCTTTCTTGGCATAGCACGATCGCAGATCTGTTAACACAGAGATACAGTGAGCTGGGGAGAAACCTCCATTCCAGAGGGTTCCAGGAGACTTTAACGGCACACATTACTCTTGTGGGCAAAGAAATGCCCAAAGGCCAAAAAAAAAAAAAAAAAACACAAAACCGCTTATCTTTCCCCTGNAAAAAAAAAAACACAAATAAAGTGAAACCAGTTTCATAAGACAAGTTTTGTTAAATTCAAGAGTTCTCTGATTGTGAGATGAAAACAGAAGGTGCCTATCAAAAAAAAAAAAATCATCTCATTAACAAATAGATTGCATGAATTTACCTAGCTAATTTAAACATACCTATTCCACCTATACGGCACTTCCATTACGTCTAACATTTCTGGGAAGGCAGTAGATGCTCCAGAATAATCTTCAATATATGCTTGCAAAGATTACATTGCTTTACCAAAACAAACAAAAAACCCCTCAGACAGACTGTCTGAAATTCCAAGCTAAAATACACATAAAAAGACAGTAATGGCAGTATTTTGTCTTAAAAAAAAAAAAGATGTAAATGTTGTATACTATCATACATTGTCATGCTTTTTAAAACTACAATTAAGGACATAAGAGATGTACAGTAAATACACTGCTGAGGTACATTTCTTCTAAATATTAACACCACGACAGAATTACTCCCCAGCAGGTAATGCTACTTGGGAACATATAAATACAGTTTTTACATTGTAAGGCACTTTTACCCAGCATACATAAGTTGAAGTCGGTTATGACAAATCTGAGGTTCGTAAGAAAAAATATTTTTGCTTTTGACATTGTTTCCAAGAATTCTGAATTAATGACGCCTTAAACAGGCCATCTCAGCTCAAGGAGGTACCAGGTAACCAGCCA
>VXAV01003817.1:28713-47385 GCA_013399715.1 Alectura lathami | reverse complement strand
AAAGAAAATCTGTAATGTTAATAACATATAATACATTTCACCAACATCTGCATCTCTGAGGCCCTCACACTTCCTCATATTAAAACATCAAAGCAATTGGAAAGAAATCAGTGCAAGAATGCATCCTCTACTTGTAGTTTTACACAGCCTGCTTTCAGTAACACAGGACACAAAGCTGTTACTCTTCGACAGTTACACCAAATGTACACCATCATAAGAAACCCTACATACCACATGCTCAACCACCACTAATTTTAAAGGCGATTCCTATCTGGGTAGCTATGCCAAAAGTAACAATACATTTAAATGTCTGTCAAGAAGTAGGTAGAAAAGACTGTTTCACAAAGGAAGTAGGCAGACCTATATACACCTCAGCAGAGTCAGGAACACGCTCACTACGTTCCGTACATACATACCATTCTTTTTCCTCTCTTGATTTCTTGAAGTACAGTTTTGATATCAAAATCACCAAACTCTGCCCTTGATGTTGTTGTTAGCTGGACAGTGCCAGAAGAGAACAACTGTAAAACAAACATGTCCAAAATCACCTCAGGTCACCAATATGACTAAGAAACCATGTGCAGGAATCCCAGAAGGGGATGTTCAGTACTCAGTTATCTCAAGCTGTGCTCTGCCAACGAACGAGGATGAAAAACCATACTGAGCAGATGAGTATGATGAGGATTCTTTATGATATACCCACATGACTGCTTGAATTACATTTGCTACCTTGGAGAGATGCATTTTAGAAGAAAAAATGAGTAGACAAAATACGACTACTACGCTGAAAATGTAAAGAAATAAACGAGCAGTATAATTAATTATTATATCACTGAACTTTTGGAGAACACACCATTTCCTTCTCAAGACTGCTGGTGAACATCAGCTCTGTCTGCTATAGGAAGATCATTAATACTACACAGATTGCCTGGAGTATTTATTCATTTTGAGGTACAATAGCAACTGCTGAGGTAATTATACAAAGCACTACTTCATTTATAGAATTGATTGTATGAAAGACAGGACTGTTTGCTCAGGTTCGTTGAAATTAGCAAATTCTTTTCAAGCTGACAGTTTTCCGAATGTGATCACCTAAAGACAAGGGTGTTCTAGAACTTCCATGTCCCGCTCTCTAGCTGAGTCACACAGCCTGAACCCAATTGGCAGACAATTAATCAAGTTCATTGATTCTCCCTGGATTTTGCCTGAATGCCTGCAGAGTAAAGGTACTTGTGTTCAAATTATTTTCCTCTTTCCTTTTTAAACACCATATATTCATGGAGACGCTCAGGGAATATTTTAATATGCTAACGAGCTTCCCTGAACTAATTCTATTTCTTAGCACGTAGCCAACTTTTATCCATACTGCCCGCAGTGAAAATAAATGAACTGCACACTTCACAACACTTCAGTGCTTAAAGAGATCATCAGCACGCAGACAATATTCATGCATAATTACATGTGAGGATACTGTATTAAAACCTAAAATAGCAATTCAGACAAAAATCATAATAGGCTGATTAACAGCAGTGCTGTTACTCACCATGCACTTATAGTGTGCTGCAGCCTTTTTGGCATTAAATATATGAAGCTTTCCTCTAGCTTCATTTTCTTCTTCACCTGCATGACAGAATCCACATTTAGGTTTTGTATCACTGGGGCTGCTTCTGTGGGGAGACCTGTCTCTCTGAAAGAAAAACATTTTACTAAAATATACTGCTGAGTTACAAATAAGGTTGCAATTTTAAAAGCCTGTGGCCACCAGCTGGAGGCTCAGACAAATGCAAATTTTAATAAAAATTAGATTTGCAAAGAAGAAATATACAATTCTCTCTTCTAAGAAGTTTAGCATATTTACTGCTTACATAGGAACTGCTTTCTATTTCATCTGTGCCATGTGAGGACGTGGATCTAGTGTCTTCTGATTGCCCTTTTAAATTTGTTTTTCTTGGCTTTCCCTTACGACCCCTCCTTTTTCCTTTGGGAGGTGAAGGCTCCAACTCATGTTCATTGATACTTTCTTCTAAATCTGCTTTAGAAGTTAGAAAACATCATCAAATCACATTCTGAAGAAATTTACACAAAACAAAACCAAAAGTAGACAAGAAAAAAGTAACCTGTATTTTTGGTATTTTGGTCAGAAATTGAAACAGTACCCTTTCCACATTTATTACAAACATACAAGATCCCAAAAACACTGTTTACTTCTTCAACCATATTATAAAGATGCAAAGCTGTGTGATTTATGAAGGAGGTTTAACCTGACAACTTCCACTTTCAGGACCAAAACATGGCCTCAGATACATGTATTCATTTTCACTGACGACACTACCAACAGATGTTTTTATCTGTGAAACGGCTTTCTCCTTTTTAAGATGCGTGCATCCAGTACAAAGTGCACTGACACTAGGCTAATAGTTCTAGACAACACCCCTCTCCTTGCTTTACTAATTGATGTCTTTTAAGAAAACAACACTACTTTTGGCTACAATATTAACAAGTTTTGGAACTGAAAAGTATTTTGCCTCCATAAAACAATCTAATATTTCACTTTAGTTGCAGTATAGTTTTACATCTAGAGGTGAAAGCAGGAGCCAGTTTACAGAAAATCACAGATGATTCCACTGACAAAATCCCAGACAGAGTGTTTATAGACCATTAAGGATGTAGGAAAGCATATTTTTAACACACATACACCAAAGAGGTCTGTAATGCCTTTGGAACTGTTGAACTGCTACACAGAACTGCAGTCCAGGATTACAGCAGTGTCCTTCTGATTACTCAAAAGCACGGAGTTAATACAGATCAATTCTGCAAACTTCCTGAGGTTGTTGCCACTAGGAGCTAATCAGGTTACACCTGACATTGAGTAACCAGCTCCACACAGTTGCTGACAGCTTTTCTGATCACCAGGAGCACTCTTTTTCCTTTTAACATGCCATATCCACCCCTGCTCAAACTGCAAAGTTATTTCAGCAGACTTGTTTAAAGAAACATGCACACATACTGCTGCATAAATCTCAAAATCCAAGCCTCAAACATCAGTATGAACCCCCCAAATGGAAAGAAGTCCTAATCAGAACACCTGGAACATCTACGCTGTACATCAATGGGACACTTCACTGTTGTGATCCCGTGTTAAGTGTTGGTAGGGCACTTATCACCACTGTATCTTTGTCTCCATATAGAGATAGGACATCTTATCCTGAGACTAAAAGCTGCTTCACCAGAACACATTTTTCTTATCTATTTTCACATAAAAATCAAATCACATTTATTCTAGCTCATGATTAACAGTGAATCAACTGCACAGAAGTTTGAAGTCATAGCCCTGAATATATTCCACAGCCATAAACTTTCAGTAGCAGAAAACTGAGATCTTGCATACAAGTGCATCCTGCTAAGGACAGTCTATCACATCTGTTGCTAAACCCTGAAATAACTACAGCTTCTTGCACATTTAGTAATAAAGGAGAGAAAACTAATCCAAATGCATCATAACACATTATACTGAAATATAATTCCCCAAAAGCTCTATGCAGCTGTGTGGTTAAAGGAGGCAAAAATTTGAGAAGAAATTCATACAAGTCTTCAAATTCTTTTGGCTTGACAGACTAATCAGCTATATACACATATTCCCAAGTCACTACTGAAATACATTAGCCCATCTACCACAACCTCCCTATGCTTCAGTATGCATCCTGTTCTTTGCTAATGAGATGACAAGAGTACCACCACCTATTTTACTCTGAGAAAAAAGAATAAAATGTGATGACAGGGATTATCTAATGAAAAAACACATCTTACATTTCCTTCTCATATTTACTATCTGAAGTTATTTTTCATTTAACATTACTTGCTAAATTCCCAAAGCAAGATCATGCAATTTAGATATCATACCTTTCAGATGGTACATAGCAACTATTACAACCTAGGAAATTCTTTCAAAGAAAATAATTCTATTTTGTCTTGTCCCTCATCATATACATGAACTTTCCCCCAAAGTATTAAACATCTGTCAATCTTCATCTCTACTTTTGCATAGATGGCGCTTCTGTTAAAAAGGAAAAAAAGTCGTGAACAAAAGTGACTATCAGATCGGTGGGCCTTTCAATAACACCACTGTATAAGAAGTTAAAAATATTCCTCCCAAAATCATTCAGTGGAATTCGCTAATGTACTTCATGAAGCGGAATGCAGTCCATTCACCAACGTTCTTTATTTTTTCCCCCAGAATTCCTTATTCTCATACCATAATGCCTACCACCTCTTAGTCCACCCTTATTTTCTAAGCACTAAAAAATATCCTGAACCCTCTACAGTCACACTCCCACCACTAGAGATGAACCTTTACTGCACAAAAGCAAGCAAACAGGAAAACCAACATTTTATAAGAAATGTCACAGCCTCCTTGTAAGTTCTAAAGTTTTTAATCTATAATTAGAATACTTAAGATTTTCAAAGTCAACATGCTGTATTTTTTTTAAGAAGTCTCCAGTGCAACAAAACCCCACCAAGACTGCACAGCTTTCCTCAAGAGAACCCCTTTCCTGTCCTCAAAGCTACTGCTTCCAAACAGGTTCAGAATTCATTGAAGTCTAGACACCACACGACCCCCTCATTAAAGTAAAACCAACTCCTTGCATTTTTAGGTCGTTACAAGCGACATGGACCTGTGGATTAACATCACTGAAACGTGAGGATCTGCACTACCGCATCTATCTGCGAGACCAGCACCTCAAAAGTTTCAAGTTTCTCTCTTAACAGCACTATGAACAGCTGCAACAGTACAAGGAGGAAGAGAATCGCGGCCAGCTTTACAATACACCTGCCTTGGGTGGCCTTTACTGTTCAATATGCAGTTTGGTCCATGCCCTACCCCTCCCCTCAAGCCCACTGCCAGCTTACCCTGTTTCCCTGGCATCTGATGGTTGGGTGTTTCCAACTTCTCATGTCAGCTTGAACTAAGGAAAACACAAAAAGTTGTTCAACTCCTCCCTGACCAGATCAGGTTTTATCACGGATATCACCATACTCTGAATCCCCTGAGACTCCCTGAGTATTCCTCAACTGCCCCCATCCCGTATCCCACCACTGCATTGATTTTAAAAATCATCATAATATTCTCAACACAACTTTATCTGAACTCTTCAAAAGAAGCTTTCTTCAGACAATCCTAAATAATGTATCTTTAAAAAACCAAGCTTAGTACGCAATATACTCTCAGAAGGGAGGGTATAGAGGGGTAGAAATTAAGAGGAAACATTCTGTTTTCAGAAGCACCTATGAACATGATATTGTAAATTCAGATGAGCAGAAAGATGAGCAACAACAAGCCCCACATTTGCACTTTAGGAATCTACGAGCAGTACAAAGTACCACAAAAAGAAGATGAGCAAAATTCTGTATTTTATAAACTGTTAACACAGAGACTCAGCTTCAGAGAGACTTCTAAAAAAATCTCTTTTGATCATGACTAGAAAGAAAAAGGATCAAGATGTTTTAGAACAGAAGTTGAGATATCACTGATCTATTCTTTATTACTTGAGCTCCAAATACACCAGAAATCACCCTTCACCAAAAGCTAGGTTAAAGCAAACTAATACAAAGAGTTAAATGATTTAAAGGTTGTGAATCAACAAATAAGAAGAGGATATGTTCAACAAAGGCTAACAATGCTCTCTGCAACTACCTCCTACATTACCTTAAACAATGGACTAAGTGAGGCAGAAGCAAAGGGCCTAAGTCTTACAAGGAAGATAAAACTGACTGGAAAAATACATCTACAGGTAGGATAAAAAGAAGCCAAGTGTCTACTGTGGAGGTGTCTTAGACACGCTATTACATAAATCTGAAAACACATCTTGGAAGTTTCACAGTGCATTTATGATAAAAGAGAAGCTCTTAACAATCATAAAAAAAAAAAAGACAATCAAGCTTACTATAGTTTTAGAAGAAAAACAGTACCTGAAAAAGAAAAAAAAAAGTACTTTATCCTGTTAAAGTAGTATGTCCTCAAAAGCATGGCTGAATAAGAATGAACCACAGGTGGCAACGTAACTATTTTTAATTGAAATGTTGTGAAACTTAAGAACCTGATGGCCTCGGCTGTCAATAATGAAAACATGAATGAATCTATGAGCACTAACCAGAACCAGAGGTTTGCCTAAAACCAGCCACAAGCAGATGCAGAATCAAGTGAACAGGTCATGAAACAGTAGCAGCTAACATTAGAAAATGATGTGAAATTGAGTATCAAAATGCTGAATACAATTTAAGTACTTCTTTCTGAAAATGGAAAAAGACTAGAAGACATGACATATATCTAAGTTGGAGAAAATAAGAGTGGAGTAGCAAAAACTCAATTATCCCTTAGGTCCAGTCACTAACATGTTTGCAGAAGTACCAGATACCTCAAGGAACTCATGATTCCTGTCCAAAAGCTACTTCAACTTAACAGTATCTATGTTATGAAGTACTTGAGATTATTTCCTCAATGAAATACATTAAACACAGAGAATGAATAAACCAGTCCTTTATCATCATAAATGCTTTTTCAAGCAAACCATTGTTGACAAAGACTGAGGACTGACAATATATTTAACCTATCTGCATAGCCAAAAGGCTTACCACACGGGCTCTGATAAGCCTTTCAAGCACTAGCTAGCCAACCAAGCTTCTATTGTGATCATGTCTTGCCTAGGTAAGAAGCAGAAGTACAATGCAAACATCACAGAACTCCCCAGATAGTACAAACCATTAATCATGTTACTTTTAAATCTTTTCCTTTTCCATTACGTGGTTTTCATTAAGAAAGCAGCATTATGCTACTTCCTCAAATACCTCATTAGTCTACAACGGACTGAGTGTGAGGTTGCTAATTTATTACCTGGACAAACTGTTCCTGTGTAACACTGAATATACGTTTGCTGCCATGCTCTGAGCAGCATTCTCCATCAGACAGACAACAAGGCTGAGTTAGCAGAGCTTAGAGAGAATTTGTAACCATCCCTGAGCGGAACCGCAACGCTGCGGCTCTTGCACCTGGCTGCACTGGCACACACTGTGGTAGGCAGGCTGACGCTAGGAACAGCCTTAAAGAAAACACAGCTAGGAAGAAATACTGATTAAAGCATCCCAAGACGAATGAAAATGTTTCCTAGTCATAGCGCCGAACAGTTCTGGATGTTTTTCCCACCAGCCTCTGGCTTAGACAGTACTTGGAAAAAGCAATGGGTTTGATACAGACTGCAGACACTCTCGGGAGGTCTCACAGAGGAGTACTATCCTGACTCCACTTCCTGAGCAAGGAGAGAAGCACAGATTTCATGTCTGATCCTCAGAATAAGATGAAGAGGATGCTGAGAGACATGGTATGTCCTTTTTCCATTGTGGGAACAATTCCCCAAGGCTCTGCGTGCAGGTACCACAGGAATCACGGACATTATTTTCTGACCCAGCAATTCCCCAGCATCTGTTTTAAACATGGCACTAGGCAGCCACATGGCTGTCTCCTTTATTCCTCGCTTTATTACTATGTAGCAGATGTAATAGAAGAATGCAATAACATTCCTCTCTTAATTTACGTTAAACTATCATGGATCAGCTGAATTTGTTTTAAGCACAGAGGGGCCAGGGCAGCCCCATCTGCAGGGAACAGAAGGAAAGATACCGAGTCTTACATTTTTCAATGATTACTTCCAGTACATTGAAATAAATTCCAATAAACAGCTCCAAAGCCTTAGCTCAACAACACTGTACTCTTCAAAAAGAAGAAATGTAATTGCATCAAGCTGAACAGGAGTTCATAGTTAGCTGTGGCTGACCGGAAGCACCGGTACCAGTTCCTACAAGCTGTCAGAGAGCTTGCTTAGGTTATGAATTAAACTATTACTTCAGGTCAAGTCAGGTTTATCAGCAGAAAGATAAAAATCTTGCCATGAAGACAGGAAACCAGCAATCTGGTCTGCTCCCCTGAGCAGGTGTCTTCAAATTTGTCAGCCTCACAGCCACAGCCAAGTACAAAGCATGAGTACTTTGCTTTAGTGTTCTTTCACCAACTAGTGGGAACACAGCACAAATGAATTACACTGAAACAGAAGGAAAAGCAGGTGAGATGCATTCTTCCTGTTCTGCATCATCTGAAAGCTAGGCTGTGCAGATAAATTAGACAAAACCAATAGATAATGAATATAGGGGCAGACTTCTTTGCTGCCATGTTTCACAGCTTTATATCCAAAGAAAGCAGAAGCTAGTTCAGCAACTCCTGTCAATTAAAGGAAAATGAACTCCCAGCGCTCATTAATCTTGTCTTGATGAGCAGGGAGATGCGTAATCCAATGAGTTCTTGCTCCACTTGAACTTCTTGGCAGCAATAAATAACATTTAAGAGTTCCTTTTTGTTAGGTTTTAACTTAGTAACTTTAATTCCAACATAGTTCGTCAACTACATTTCTGTGAAACCTCAGGAAATTCTCTTTAACTGGTATTAACTGGTTTGCAATTTTTTTAAAAATTAAAATTGAAATAAAGTAATAATTCAAGAACTAGAACATTTAATAAAAGGTACATTAGATCTTAGACTTGAACTAGGATGCTAAAAAAAAACTACCTGCTTTTGAGGGACAGAAAAATTAGGCAGCAGTAGTGCCTACAGGAAGAGAAAAACAAGACAAAACAACCAAATCTGTTCTAGACTGCATCAAACCAAACACTAAAAACTCTTCCAACATCTGCTAATAGAACTGACAAAAATATTTGGACTGCAGCAATTAAATTTGGAGAGCAAAGGATAAAAATCCAGATGTTCTACACCAACCAAGCAAAAAACAGAAAGCATCCGACAGCAGAAGCAGCGCCCCTGTGCACCTAACAGAGTGATATAACCACTGATCAGCTGTAACGACTCTGTTACCAAAACCCTGCTGTAAGCGAGGATTCGTAAAAATGAAACAGACAAAAAAAGAGAATAAAAGAGAAAAAAAGGAGCTCTGTTAGCACCTAGCACCCCTGGCTAGTCTCTCCACTCTTCCTGCAAGTCTTCTCTGGTTTCACAAGCCACCGTCCTTCCGCATTCGAATTCCTCTTTGCTGTGCACATTTCCGTCAAGTCACAGAGCCACGCAACACAACACAACTGAGGCTGATCTGCCTCGCCTCACCACCGGCACCTTCCAGCCGCCATTCCATACCACTGCTATACAATTCTGCAAGTCATTTTCATTAAGACAGATGCAATATGTATTTCTTTCTTTGATTTAAAGGAGGCTCAGCACAACAAAAAAAATAACCCTGCTTCTGGCATTATAACAAAGTAATATTCTTCAGGTATAGCACGGTGAATTCCCAGAACTGTATGGGCTAAAGAGAGATCTTACTCCCTGGCAAAGAGCAGCGGGCTGCAATCTCAAATATTAAACAAAAATGTGAATTATAGCTACACACATTTCTAGAAGTGTAAACATAACAGAACTTGATACTTTAAGCACAACGAATTATTGCAAAACTAAATTCTCAATAAGATGCTATGGGGTTCTGTGGTCTCAGTTTTTCTGGATGATGTTCACTCCGCCCCCCCTTCCTCTCGGTCTGAGTCTTTTCAGATGAGTCTAGCTCAGTATTTAAAAAACTGCCATCATCAACATTTAAGAAAAACCCACTATGCTTCTGCAGTAATTTTCCCATGCCTTTTCAGACAGATGTATCCATATAAAGTTTAAAAGCCTCTGCTGTTGCAGAATAACATTGTAGAACTGGAAATAACATTTTCTGAAAACTCTTAAGGAAAAGCACAAGTTCTGATCCTGCACGGAGTTCCACGCAGGAGAAAAATCCTCTTTTGCACTGGGCTCCATGCAGAACTGGTGGCATGTTTCAGTAGATGCCAGTGTGAGCCATGTGCAAGTATAAAATATCATGTTTAAACATCAGGCACAGAGATGACTGTCTCTCTCTTTGGATTCAGAGGTCTTCCATATTCTGTTTCTGCTCTCAAGCAAAACAAAACAAAGAGAGTCCCAAACTGCAACACTGTGGCACTACCTACTGCATTCTCTGAATGATCACCATAACATATATGCTGCTTTTCTTGCTTAAACCTGCTAAAGGCAAAGCCAGAACAGAGCATTTTAAAGGAAGCATGCTATAATGTTAAACAGACCCCAAAAAAAGTCAGTTTTAGTTTAGAATTTTCTATTGCCTTCAATACCTTTGTGAACAGTGAAGTAATACCCGAACTGTACCATTAGCACTACCCACGGCACAATAATACATCACTGAAAACGTGTATTTGGCAGAAAAGGATGGAATTTGTGATATTTTATCTTCTCTGAATATAAAGGGTAGTATACCCCTCACCAGCTAGATCTGTGACATTTCAATTGAAAGCATTGCACAAGTAAACTAACAAATGCTTGCTCACCCAAATTCAGATACAGTAGAAAACAAGTAAAAATGTTTTAAAAAAAGCATA
Organism: Alectura lathami; assembly: GCA_013399715.1. Lineage (NCBI taxonomy): Eukaryota > Metazoa > Chordata > Aves > Galliformes > Megapodiidae > Alectura > Alectura lathami. The sequence continues at coordinate 36,915 of VXAV01003817.1, read as the reverse complement.
AAAACACCAAACTGCAAAACTAGTTTGGAATTTTAACAGAGCAGACAATTTATTTACTTCTGCGACATATCACCCCTTGCACACTTCACTACTCTCCTCTGCCAAGATGCACAGCTTTTATGAATGTACACAGCTTTTTTTTTTTTTTTAAATCAAAATTACACAGAAATACAACTAAGCTTCTGACCACAAACTCTTAATATTGGGTCCTTCTTACTTGAAGAATTAAACTGCATTTAATAGCTGGAAAAAAAAAAAGGTGAACACAGGAATGTTAGCAAAGGCAAAGAAAACAGCTGTTACCTGACAAATTTATTTTATTTTAGATGCGAATATTGTGAATACTTAACTACAAATATAAGCCAGCTTCTTCCTAGTAGGGAATGCATTTCTTCTACTCATACTTTATTTTGACAGAACATTAGATATTCAGAACATCCTACAATTTAGGTGGAGTTTTTCTCCACCTCAATCAATAATTTTTAGAGAAAATACAGAAATCAGATGAGCTTCCAAACTCAGTATTTTTGAAAAAAAAGTTCTAATTTTTACTAAGAACACTTACACTCTCCAGAAAAAAATTAACCAAAGTATCTTTCTACAATTGGAAAAATTTATATTGAATAATTTTACCTTCAGAGTTATGCGTAGTTTTCTTGTGTTTTCGACATAAAATCCTATAAACAAAGTAGTTGAAAACTGTCAAGTCAGTCACGATTCACAGATTATTTACTCATCTTTTAAATTTAAATGCCAGTACATTTTTCTCCCACTTGTAAGACTCACTGACATACAAATCTTGCAGTGAAAACGTGCCTTTTTAGCACATCACTATTTTGAATGCCATAACCATCATTAGAATATTTTTGCAAGAGTTTTGTTTAAGTTCCAAGGGTGCTTTGTTTTTGTTTTTTTTTTTAAACAAAGTATGTGAACTATAAATACAAAAGGAAACATAGCAAATAAGTAATAATTACATGTAAATGCCTTGTGAGGGTTTCTCTCTTATCTGAGCTTTATCATGCAAAGCACAGTAGTAGTGATATGTCTTGTGACATGTTTTCACATCACAACCAATGGTTGCTCCAGGACAATGGCATAAGGAGCACATCTGTAAAGAAAAAAGAAAGCACAATTCATGTTATTGCTGGCTTAATATTTCTGAGTTTAAAAATAACACAGATACTCACGGTGTCACTCCTGGGGACAAAACAAAAGTGGCTATGGACAGGAATATTTTAATGCACATTAATGAGTAATGGGCTGTCCTATTTTTTTATTATTTTTATCACTCTTCCTGTTCTCAGGTGTTTTTCTTCATTTATTTTAAAATCAAGGAAAAATGTGTTGCCTTTATGCAACAGTACAATAATCAGGATACATTTATTTCCTTTTGTGGAATATGATGCATTTCAGAGGTGACAGCTCAGCACCTCACCATCCCACCCCAAGGATGCTGTGTTTGTAGCAGCCCTGTCTGCGAGGGTGAAGTCAAACTGCTCCTACTTCATTCTGAATTACATTCTCAAGGTAGCATAGGAAAAAGGGTAGAAAAAGGAAAACTATTTGGCAATGAATTTTACAGTCAGAAATACTGATGACCTGCAAATTTATCTCAGCCTCAGCAGCCAACATTTCCTGTTTTTTCCAGCTATTTTCTTTATACCACTTCCAAAACACTGAATTTAGTGAAATACTTGTTAAATGCAACAAATCTTTCATTACACTAATTTTTGCCCTGCTACACTTTCACCGCAGAAAGGGTTAAACGGAAGCCTGATGCTTTACTCTTCCTTCCCAGCACTGCATTGTCACACCAGACTGACATTGCTGCTGAGGACACACCGCTCACTGATCAGGCTTCCAAACTGTTCACTGCCTTTCTCACGCTGTGCTAGGAAAGGATACAATTGATATTATCATCGTATTTTCCTCTATATTGCTTTCTACTGACATAATACTGCCCCAAGGAGTCAGAATTTCCCACTGAAGCCCCCTCCCAGGACAACTGGAGCTTTGTGTTTATAACTTGTCTATCCCCCCACCCCTCCCCATAAGACTACAAGTAATTCCAGCTCCTGAAGTATAAATGTGCAATGTAAGGTACTCCCACCATGTACTTCTATGGAATAAGCTTTCTGTCCACCACACTAGCTGAAGTTCTTGTTAGTCTGAAATATGGCAAATAAATATATCACCGAAGTTATCTATCAGCATTCTGCTTTTCAATTTTAACGAAGTTAACTGAACAGCAAAAATGTCAAAGCCTCAGGTCACCTCCATTAACTCCTCTGCGAGTTCTTGAGTTGTACAGCAGTACACTGCTCCCTAGTTCTTATCTAATTTGGATGGGTATTTTATGTCATAAATGTAAAATGTAATAACGGTTGATCGAAGCCCTTTATACGAGCCCAGGCTGAAATTATCCTCATCCATTTTAGTCAGTACTTCAGTATTTTCGTACACAGAATTGACTAAAAGGAAACTTTCTTTTCAGGAATGCCAAGACATATTTGTATGAACACAACAGACCACAGGAATTTTTATATTGATTTATTGGCCTATATATCCTAAGGGTAATGTAACATGTATCCCACTGGTACCAGTCCTGCTGTCTGAACGGTCACAGCCAACAGATTAACCAATCCAAGCTATATCAAGTGTATGTGAAGTTTGACAAGCTGAAAAACAGGTAATCTCTTTAAAAAGAACCCTCCCATGCATAGCTAGGAGAAATAATAATTACATCAGTGCATTACATTCCCCAATGTTTACACTTAATGAGTTTTTAAGGCTGGCCTATTACGGTTTGACCCTACAAACTCTACTCAGACAGATGCATTACCATAGAAACCCCCCACGCACCGGGCGTTTTCACCGCAGCAGCGAACAGGCCCCAGTGTCCAGTGCACACCTGCTGGGCACCAGCAGCACCGACCGAGGAAGGGAACTGCACCAGATCTGCCTACACACACATCCAGTACCAGCGAGCCACGCAATGCCTTCAGTGCAGCACACAGATATTTTTGCTCAATGTGTTCCCAAAGAAAATTAAAAGCAAACAAATGAACAAAATGGGCTGGAGCAGAAAGCAGACCTTAGCAGGCTGCCTAAATATAAACATCTAGCTTTAAGCTTCCTATACAAGTCCGTGGGGGTGGGGAGAGAGAGATTCCCCCAGAGAGTGACTCAGAGCTGTATTTTCTGGTGGCTACAGACAAAGCACAGTCACTTGGAGATCCAAGAGGAGACAAAACTCCTCTAGATCCATACATTCCCTCCACACAGGGAACATGAGCCAAAACCAAACAAACAGAAAAGGTACGGTAATACACTGAACAACGTCACAGGAAACTTTCCAGGAGGTAAGAAAATACTGTCCTTCATTTTGAAGGGCTAAAACCAGACTTACCAATTTCGTGCCTCTCTTTATTTCTTTCTGAATATCCTCAATAGAGAATCCACCAAGACTCTCATTATCAGAGTGTGAAGATACCAGTGCAGATGAAAACAGCTAAAATTGCAAAAACAAAACTTATTTTTAAGTACACACATGACACAGAACATTTACATAACGAAAACCACCGAAACTTTGAGCGATTAACTATTTTGCCAACGCCACTGTTGATGATTTTTTTTATTATTATTATTTTTTAAGACTTGGCTTGTTGCCTCCTACTAGTTCATTCACTTCCTTTTTCCTGCGGCTTACTTACCATACATTTGTGATGTGCTGCCACCTTCTGGTTTTCTGACATCAATAATTGTCCACATTCATTATCTTTATTAGATCTACAAAAACCACACTTCCTTTGTCTTGAAGAGACTTTTTTCTGTCCAACTGAGCTTGTCATGATTTTAAATGATCTTAGAATGCCACTTTAATCCTCTCAATGCTACAGAGAAAAAAAAAGTGTAATCAGCATGTTAATGTCAACACAGGGCAATTTAGCTTACAGTTTTATGAACTGATCTGTGCCTCTCCACCTTTCAGTTCACACTGCTACAACACACCCCAATTAACGTGCACTCAGCTGAGGCAGTAGTTGGCTATTTTCAATGAAACTGAGTCAGTAAGCAGAATTAGTCCTTTAAGCAAAGGGTTTGAACATTAAAATAAAACTTTAGACATATAAAACTTAGGGGAAAAAGACAGAAATTGAAAATATAACAACAACCATAAGGACTCTGGGGGGTGGGAAGTTACTGCAGCTCTTTAATCCCATTCTTCTATTCGCTACAGTAAAGCGATTTGTAGAAAACACACTGCCTGTGCCTGCAATCAAATTCATGCCGCCGAGCGGCAGCTAAAACAGAACCAAGGCAAAACTCAAGAGCCCAGCTTCACACCCGGCGCTGGGTTTGAGCGCAACAGCTCAGGGAGCAGCGCTGCAGAGGAGCAACTCCCCTGAGCCGCTAGCAGCGATGAGCAGATAAGGTGTTGCCATTTTAGGTATGACACAGATATACTAGACTGTGGCTAGTCAAAGGGGGCAGGAACAAAATTTTAGAAGGATCTCTGACTAACACCCTGCAATGGAAACCTTTTCGAGACCCAGAGTTAATTCAGCAGTACCACACCAGCTCTTCATAACTGCAGAACTGTTATCCTCATCTAAGCAAAGCAACTTAGGATTAAATTGAGCAGAAATCTCAAAATGTTCATGTGCTCTCAGCAACGTGTTATGGAAGCTATCACTGAGGTCCCAATCCCCCAATGAGGCAGACACTGCAAGCTCAGAAGTGGAAATACCAAATGAGCGCACAAGCTTCTTGCCCTAGTATTATGCAGTCTGCGTTCATTTATGTCTGCATCTTTCAAGAAATAAAATATTGTGCACTTCAGACAGGCTTCACACCTTTTCACAGTGGAGATTTGAGCCTTACTGTCACAACCACAACTGCAACAGAAGCATCCTCTGCAGCCTTTGTCTACATGAGACTCATCTAAATAAGAAAAGCTGCCACATAGTTGGATTTCTTTTTGGGGAAAAAAAAAGAAAATCCAGTCAGAAGGGCAGATTTGCACTACATGTGGACAGTGCCACAATGGCTAGCTGCACGGAAACGCGTGACTGCTTTCTGCAATTTGCATAGCCAAGCCGGCCTCCGTGTGGGCTCCCCAGCAGGATCACTCACAGCTTTTACCACTGAGCGCAGAGGAATGTTACCAAGTTTCTGTTGGCACACCCTATCGCTATGGACAGTCCTTATTTTCGCAGGCTCAATTTTAAGCGTTTGCCTTGCGATGCTTACTCCAAGATTTGCCCATCGAGAGGCAGTGGCTGTGGTGTGTCTGTCCCTCCGCTTTACCAACAGCTTCATTTGCTTCCTTTATAACTGGCGAGCAGATAACTGCTGGTGACGCACGCTCCTAAGAAGAATGCATAGATTTCTGATCTTGCTGATTTGCACAAAAAATGTGCCAGTCTGGATAAACTAGTCACACCCTTTTGCAGTGGCAATAGGGAGTCCTTAAGGGGTAAACACAAAAGAATTACTATACTGTATTCTTCTAAAGGAAAAAAAAAAGACAATTCTGTAATCCCTTTTAGAGTAGAACCAAGGAGTGTTTTCTGAAGGAAGGAAACATGTTAAAATGCTTTTAAATTTTTTTTTTTTTTTTTTAAGAGACTGGTAAGCAGGAAAAAAATACAAAAGACAAGCATCAAATAATATCAAGCACAAAAAAATCTTGTTTTCAGTCACATTCAGTAGCTCAACATAAACCATGAAGTGATGGGTTAGAAATATACTAACAAGTACACAAGAATTTCTGCTTTGGTGTAAACAACTGGCTACACAGCCACCCGGGTCTGCTCCACTTCGTATTCAGATTATGTTATCACTTACTGACAGCAACGATAGCAGCTCTTACAAGAAAAACTAGAGATTTCCTTCAACACGTGCACAGGCTTTGCTGACTAACAAACTTTCTGCTGTACTAAGAAACACTGCCACAAACAATAGCTACCCTTCGACCGAAGGAGCAAATTCCCACTTCAGAAAACGCCAACAATTTATAAAGCAGATGAAAATGCATCCAGTTGCTCTCCTCATGGCTAACCCCGCACAGCGACCTCCCGGACACGGGGTCACACCGGACGTCCTCGCAGCTGACTGCAGCCAGCTGCCCCACGCCCCCCGGCAGCGCCAGACACGCGACAGCCGCGACCTGACAGCGGCAGAAGCACCCACGCCTGGAGAATCCCATTTTTAAGGCTCACAACGCAGTCAGAGTAATGCTAATATTTACTCCATGATGCACAGATGTCGACGTTATGACAAAAAAAATAGCAAATATTATGTTTTGAACTAATTATTCAATTATACATTATCAAACACTTGAAAACATTCAAAACACGGACCAAAAAGCACCAGGGTAGGCCAGAAAGGAAACATTCTTTTCACTGTCAGATTATACTCCTCTGAAAGCATTTTACAAGGGAATCTACAAGTTTTCTTCACAATCCTGCACTATTTGCATTTTCTGTATCACTGAGCATTAACAACATTTATAAAGACTACAGGAAAAATCAAGTATGAGAAAACTGGCAGAAGCATTTTGTTTGTAGACCTCTCCCTGAATTATGTTTACTTTCTCATAAACATCAAAAAGCACCACACCTGGGATTACCTTCCTTTGTGTCAGAATGCACTTCTGATCCCATCCATCTAAAACCACCAATTCTCTGAACAAGATGCACAAGGCATACAGCTGTGCTCCAGACCAAGAATTCCGAAAGCAAGCCCTCACATTTTTGTTTTCAACCCCTGAGTTAAAACCCCCCTAAACGACTAATCCACTCTGTCAAGTATCGAACTACATTTCATAAGAAAAAAAAAAACAAACAGAAAACACCTCAATATTTCTGCTTTCTATGTTTAAAAAAAAAAAAAGTAAGACTTTTAGAATAGCATTTAAAGACACTCTTGACAGAAATCTTGCATGTCAGCTTTCTGAGAGAAAGTTCTGTAGGCTGGCTCACCGAAAGTGACACATCAGGCATCACCGCCTGGGCAGAGCACGCATCGTCTCCACCAGCATGGGACACAGACCACAACACATCGGTTATTACACACAGATAATTTTTCACAGGCTTGGAATAAAAATGAAAGCTTACACCTACCTTAAAAACACCAAAAAAAATCGAACTCATTCAGTGATTTTTCACTCAAAAATTTCAGTTTGTTCACATTCACATTTCCTAATGCCCACTAAGGTATCCAACATGATGCTTCCCCTAACAGCATCTTCAATTTACCTTTGAAGAAGCAAGCTTTACACACCTTCACGGCCTGCACATTGTTTTACTGAGTTCTCCTAGGCAACAGATTTTAGAATATAAAAGTGCAAGTTCAACAGCTCGGGCAGAGAACAGGCTTCTTGGCGTGTGAGGTATCGCTCAGCACCGAAGAACAAAGTAAACTGGGTGCTAATTTCTATTTATTACCTGAATATGATTCAAGAGCTGCTGCACGTTTATGGAAGTTGCGCTCCTGTTTGTACTCCCAACAAAGGACAGCGAGCCATATGCTGTGCTTTCTCATATAGAGCTGGTTTCCCTGTGTGGCCTACATGATTAATAAATAACATTAAAAAAAATCATGTAGGATCTGAATTTTTATGTCAAAAAATGCCAGACACCCAATGAAAGCCTACAAGGCAAATAAACAAGCCTTTAAAAAATATTCATTATGCACAATGAAGCGATTTGGACCCTCAGGAAAAGCTGCAGAAAATACTGACATAGCCTTTCCAAGATGCTCACTAGAGACACCAGGTTCTCCGCTCAAGAAACTTTCAAGTGCTTTCTGCTTCTTAGGGGCAATCACCCATCACCGGGGCACGATTTGGGAGGAGGGGGTGAAGCTGGGCAGCAGGAAGGCATTCTGGAGGGGGTCTGCTGACGAGAACCGCAAGTCACAGGTCCGATAGAAGCCTCTGGCCAAAAGTTGTGTTCCCACAGCACCCTGCAGCCATACAAAGAGTAGGATGGGAACTTATCCATGCAACTTCCGAAAAAAAAAAAAAAGAAAAAAAAAAAAGGGGTACCAAAGAGGGGGGAAAAGAAAGGCCGAGCGCTGGACATCCTGAACAATGGGACCAGGGCAGGTAGCACGAAACCACACAGAAAGGCCCAGGCTGAGGGGGCGGCACGGACCGAGCTCCGGCAAAGTTTGCGCTCTCCCACAGATCGG
>VXAV01003817.1:0-27450 GCA_013399715.1 Alectura lathami | reverse complement strand
GGGCGAGGGGTGCGGCGGGCGCAGGCGGAGCCGTGGTTGTGGCTGCGGAGGGGCAGGGCAGCGGGGTTCCCCCCTCCTCAGGCGCGGTGGTCCCCGAGGGTGCTGCACGTCTGGCCGGGTGTCGTGGGGAGGACGCGAGAGGCGCTGTCCCCTCAGCCGCCCTGCGGGGAGACTCAGGCGGGTGCTGAGGGGAAGGGAAAGCAGGGCCCCTGCCACGGCTTCGTGGTCCCAGCTGCGAGAGCAAAAAAAAAAAAAAAAAAAAAAAAAACAAAAAAAAAAAAAGTCAACAATAATTAAAATGAGCTGTAAACATGTATTGCAACTTATCAGATAAACAGTATCTACATGTGCACGTACAAAACATCGCTGAGGAGCACCGTTTGTGGCTGTGATAACTGTTCCGAGTGGAAAAAAAAAAAAATGTGGTAGATGGTTCTATCAGCAAAATTGCCTCCTGTGATAGATTTATTGCATTAGCAGGGTAGTGGTGGTTTTAAAATACTAATATTGTTCTCAGCATTAGGAGTAATGTTGTAGCTGCGCTAGGAATATCCCAGTGGTGTAAGAACAAATCAAACTCATAAAGCACGTTTAGGGTGGGTTTTTTAAAAGGCCGTTAACCCTAGTCGTCATAATAATAACTAAATAGAAAAATGTGAGGCGAGAGTCGGAGTGGGGGTGATCGCCCATTTTTCACAAATTAACCAAAAGGGTGCTTCTTGTCATGCAGCGGGCAAATACTGAATGTGTTGATCCCGTCAGCGCTCGCTGTGGTGAGAGACCCAAATGCTGGCACGCAGTGAAGTATTTGAGGCGAAGTCAGCTTACATCACTACATACAGACCTTTTATGCTCCTATGGCTACAGAAATTACTCTGCCATCTTGTTATTTTGTTGTTACTATTTTACACTTTGTTAACAAAAAGTTGTCACTTCATGGAGTTCTGGGAAACACGCACTGCATGTCTTCAGGAAAAGCTTTCTTTTGTCTTCAGTGTTCTTTGATTTTTACTTTTCCATGAGTGTTAATTGAATATCGGCTACTGAAAAAAGTAAGGCCACAAAGACAATTGTGTCGTTTTTTCATTTGTTTGTTGCTGAAAAGACAGTTTTTCAGTGAATTCACTTCCTTCCCAGGCCAATTGTTTTTTTTTTTCTTTTTTTTTCTTTTTTTCTTTTTCCCATCTGGCATTATTTGTGTCCTCCTTTGGCTGAAGGAGCTTCAGAGGGTAAATGTTAAAAATACACACAACAGCAAAAATAACAGTGATCGTGGTTTGCCTTGGCTCCTGTTGAAACATGTGCAACGTATGCTATGCAGCGTGTTGCTGTATAGCCCCAGCACCTGCAGAGCTAAGCAGAAAAAGCTTTCTGTGGAGGACCCCACTGATTCCATGCTCCACTAAAAGGCTGAGAACCAAAGGTGTGGAGTGCTTGATGGAGGCACAGGCTATATTTTGGGTGCATTATCAGATAATGATGTTTAGTCCTATGTTATTTCTGATTTTCCAAGCGGCAGCCTATTTTCCTCTCTTTCTAAAGGGACTTAACATAGGCAGTTGCTTTATTCTCTTACAGCACAGCATTTAAGAGCACTCTGGGGATGCTGAAGCTCACATGAATACTGAATTCTGGCATACTTAGTTTCACTGAGAGGCTCAGCAAGGCAAATGAATTAATGAGTTTTAGAAACCGCATATCCAGCTGACTTCATGTTTTATCATCATGGCTTGTTACAGCCAGTGATTCCATGAGTGATGGTCACTCGCTGCAGAACCACGGTTTTGTTTTTAATCGCCAGTGCCAGGTTATGGCCAGCCAATCGATTGCAGCGGCCAAATGACAACGTGAGGAGATTCTAACTTTCTGCTCAAATACTTTGACCAGGTTGGCAAGGAGCCCAGCAGGCATTAACCACTGCAGGAGCTTACAGAACTTCTTAGTGCCTTGTGTTTGGCAAGCTCATCACCCACAGACTCAATTATTTACTTTCTGCCATTTCAAGGGAACAAGAAATGTCATAATCAAGAAGCTAAAAAGACTGAAATTACAAACTAGAGCTTGTCGTTTGTTCACAGACAGAGCATTAATCCCGTTGCTTCATAGACCTCAGACTTAGATAGAAACCATTCATCTTTCATCAAAGACATGATAAGTTTTTTCGATTTTCTATAGCCCAGCTGTAGTGGAGTACATTTTACAGTGACTTCAGTGTGCTGCTTATTTTTGTAGTTAAAATGATGGGAAATAAAACCTCATTTATTTCCCACAGAGCAGTGCCTGATTAAAACAAAACCCAAATGTTGAATGAGCTCTGTAAAAATACACCGGAGGGAGCTATTTAAGAAAAGTGATTTCAGAAACAGGTTGAATCCTCCAAAAAAAAATCTCTCGGGTTGCTGTATTTATGCTCCGTAATTTAAGAGTAGCCCAGGCAGGTGCCGTAGCTCAAATCGAACCTCTTCCTGCGGTCTTGCTTTGTGCACAAGGCGCAACTGAAACCAAACAAGGTGAGCCCCCCATCATCTCTTCAATGCTCGCAGCTCCCAAAAGCTCCACCCAAACCCCAGGTGCTTGCTCAAACCGCCCTGTGTGTTTGGACGGTGTTTTAAGCCTTGGCGCAGAGGCGGTGCGCTTACAGGACAAAATTTCAGGACAGACTCTGCCAATGCTGTAGCGTTGACCAGGCAGCCTGGCTGGTAGTCAAAGGCGGACTTCAAAACCTGTGCGAAGGGAAGCGGTGTCCAGCGGGCTTTGAGGTCTGCCCCAGACACCACAGGCAGATGAATCTCTTCGGTGCTTTTGCTGCAGAGCAGCAGCTCAGCTGTACGCTCGCAATAGTTCTCCGCCACCGTGTGTTTATGCAGTGCACGTTGTAGCAGCATCCTGATATTTTCTAGGGTCTCTAGCTGCCAAGTTCTGTAAGTACTTCAGAGAAAAGGATTTTAGACCTGTGCACAGAAATCTACATATTAATTACCAGATTTTTTACCCTTATTGTGTCTTGTGGAGTCATGGATTATACAAAGGACTGTGTTGGTCCTGCTGCCATAGAATTCATAAACTGGTTCTTAAAAGGAGGTGAGCATTTCAGTTACCTTGCAGGTAAGAAGACAAAATGCCATGAAGAAATAAAGGTGTTACACCGTTTGTGAGGTGTGAAATAACAAATCATTGTTGAGGTTCTTTTTGAAAGGGAAAGGACTGCATTAAACACGGATGTCCTGCATACGGCTTAGCAAGGTGGGCTTCAGCTCCAGTACCTAGTACATTGGATTTTCTGCGATTTTATTTCCAAACGTAACAGAACAATTTCAAACAAAATACATCTGAAGAGGATTAATACAAATCATACTTGTTCTGGTTTATGATGTAGTTTATTCAGACTACACCCTTGTTTAAACACACAACAGATGTTTGTGGTTACAATCAGTAACTGGAATGTACAAGCTGCTGAGGCTGGAGATAAGAGAAGCTTAATGATCATTGAAAGACGTTATAACCATTTGTGTTCTCGTATTTTATCTAGATTTTTTCTGCTAAAAACACTACCGCAGGAATAGATAATGATGCTGTCATTTCAACAACCACCTCTACATTTCTGAATTGAACCAGTGAAGTTGGCAGGATGGATTTTGGAGCTATTGTTTCAAGCCATCTGTGGCTTACGGAAAACATCTCCTTATGTTGTATTCAATATATTGTTAAAACGATCAGTGCCTCCTTAAAAATAAATACATCATAGATTGCAGACTCCAGTTCTCCATCTAGAAAGGGATTTCACAGCTCTGGATTTAATACATCCTAGCCCTTTTTGAAGTGTTGGGGCCATCCAGAATTTGTTCTTTACAGCCGTAATATAAAGATACCTTAGGGCAGCCATTCCTAAACATTCTGGACAAACAGATACTGTTCACCTCGTACTATGTCAGTGCTGGAGATCTGGGCACTTGAAGTGTGTAGTGACACAAGCGCAGTGTAGGACGGGTCAGACAGAACCTTTATTAGCTGGTACCCTAGTGAAAGAAGGTTGGGACAGCATCCTCGCTGCTCACCTGTTGTCTGCCCAGTGATTGTGGATACCCAGCCTATGCACAGTGTCAGAAAAACGAACAAACTAAAAAACAAACAAACCAAAAAACCAAACCCAATAACTCACCAAAAATATTAGGGCGGAAAAACAACTACTCCAGCTGCCACAGCAGTAAACAATGTGAAGAAGCGGAGAGGTGGCTGTGGGTGGGGTCTGCGGAGTGAGACACCCTGCACCACCGTAGCTCCCAGGTGGGGAGCTGGAAGCAGTTGCAGCCTGTTGGCTTTTGGTCGAAAGGAATGTGCTTTTGGGTAGGATAAACGTGTTATCCAGAACTCTCAAATGTTACCTGTCAATCACTTTACCACCGCATTAGGAATCGCTGTCCAGCCGTTAACCAAAGGCACTGGCTTGTGAGCACGGCTTTGAGGACTGTCCTCTGGGAGCACCCGCACTTGGCAAGGAAAACTGCCGACTTCATGTGGCATGCGGCGTTACAATGACGTTCAGAGGCAAGACAGTCAGAGAACAGTCCGCAGTTTTGGTCAAACTCTCTCAAAAGAGGTAGATTCCCGTGTTCAGGATCTGGGCGATGACTCTTGCGTGTGCGCAGTCAAGGTCCTTGATCAGACAGAATTTACGTCCTTCCGACTCCCAGAGGAAGCTGCACCACCGCCTGTGTCTTTGTTGACTGGGGAGGCAGGAGGGCAGCTTTTAGTTTCCAGCCATCAGCATCCTCATGTGACTCATTTCAGAACAGCACTGCTGGCAGAGCCGGGGAAGGATGAGCGTGCTGCCAGGGGGGAGCTCTCACCCTGGCTGGGCGGGAGGGCACCTTTTCAGGGTGTTTTTGGAGTACAATAGGACAAGTTTGGTTTGCAAACCAGGACAGTGTTGCTTGGAAACCCTCCTGGCCATACAAGGTAGAATCCTGAGAGCCCCAGGCTCTCCCCTTGAGAAAGATGAGATGCCTGATTATTCAGAGAGTATCCGTGATCAGCGTGATGGTGTCTGACACAGCAAGGGGATGTGACCCACTTGTTGCCAGATCTTGTCACAGATGCTGCTGGCCTCGAGCTGAGCTGATAGAAATCACCCTGCACAGCTCTCAGTTACTTTACACTTCAGCAGCAGTGTCTGTCTGAGTGATAACAGCTAGACAGGAAAGCTGTAAACAAAACGCGTGCTCTGCCGTTGTGTTTTATGTTTTACGAGCTTTCCTCTAGCAGTAACTATCACGCTAACTGTATGACATTGGGGACACTGGGAATATTTAGTTTTGGTAGTCCAGCCTGCAGTAAGCGTTAGTAAGACTGTAAAGTCATTGTCTCGAGCGCTACTTAACGTGGTGTCACTTGGCACATTTCAAAGACGGACGCTATTTTAAGGACACATGGATCAGATTCTCTGCTCATAAACTCCCTGGAAGTAAGAAAACCCTGTGTTTATTAGGTTAAGGGCAACGCTGGAAATTTTGCTTCGAAATAGTAAGCCCTACCTTAAACACTGTACAAATCTGGCGACTGCGGTGGTGCCACGCGTGCGTTTGTGTCACCTTCTTTCTATAAGCTAATTCAGTGACAACATCTGGATAGCTGGAAATGAAGCCACAAAAGCATTTAAACAGCCAAGGGGAGCCCTCAGAACAACCACACCAAAGAGGTTTTCAGTGAAACCAGGTTATAATCTTGCAGGTTTCTCCTTCCAGAACAGGCATGATGGATGGAAAAACATGTTACACTGGAAGAATTCTGGACCTCAAGGACTGAAGTGAGCAAATGGCCAAGTGAGGGAGGCACGTTAGCATTTCAGTGCAGGGGGAGCGTTTACCAAATAAATCAGGGAGAAGATTAATTTCCATTTGTTTTAGCTTCAAGTCAAATATGCTTCTAAACCATCAAAACCCAGACGTGACTGCAGTTGTCTTTGGGAGGCAGAGGAAAAGGGAGAGGATTGGCAGCAAGGATGCTCTCAGCCACAAGCAGTTTTGCTTTACAAAAGAAGCGATGAATGCTGAGCTGTGCAGCGCTCAGCTCTGTGCAGAGCAGCGTGGAGAAGACAAGCCTCAAACACAGGGCAGGACAAAGGCCAAAGAAAGCTCTTTCAGCATCTGAACTGGGTGATTTTGCTGAAAGCATCCCAAACCCTTGTGCAGTCTGTCCTTCTGCAGCCACTTGCTCAGAGCTGGATTTGACTGTAGTACAGCTGGAAACAAAAAACGTCTGAATGTGTGCAGCTCATTTTACTTTCTTGCACCTGTTTGTGGTTCTCTAAATTTGACTCTTCCCAGTTGCTTTGCAAGTTCAAACACCACATTCCCCTGCCCCCCTCCCCTAAAACACAGCCTCTACTTAGAGGGCAGTTTGGTCCTACAGCTTCTTATAACTTGATTTTTTTTTTTTTTTTTTTAAGCTAGCTATTGTTTAATTACTACTTTGAAGTCAATTTAACAGAAAAAAATCCCTAGTTTAAGGTGGCTTTTTGCATCCCTACCAAGCTATTCAGCAGGGCATTCATCCAGGATACAAAACTGGGCTGAAGCTTTAGGAGCTGAATGGATCACTCCAGTAGAGATTTAATTTCCATGAAATTCCTCCATGAAAATCCACTCACTGCTCTCAGATCTGACAGACGGGCGAAGACTGGCCAATACCTTTGAACTGAGCAGTTTTTAAACGCATCCCACCCCTCCTCGCCCCCCATGTAAGCAGGAGTTGCTGGGGCCCAGAGTGCCCTGCTAGATTTTAAAAAACTCTTCTCAGAGTGCAGGGGTGGAGGGAAGTGAGGACTAAACTTATTTTGGTACAGAGATGTACCCGCAAAGCTGTGTGCTCTCCTGGCCGTCCTGCTGCTGCTGTCAGCCCTGGGAGAGCAACCAGCCGGGGAGGGAGGGCACCTGCTCCAGAGGACAGCAGAAACCCACGGAAGGCTGCTGCCTCCAGCAGGAAAAATGCCCAGAACCTCTGAAAACATTGAGTTTTCACTTTGCGGTGGCACAGCCTGCCAGATATCACTTCCCTGGGCAGTGCATTTGAGAGCTGCACTCACCCCAGGCGTGGATGAGCCTAGCACTAGAGTCTAGGATTTGCACGGTGGTTTGTTACAACAACTTGCTGCTAACAACTTTAACTCGGTGTTCAACCCGAATGCGTTTGTTACGTGAGACTTTTCAAACAAGTATTTTTCTTTTTTTTTTTTTCCTTTTTTTTTTTTTTTTTTCCCTACAAAACCTACGCTCTTACAGAGAACGCTTTAAAAAGACAGATGAATATTTACTGAATCCTTTCCTCCGCAGACAGAACCCTGATGCCCTGCCTACCCCCGGCCATCCCGCTGCNCTGCTGGGCAGCCGCGGCTCTGCCCCCGCCCTGCGCCGCCGAAGCCCCCGGAGCGCTTTATTATTATTATTATTATTATTATTATTGTTATTATTATTATTATTATTATTGCCATTATTGCTATTATTGCCATTATTGCCATTATTGCCATTATTATTATTATTTCAATTGCACATAACGAAGCTCCTCCATCTGCTTATTTCAGAAAATATTTACCCCGGAGTCACCAAGTGCATCACCTAACGGTGGGGCAAGCAATTGCTTTCCAAGCGTTTCCAGGGCTGTACTATTCCAAACACCTTTTCAACGTTCGCTTGTAACAGCTTCCAATTCACCTCTACTTTCCTGGTTGCAGTGCGTTTTTGCCTTTTCTGGGCGAGTCTTATTTCCGAGCTCATGCTGCTGCTTTAACTTTACTTGGAGTCTTGTCGTAAATCTTTGCTCTTTGGATTTAAATTAATAGTTTCTTCTCTTGCCTGGAGCAACTGTTCATTAGATCTTCTTAAGTCTCCCGATTTTTGCGCAAGTCTTTTTTTCAGGCTTGAAGCTCGAGATCTTTTTCAAAGCTTGTCCTTTGACCCTGCTTTAACGGGGCAGTTCTGCAGCGAACCCTTTTTTTTTTTTTTTTTTTCCTGGCAATTAGCTGCTCCTGCTCAGCATTTTCAAAGCCTATTTGTAGGTTTTAATGCTTAGCTCTGAGTTGCGCCAGCGCTGCGCTGAGCAGTTTCGAGGAGTTTCGGGGACTCCTTCCCAGCCGCTCTGCTGCGTTCCTTGTTGCTAATTCCCTTGCATTCCAGGCACAATGACCCTCTGTTTCCTTTAAGCCTTCTTCAACTCCAACATCTAAATTACCAGCTCCACAGCAGGCAGAATCCCCTTCTGTTTCCTCCTTTGAAATGTTTATCTTTGCACCTACTAACTTAGGTTCATATTCTTGAACAATACGTTTGGGAAACCATTTGTTCCTTTTGAACCTTTTTTTTTCTTCTAGAATTTGCCATATTGTAGATTTCCCACCTCCTCTTTGCTCTCTCTAAAGCAAATTTTTCAAACATCAGTGATTCAGATTGATTGGCTGGACTAAAACAGTCCAATGCATTGGAACGAGGAGAAAATAAACTCCTCCCCGTGTTTTCTCTCCATCCCTAGGGTTTTTTTCTTATCAAATGAAAAAAAAAAATTAAAACAATATACTTAGATTTTAACTTGAATGCTAGTTGTTTCTATGATTAAAAGATTTAAATGTTGAGTACTTTTCTTTAGCAGTTCTCATATAAGGCTGCGGCGGGAAGCTCACACACCAAGGTGGCTTTATTCAATATCAGTAAGGGTATGAGCAGTGTTACATTGCGCTAACTCAAACAGACATGAGCTCTGCTGTATTTTAGCTGTTGGGTTGACATTAAAGCTGTTGGTATGATATTAGTTTGTTGGAGGAGACATTTTATAACTATATATTTTTAAATAAATCAATTCTTGCATTAAGCAAAACTTAGCTTTTAAATAAAGTAAGCTTTATAGGACCTGTATTTAAAACGTTCACATTTACGGACTGAGGGCTACAAGCTGTGCTTGTTCTCATGTAATTGCAGCACCACCCAACCTGTCCAAAGGTACTTACTTTGTTTTAGCATTTGTGCTGGGTCTGATTTTATGAAACAGGGCTGTGTTATAGGGGTTAGGTGTTATTTAAGAACTGTGCATGTGTCAGATCTTGTTATAGCAAATTCCTAAAAATTAGGAATAGGCAACATATAGATGGGCAATATACACTGCCTGTGGTAACCCTGACAATTGCCCTTTAATCCTGACCTACAGGATTCCTGATGTTCCAGTCCTAGTCCTTTCTTTGCACACAGACTGAGCAGACAGACAGTTATGCAGAATGATACAAATTTTCCCAGAGAACCAAATTTCTGTAGAACTTTGATAGTATCTCCAAACGCGTGTCACTAAAACCAAAGTCAGGACATGAATCAAAGCCTGTAGGAGTGATAAATTTGCAGTACCTCAGGATTTCCTCAGTATCATTTGTTCAGGTATGTTTCATTGCACCGTAACTGCTGAACTGGGAAGATGAAACCCAGTGTACTTGCTGTTAAAGATATAAAATAACGAGTTCCGTCTGGATTTACATTAAAGCCCCATAAGAACAACAGCATGAGGTGAAATGTATTGACAAAGGATTATGGGAGAGGCTTGTTTTCAGAACTGGATAATCTAAGCATCATTTCAGATTTTATTATTAGTAGAAAATAGATGCGAACAAGATCTTTGGCACACGGTTTGCATTTGTAGATGAGGAAAGGTAATTACTAAATGATAATAAAAGCTGTAATATTTCACTCAGCTGAAATCAAGCCGTTGAGCAGTAATGAGCTCAGTGATGTTCTGTTAAATGTGAAGGGTGAATAGCGTATGGCACGAGTGCAAATAAACCGAAATAGAAATGCTGCAGAGGGGGTGTCTTCTGCTTCGGTTTCCATGTAAACCCCCTGATGTTAGAGGAGAATCAGTGTAAACTGAAGGAATTTCAAAGCCCTGTTGTTCTGTCTGCTTGACCAAGGATTAATACTCACGGAATCTGCCTTCCTCCTCTGTGTGGTTTTGATCTTCCTGATCTAGCAGCCATGAGACAGCAGGGCAGTGGTTTCTGTCCAGATTGCAGTGAGCGGGTATCTCCATCACACAGCTTGTCACCGTGCTGCGTCAACAGCTGAATTAACCTAGAAGGGAGCTGTTTGAAGCCATGCCGGCAAGGATCTTATTAATTGTTTGGAGAACATCAATTTCCCCTAAAGCTGTGCTTCTAGAACAAGACTGACATGCACAGAGTGCACGTACCAGAAATTTGCAGTCTGTTCTCTAGTGAGAAGTTGTTCATCTTCAGGGCTGCTAGGAGGGAACTTGCAAGAGCAGTACACTCACTTAACAAAACAACAACGCAGCTGTACAAAGGAAAAAAAAAATAAAAGGAAGAAAGGAAGAAAATAAAAAAAAAGACAGGAACAGAAAGGAAGGGGGAAGGACAAGAAAATGTAAACACTTTTATTTATCCGTTCTAATGTTAAGCTTTGAATCACTCCAATTCTTTACCCCAAAACTCAGCTCCAAACTCTGGAAACGCAGAACTTCTGACTGCATTACCAATGGATACAGTTAGCCGCGACACGTTTGTTTTCAGAATAAAAGTACGCTGACTTCCAGAGCAGCACATAAACAAGCAGACACCAAACTGCATGTTAGCATTCAGTTCAACGCCCAAGGTCTGAATTTCTGAACGCACTGAGGATGCAGTACTCTGTAAGGAGAAGGAGTGCTTCTGACTTCCAGCCACCACCCTTGGCTGAACTTTTCTGCACCCTTCCTTTTACAGACTCCAGCCCCTGCTTGAGGCTGAAGCCGGCCAGCTGAGCTCCCTGACCCAGCCAACAGCTGCCTTTGGAGGTGCGCTGTGCTTGTGCTGTTTTCCAAAAGGTCAGCAGCGTGAACCACCTCACCCTGTACCTGTGTGCGCACTCGGGGCAGGAGTAAGCAGCTGCAAGATGAAGAGAGACTGAGGGAGAGTGACAGAGCCAGCCTTGGTATCAACACCGACCTGGGCGTAAAGGGAAGAGCCCTGAGAACCGCCCTGACTCTGCCGAGCTGGTGTGCCACTGGGGCCCCAGCAGGAGAGCAGCTGTTGATCTCAAAGTCCTGGATGTCCCTTGCATAATTCACTCTTGTGCCCACGTCTGTGAGACTGAGTATACAGATGAGTTCTGCCATCAGAACCCAAAGTTTCTGCCAGTTAAGTTGAATTGGCTCCTCAAAATTCACACGTCCAGTGTGGGTGATGCAGGACCTGCCTGGACATTGCAATGTTGCGGCAGGTCTCCATCAACATGTTGATGTCCACAGCTCTGTAACTACAACTACTTTGATCACTGTCCTCACCTCTGGGACTGGCAGCCCGTCCTCTTGCCCTAAAAATGGGCTTTCTTCCCCTCTGTATACAACACCTCCACGCTAAACTGGTAGCTGAGGGGGAGAGGAGAGGAGGGAAGGAGAAGCTCATGGTTTCCTGCTGCAGCCTGGTCTCAGAGGAAGTCATTGTTTCCTGCAGCTTGGGTAGGGGAACAGTACAATCCAGCTGCTTCACCAAACAGAGATCTATTTAGATAACTCAAAAGCTGGGTATGACTGAGCAAAGAGCAGTGCTGAGCGTGGCTGGAAAGAACAACACGAGCCCCAGATCTGCCACTGCGCCGCGGTGGTGTTTATGTGTTTGCCGTCACGAGGGATGATCCCACCTTCAGCTTGCAAGAACGTGGTGTATCCACGATCAAGCCCTGTGTTTGTGGGGTCTCCTCTTCCCAGCTAACAACAAGGATGTTGCAGAAGGGAACAGAGAGGGTCTAGAGCTCTCAGACAAGCAGTGGCTCTTTGTGACCCGGATAAATTTGACCTAGACACGATGAGAGAAGAGAGGAGCACACAGGTAGGGGCATTCATACTTACTTATTTTTCATTTCCTCATCCTCCTCTCATACTTTCTCTACCTCAATATTTCCTCCTTCCCTAAAATCACGTTTGCCGGATGTCTGCAGGCATGGAGCAAAGAGATTGCTTTTAAAAGTGGCTGTTACATTTTGGAATTATTATCATTCCACACTTCTTATTTTTTCCATAAAAAAATTACGGTTGCAGACTTGTAACTGACCATTGGAAATCGACATGAGGCCACGAGCAGATCAGGAGAGCACACAGCACACCGCAGAGGCTCTTTGCAGAGCAGCAGCAGGGGAACACGCCTTTGTAACACACCAGAAATGCTTCAGCTGAATCAGTCTTAGCTACAGCGAGTTCAAGGGGATGCTGCTGTCCTCAAAGTTACTCCACTGAACTGAGCAAATCTTTACCAAGAGGAACACAAATACTTAGGACAAGCAATCTGCGGACAGCTGGGTGGCATGAAGACGAACACCTCACTGCAGTATGTTTAATCACCTGTTTTCGCAACTGGCAACGCTGCTTCCAGGCTCTAATAACACAAGGCTGTTGCTGGAAAAAAAAAGAAAGATATTTTTGTGTTTCTTGTCTAGGACGTTCAAAATTCTCGGCTGGAAACCCTCTTCTCTGGAAATGTGGGACAGCGAGAAAATATTTGAGACAAAAGCTATCAAATAAAAACAAATTCAGTACACTGATGGATCAGCATCCAAACTGCTGAAAGAGCAGGTGCTGCCCTGAGCTGCTGCTGCTGCTGCCCGTCACACTGGTGCTGTTCTCCTGCGCTCACCGTGTCTGTCGTTCCTGTTACCCTTCGGCTGCTCCACAGTGCAAGCACTGGTGCTGGCTGACAGCCTCAGTGTGCCTCCTCCACCGGGCACGGTGACCACTCCTGAAGGCACAACAGTTGGCAGTAAACCACTTCATCTCCCCAGCTTTCACCTGAAGCAGATGAACGGAACGCATCCACGTACACTGCTGAACTAAATGACTTTTCTTAACGAGGAATGTGCAATGCGAGTGACCGTATCTTTAGATCCACGGGTCAGTAATCTTTGGTGCAGGGCTGGGAAAATAAGCTGGAAGCAGCCCTTGCTGGCTCTGAAAAAGAGTATCTGTAAACAGCACAAGATGTCTGAACACAGAGTAAAAGTAACCATCTCGTGTCACCACTGGAGGAGAGCAAGGGCTCTGTTTCCAAATGACTGAGCAAAAGGCGACAGTGGGGCTGGCGAGAAGCAGCAGCAGCAGGTCAGCCGCCAGGTCCCCCAGAGCTCCTTCGTGGCTGTCGTTCTTCCCGTCAGGGAGAATCCGCCAGCACCCAGGCGGATCTTGTACAGTCTGAGTAAGCGGAGCAGATTGTCAGAAGAATGTACACATGATACAGTTCAGAGTACTGCAAACAACCTCTGCAGGGAGCCTTGCGATCCAGACCAGCCTCAGCCCCGTCGTCTCAGAGCCGCTGGTGTCCTGGTGGCCGCTGAATGCACCGGCACAGCTGGAGCACGGTCTGGAGAGTTCCGCAGGAGAGCACGGAGGAGGTTGCATCCCTGTCACACACAGAGCCATTGGGATGTTCACAGGGGTTAAAATAAAATGAATCCTCACACAGCAAGGCAGCATTCCCTCATCTTTTGCACCCAAAGTCCTTCCAAAACAAGTTCTTGGCGGTAGCAGAAGCCTTGGAGGCAGTACTTCTTTCCAAGGAAAATGAAACCTATCAAGTAGACAACATTTACAAGAAACTGGCAGTTTAATTCTAAAGCATTAGGAGAAAGATGTCTTTACTTTCAGTCTCTGGATTTCACTGTGTGACACCATCCTACGCACCTGCACCTGCAAAAACCTCCAAAGCCACGGAATGAAATCACGGAGCAGGAAGAGGAGGAGGAGGAACAGTCTGGCACTGCATGAAGGCGCAGAGAAAGCTCCCAGTCGCTTCCATTTTCCTTTAACTAACTCTTCCCTAGTGCACAGTGTCTGCACCACGAACCACGCAGGAGATAACGCTAGCCATTTTGCTTAATGCTCTGCGGGGAGGTGCTCAGGCATTGCGAGAGATACAGGTGGCCCGAATGCCTGTACAGGGCAGAAGATCGTCTGCTGCCGAATTTCCTGAGAAATCAGGCACTAAGGCACTAAGTCTACTGAGTGACTTGTCAGCTTTTCCTTGCTCTGAGCATCCAGCATGAATCTCCTCAGGTATGTGGCTATAAAATGATGCATTGAGAGTTATTGCCAAGAAACAAAGGGGAAATTCAAGCTTCCAACGTAACTAACACGAGTTGCTTGAACCACAACCAATTTCTCCTGCAGCGCAGGGTCCAAGTCCATCCTGGATAAAATGCAAGAGTTTCTGAATTCTCAGATCACTGTTTTATGAGACATAGTTAGGAAGCTTTTTGAAACATCAGAGCAGAACTACTTCTACTGAAATTTCATTGGAGACTAAAGATATTTGAATATTGAAGAATGCATGTTGTGGTGAATTTCTCTGTGGATATCAGACACCAGCAGAAACAAAAGCCAAATATGTTATAATTAAATGCAATTCAGAAACATCTCACCGTGACAATTCCTGCTGCTAGTTAATGTGTCATTGGTTACATTTTTTTTTTCCCCTCTTTTTTAATGCTTCCTACCAGAAATTACATTAAAACTCAGATATATTTTTGCCCACAAAGCCACCCATTATTTTGGCTGGAGAGGGCTTGGAGAAGCAGTTTTGGTATGGAAAGCACCCCTCACCTGACCCCCTCCTATCAGACCTGCGAAGAGCTGGACTCTGGGCAGGATCCCAGCCCTCCCAGCACACGGAGGGGCTGTGCTGGCTGTGTGACACAGGTGTCCAGGTGAGCCGTGGAGATGGCCGGGCTCCATCCTCCTGGAGAACAGCCCAGCAAGAGCTTCTGACAAGGTTAATGGGGGAGGAAGTGTCTTCGGTTGCCCTTTCACAGCGGTACAAATGGCACAGGCAAGCAGTTACAGCCCTTCATTAGTAGCTTCAGCGTATTTTGCTTTTCATCAGATCGACTATCGTAAAATACATTTCTGGGATACGTAACAAAGGATGTTAGTTTGTGTAATATGAAGCTTTAACTATGTAATTATAGAAATAATATTTTAAATGTAATTTCGTTGTTTTAAATGAGTTCTACATGTGCCTTTGTTGTGTACGGTATTGTTTTAGCCCAAGCATACGTGTGTTATCATGGAAATGTGCGACACACAGGCTACTGTTTTATGTTCCAGCCTCAACATTTACTCAGCCAAGGATGGAATTATCACCTTGACAAAATGAAGGACCTCCAGCTTGCATCAGGTAGTGAGTGATCGTTCTGTGTTGAGCGAGAGCCAAACCTCCACGTGTACTGGAGTAAGCTTCCCTCTCAACTCCTTCAGCTTCTTTCACCGTGTTAAATGAGAGCACTGAACGAAACAGAGATTGACCGCAGTTAGCCCCCAAGCCCATTTTTCATCCGGATATTACCAGGGTAGTGGTGGCTCACCAAACTGGCGTTGGATGTAGCCAATATTTCAGCATTCCAGCGGCTGGTAGAGAAATTGGTGTAATTTAGTTCTGGTCAGCTAGGAACACCTTCCACTTCCAAGGTAACAGGAAACCTGAACAATAAGAACAAAGGTGTTATCTGGCGTGGAGCACCTCACGGGGGATATTCTTTCTGTTTCCAGGTGCCCTTCTTTTGGGCTTGGGAAAATTGGCATTGCACCTTAAGAATATGGGGTTGAGTTCTTCAACCATGGGGAGGGAGCTTAGGGGAGTCATAAAATATCTTTAAAAATACTCTGTTCTATGTTCCAGGGAAGAGTTAAGGACTGCAGTAAACATTTCAGTATGAAGAAACCCAAAACATTTGTTTACAAACTGCAGTGTTTACATTGGGAAATGCATCCTGCTCTTCCCTTCTGTAAGCAAAATGTCTTTATTCTGACACACAATCTTTAAAAAAAAAAAAAAAAAAAAAAAGATTGCATCACAGATGCCTCTGCCTGCCTCATGAGAATTTGGCTAAAAAGGGAAAGTAAGAACATTAGTCAATCCACTGGCAAGTGCCATGGAGCTTTTCTGAATCAGACTACTTCAAGTTTCACACAATAATTTTTATTTTTTTTCTCAATAGGAAGCTAAAAAGAACTCCAACACTTGCTCATAGCTAATATGCTTTTAATGGAACATTTTACTTCGGGGAATACCTCATTTTCTACATCTAAAGGATGTAATCAGCCTCACTCCTAGAGCTCAGAGGACTCTGCTGCCGCACCACTTAGCACCAATGAATGAGTCAGGTGTCACACCCAGGAGTCTCCTCGCTCCCAGCCCATCTCACACCCCGTACAACCTCCTCTTTGCTCAACCCCACCTCACACAGCCCCACTCCAGCACTTCTCCAGCTTTGGGCACAGTTTTCCACCCAGTATCTGCTATTGCTCTCAGTAGGACCCTTGAAACCTCTTCACACTCCCTAAATGTGCACGCAGGAGGGGAGAGCCGCCACCGGCTCTGCTCTGTTACGGCGCTGCCGTTACCCAGGGCATGACACCGTAAAGCCACAACTTCCAACAGTTAGACGCTGGGCTGTATCTTCTCTTACAGCGTCATCTTGTATTAGAGGCGTTTATAACAACTGGAGCAATGACGGCAGCATGCTGCAGGAATGTTACAGAGTACAGTATCAAATCCAACGACATTTAGTATAACAATTTTATTTTAATAATGAGGTACACATATATAACAAATATGAATGTTTCTTTCTTGAAAAATTCCAAAGATGGGCTTTTAAGGATCCTAGCAGAAATTCAGCTTTTGTTAGTGCATTTGAAAGAGTGAAGGGTCCTTTAAAACTTTGATTGAACTGGAAGAAAGGATAATTTGTTAATGTTTGTTAATATAATTACACATACATAATAAAGCCCGTTTAAA
Organism: Alectura lathami; assembly: GCA_013399715.1. NCBI lineage: Eukaryota > Metazoa > Chordata > Aves > Galliformes > Megapodiidae > Alectura > Alectura lathami. The sequence continues at coordinate 10,646 of VXAV01003817.1, read as the reverse complement.
AAGACACTAAAAAAAGGATGTTAAAATTCTAATTATAGCTAGATATTAAAAACACATTGTATTTTTGTTGTTTGGTGAGCCTTAATTATTTCAATGCTAAGAGATGTTCCAGGATTAATCCTGTGGCTTCATGAGCAGATATCTGTCTGTGTTTGGAAATTCTAACAACGTGCTTAACGATATCTTCTCTCTTGACTTTAATCTTAGCTGTATTTTAACCAAGCACACAACTTACGTTCTGCTACACAAAATACCCTCCATGCCTTAACAAACTTTAGGGTCCTTTAACTGCCTTTCTACACAGAATTTTAGGCTAGGAGGAACAAAAGGATGCACTTTTCACGACCCTGGAACCCTGTGACCACTGGGAAATCAAAAGGGTGGTGACACGAAGGAAAACTATTGTCCACAAAAATAAGCTCTTCAAGGGGCACCAGGAATGCACAATAAAATCCCAGTTTCCTTTGTGTAGCTGTTTATGCCTATGTCTTGCATCATCCAAAAGCTCAATAAAAGATCTGAGCTAGAAAGGAATCTTGGTTTCTAAGAAAATTCCATATTCTCCATACAGAAACTATGTGAAATAGAATCTGTTAAGAATTCGTCATCACTTCTTAAATCTGGAACTCTGAGGTGAAGAAAATCCTTTTGCCTGCTCTGTGGGAATCTGAGAGGGAGATTTTAAAAGTGATTCTGGCAAATAGGAGCAGATGGGAAAAGAACCTGATTTGTCAGAACTGGAGGATTTAGAGAATTTGTTGCCGTCTAACTCTGCCGTTACCAGAAAGTAGCAGCCTGTGAGAGCTTAGTTAGAGAACCAGCTCTACTGTGACCTGAAAATATTTCAAGGAAANAAAAAGAAAAAGAAAAAGAAAAAGAAAAAGAAAAAGAAAAAGAAAAAGAAAAAGAAAAAGAAAAAGAAAGGAAAAGAAAAAGGAGAGAACAAGTCCTAAATTCTCAATTAAGCAAAGATGCTATTGAAGCTAGTAGCTTCTTTTTTTCGTTGATGACTGCAAAACATAGAAGAATAGCCATATAAAATAATTAAAAAAAGAGTAAAACTGTGTCTGATCCTGACATGATAGCCTCTCAAAGTAAACTATTATCTGACATATTGCTATACAAAATAAAAAATGTTACCATTGTTACAGTCTTTGTCAAAGACTTATTCTAATTTAACTTGAAATCAGTGAAGAGAAAAAAATCCATTGAATTTATTGAGGCTTGTATCAGAGCACTGCCTGGTAATTTGTGCAAAACAGTATAATTAATTGTTATTCTAATAAAACCTGTTAATAAAAATGTGTACAGGGAAAATATGCAGTTAGGCCACTTTTGTTTGTGCATAAATATTGCTCAGAGGTTTGCAGAGCAAAATTAAAGTGCTGCGCCTGTGGAGCAACTGTAGGCAATGAAAATGGTCAGATGCTGCTTGCAAGCCAAAGTGAAATCGACTGATTTTTCTCATTTCCTAGAGACCGGCAAGAAAAAAGTAAGCAAAAACATTTTTGGAGAAAAAATACTGTTCAAGAGGCTGTAGTTTTAACAGTCTATATTTACATCAGGAAAATGAAGAAGTAACTCTTTTAAAAAAATAATTTTAAATTGCATAAATTAGCAGTTAAAATTATAGTGAAAATTTATTTCTAGTGAACAATGCCAAGAGTAGTTATAAATTGTGTGCAATCCTCTCTACAGAAACATGTAAAATAATAATTCTAATAAAAGGCAATCATCTGTCTGGAAAGCAATAATTTAGGAGTTGCTGATGCACATGATCCCTTTAACCACTACTTTTGTTGTAGATTTTATAGCGAGAGTACATTGTTCAGTGCTCCCAAAACTGATTATGCGAAAGCTGGGACTAGCTGCACAATAAGAGCCTGCAGTCTAACGGGCATTCCAAAAACTTCGTAAAAACCCCAAACCTACAAGTGATCTCTCGAGCCCTGAGGCACGTCATGCAGGCTGCAACGTTTCACAGACAAACCGTCCTTATTCCTTGCTATGTTTTCAAACCGTTTGTGAAGGGATTTAATGTATTTCCTACCAAGTGGAGAATAAGTTTATACAGGATTCTCTGTAATCTTGTAACAAAGGGTTTAGAAAAGTTTCGAGAACTGAAGCAGTCTTGAAGTTTGATGTATTTTTTTTCACATTTAATCAAGACTTGATGTTACAGGGTCCAAAGGAGACTGCAAACAAACAAATCTCCAGGGGAAAACTCGTGTTAGAATTCGTATTATTCTCAGTGAATGTTCAGCCTTCATAAACTCTGTGCTCTCTGGTTAGTGCTGAGAAGAACGATCTGTCCTCGAGGCGAGCCAAGCACCATCGCAAAATGCACTGAGCCAGTCGTGGTGGTCAACATTTTTTAATGCAGCACTCCTCAGGAGGGATGGAAAAGAATAGGGTCTATCTGACTGAGTCAGTTAGAAAGGAAGGGAGAAGCCTACCTAAACCCAAATAAACAAAGCAGCAAGGTATGTTATTTTAGTGCTTTGCTTTACAGTGTGTTGGTTACAATATCACTGGCACATGGAATGTTTAAATATACAGAGGTTCATGCGCAAAAAAAAAAATCCTCCTGCAGAATCTGCATTTCAGTTTCACATGGGAATGCATGGTGAATTAAATATACACACGCAGAGTGAGTGTGCTCCTGTAATTTGCCTGTAAACTGTTCTCTTCCAGATTACTCACTTTTTAGGTACAACAGCCAGAATCTACTAGAGGTACACGACAGAAAAATATACTTTAAATCACTAAACAGAGATCTTTTTGCTGCCTTTTAATACAAATTTCTGGGTCCATTATAACAAAAGGATGCACTTTGCACGACCTTGAGAGCCTGTGACCATTGGGAAATCAAAAGGGTAGTGACACTAAGGAAAACTATTGTCCAGAAAAATAAGCCTCTCCAAGGGGCACCAAGAATCCACAATAAAATCCCTGTTTCCAAGAAAATTCAGGCATTTCCATCAAAAAAGACTGGTAAGATAAATAGAATGTCCTCATAAGCCACAGATTCTCAATAATACAAAATGTCTAAGTCCGTGGTAAACAAAGCCCCAACGAAAACTAACATCTACTAACTCAGGCTTCTCAAGACCTAGGTCATGACCCAGCGCCTTGTCACAAGGTACTCAAAAGCATTTCTTAGCTGCAATTGCATGGAGCTTGTTTTGCATAACGTATACTGCAGTCAGAGTTTCACTCCTGAGCAGAGCTCATAAAACTACAAATGCCCTCTTGATGGCAAATATAATTTCAGCAATAATAACTGTTGCTGCCATTATCTTTGAAGCTTTTCAGTTTACATGAGACCACATGCTGATCCGAATGAAACCCTATCATACTGGCTGCTTTCTTGCTGTCTGCCCTTAAATTTTGTGCCTTTTAATTTTTTTCCCCAAGTTTTCCAGTTAATCCATTCTGAGGTTTGACAAAATCAGTAGGTAATGCATTTTGCTACATTTAGTACGGACCCTGAACTCTCCAATTACTTTTTTTTTCCTTAAATTCTCTTCAGTTTTTTCTAATCATTGCACAGGAGAAAAATATTTGTGACAAGTTCAAATGTCAGAAGGCAGTATTTTGTGAAGATTAAGTGTGGCTATGATGACGAAGTAGTTTTGAGAACGTCTGGTTTTAGACTGAGCCGTACTTGTAGAAGTAACCTCGTATTTTTCTAGCTCAGTCCTGTAGGAGGCAGAAGCCAACAAATCTCTCACTATTTTACATGGCACGAAGGCATTTTTGTTACTGAATGCCATGTTTGGCTTGTCAGTACTGGCAAGAATTAATTGAACAGGGAAAGTTATACCTTTCGATATTTTCAGTTGGTCTACACTTTTAAAGTCTCATCCTGCAAATACTTACTTGCACTAATAGCCACATAAATAAATGTACTTACATCTTTAAGTGTTTGCAGAACTTAGAAAATCTAAGGAAAATAATGTATAATTTTTCTGTAAGAGTTAACTGAAGGGCATATTTAATAGCAGAACTTTGGAGCTAGGTGACATTTATTAACTCAGTTTAGGGTAAATTCTCATAGTTCTGCCTCCAAGAATTTCTGTACCATAGCTGTAAATTCGACTTCCATCCTTGCAAACAGCAGTGGGGAGCGTTATTAAAGAGACGATGCAATGAGTCTGTTTCAAGGGCTGAATCACAAGGATTTATATGTTTTCACTTATTTTTGCAAAGCCAACAGCTCTGAAATGTAAACCGCAAATTCGCCTGAACTGGTTGCATATGGCTCATGCTTAACCAGAAAATAATTCTATGCAATTAGATGCACAGCAAACTCTTCTTAAACACTAACAAAACCTGGTGTCCTGAGATTCGTAATTAACGAATTACTGCCTCACGGCAGCAGTTTCGCGGATCCTGGGCTGCCGGCAGCGATGCTGCGAACCCGTCCCCTCCTCCTGCGCTCTGCCGCCCCGCGGCTCGGGCCGGGCGCTGGCTGCAGCCCCTGGCTTCGCCCCGGACGCCCCTCTGTCCCCGCTGTTTAAACGCAGGGTTTGGGGTTGCTCTCCACCTCTTTCGCAGAGATGTACTTCGACCTGTTCGCAGCTTGGGGGCAGAGCCACGCTGGCTGCAGCTGGCGGGGGAAAGCCGCTGGCTGGAGCTGCTGGCAGCCGGGGCAGGTTCCAGCGGGGGATTCCAGCCTCCTCTCCTCACCGACACGTTTTGTCACGGCGTTCTCGTACAGAAAAGAGCTCCCCTCCTAAAAGGATTCTTTTATTATTATTATTTTTTTATTTTTTCAAAATAGCCATCATAAATCTTTTTATGTGAACGCCAGTCTGAGCCTTATTTCCAGGCTGGGCTGAATCTGTGGGCTCCACTCCTCCCAGAAAGCACCCTGTCCCACCGCGCTCAGCTGCACATCCTCCCTTGTGCTGGGGATTGTTCACCTCCGGTCACATTTTTCTTTTCCTGCAGGAAACCTTGGGCGTGGAGTAACAGGATCATCCTTTAGATGCGCACACCCAAAAGCGTGTTAAACTACCGCTCACTCCCCATCAGCAGGGACCTCGAGCATGCACTGCACATTCACTAGAAAAAGCCTCGCCTCAGGACGAGGTGCGATTCTGAGCTACGCCTCTGGCCATAGCTCTGGGAACATACAGCAGGCTGAAGCTGCTTTCACACCCTTCTAATCCCGAGCTCTGCAGGCTGGAGTAGACCCTGGGGTTATTTAGTCAGCCTGAGGTCTCAGAGTGTCGAAGTACCCTGAGAACTCGCCCCCGAATTCCTGAAGTTCTGTTGCGAGAGGCAGCAGCCCCTCCGAGCTGCACCTCTGGTGCTGCCCAGCTCCTGCACAAGCATTCGGAGGGGAAACCACCAAGGGGACGCTTTCGCCAGGCACGTAACGAAATGCCTCTCCCAAATGGATGTAAACGCTGCCCTGCACCACCCTGCTCTGAGCTCAGCCTAACGGACACGATTTTGAATGCAATGGCCACGTAGGCTGATTTCCGTCCAGGACATCCACTGCTGTGCGGTCATCGCCCCCGAAGATGTGCTGATCATCTTCAGGGGCTGTGAGGAACGACCGGCTCAGATGCTGCAGGGCCTGGGGGTGCTCTGGGTGCTGGCAGCACCGCATGAGTCAGGTGCACCTGGCCATTTCAGGGGGTTTACGAGGGCTGCCCTGCGCTGATGGAAGTTTTGTGTGTGAAAGAGGCAATCTGAGAGCTTCTGTCTGCAACGTGCTAATGCTCATTCTGAAATAAAAAAGGGGGAAAAAAAGAATTGCAGTGTGCATTGCATACAACTGTAGGAATTCAGCGTCAGAAAAAAAGTACCAGCTTTTTGTTTTAGCTGTGCATGGTTACACAGCACATGTGTGTGCTGCCAATTTTCTTACACGTACAATTACCTGTACAGAAACTCTTGTCAAAATCTAGCATTAGCTCAACCTAGCGTGTGTACGAGTTGAGCAGCCAGGAACAGGAGAATGTGTCCCTTTACCTGGGAGTGAACGTCTGGATGGAGAGCAACAGTCAGACAGGTGAAACAGTGCAAGCAGGAGGACAAGCTCGGGGTCTGCGGACCTTCTCTTCAGATCCTTACATCAAACTTGGATAATATCTGTAGACAGCAGAGAAAAATGCAGCTGATATTGTAGCACATCCTAGAGCAATGGAGTAACAGAGCCCAAAAAAAATTCAATTTTTTGTGCAACCTGCTGTCAAACAGTAATTTATTGACTCATTTCTAAAGTGCCACACGGTGTAAAGGAAGTATATTTTGGAAATGCATGTCTCATCTAGAAATGACTTGAGCACGCTCTTAAGTTTACACACTGTGAAGAAGTTTAAACAAGCACTCTTCTGCTCCACTGACTCGAAGGAGGAGCTGAGCGTGCACACAGATTTCTGCGCAGGGCTGGGACCAGCGTCTGCCCTGACCTGGCACGCACGGACTGGAGCTGCCCCTGTCTGCAAGCTGCCCAGCACGGGTACCGGGCGCTTGTCAGAGGGCAGCCACCCTCTGACAGCCTGCCTTCACAACTCAAGTGGATGGGAAGGTGACTGCTCCTCAAGACAAAGTTTTCATGGATTGCAAATTTATACAGCCCGCGTTCGCGCAGTTTAAGGGCCTGAGTGTGTACTGAGAAATGTGGCTCGTCACAGGTAATATTTTCTATCACTAGTGCCGATACTGGTTCTTACAAAAATTAAGATTTGCACGCAATCTAGACAGCTCGCAACGTGTTCTGATTGCCAGCCGTGGAGAAATAAAATCTGTGAAGCAATTTACGAAAGGGGAAGTTGTGCACTGTCACCAAATAGAGCACTGTACTTCACAACGAATACGCGGGGACATAGGCATGACATAAGGTGTTAGAGATACAAATAATCCAAACATCAGAAATACTTGGCAAAATGGGGAACCTGCCTGGGGAGAATCAGTCCGTTTGGAGTGGAAGTAGAGAAGCTGTAACACGACGAGGAAGGTCAGTCTCAAATCACAGAGACTTCAAGAAGTCGTTAGGGGAGGTTCAATCCAGGGGCAGAAGGATGCGCAGTGCACCTGGGGATGTTGTGGTCAGCACGGCTAAGCCTGTCTGTTGAGAATCTGAAAGAGAAAACAAGTGGCCCTGTCGGCTGTGTCTCCAAAACTTCACCTTGAGGGGGCTGATTTTGACACAAATGCAAAACCTGTTGGTTGGAGGTAGCCAACATGGGAAGCATTTTCCATGCGGGATTTCACTCTCACGTAGGGCCCTATCCTGTGAGCACAACATGGGGCGCTCACAGGGGCGTGTAACTGCCTTCTCACCAGACAACCACACCCAGACGTCAGGATTTCACCCATGAGAAACCAGGAAGAAACACATGAAGAACCCAGCAGTGTACAGGGATGAGTTTCTTTAACTTCCCTGGCGTTAACGGAAGTGGAAGCCACTCACAGAATGAAAAACCTACAGAAAGTGCAAAAAAGAGCTGCACGGAAATTGAATGCCAGCCTCCTGAAAAGGACTGGGTAGCTAAATGCAGCATTTAGCATATTTACACATCTACTGAACTATGGAAATAAATATGAGACAGAGCTTTCACTCCTTAAATTTACATTTTGTTTTAATAAACATGTCCATAATAAATTGCCAAAGAGCTCTTAAAAAGACAGCTTTGAGACATTAGCATGCAGCAATCCTTTAAAGCATATCAGATATACAGCAAACGCTACATTATTTATTAGAGCAATCAATATTGTAAAAGTAAAAAAAATCAGACTGAATGCCATGCTGTTACTATACATTTCTCAATGCAAATAATTTGCCATTCCACACGTAGACTGGTCTCACTAAGAAGAGCTTTGGAGGTTTGATAGGCGTGTTTCACGTCAGGACGATGCAGAGGAACATCGGTTATCCAGACCTTATTTTTTTATTTTAAAGTTTCGCAAATTAAATTAAATAAATAGAAATTAAAAGATGAACGCCAGTTTCAAATTTGGTTTGCTAAGGAAATGAAAAAAGTGTGAAGTCTTTTGTAATAAAACCTTTTTTTTCTGTTCTCAGTTATTTTTGACAGAGATGTGCAAATACACAGACATTACTCAGAAAATAAACTTGATTTAAATTTTTAATTGACATTAAGGAAAAATTTGCATCATTATCTCAAATTATTCTGTCCTCAGAGAGGAAAATAATTTTCATGCTACATATTTTTCAGCTAGCAGTAAACACACAGTTACGTGAACAATCCAAAGTGGGCAGAAGACAAGCTGAAGACAAATCTTCAAGGAACTCCACTCCAGCAAAAATTCACCGAACTTGTGGCTGCGTGAGCACTCTCAGAAAAGGCTGGGAGAGGATCCTGGTAGGATCAGGAGGGTAACTCTGCGGCTAATGAGCAGGGTACTTTCTCTTCAATACTGCTTTGCATGTTTTGTTTCTTTTTAAGATGACCTGATACGTGCAAACATTCTCTTCCAAAAACATTGAATCTGAAAGACTCCAGACTTGGCTGTAAAATAGTTTTGGGTACTGACTTCGTTCTGTCGTTTTGCAGCTTGAGTAGAATTCCTTCTTAAGGCTTTCAAATATTCCAGAGTTTTTAGAAGTAAGTTAGGTTTTATTAATCTGACAGAACTCTCTCCGTGCATCAGCTCATATGCCTCTTTGAATAGTTTGCTTTGGAAAATAATTTTCTGCTTCACAAAGATGCATCCCTCTTACGTGTTTCTGATTTTCATTTATTTTCTTTTCTGCGTCCAGATAGCTCTGCACAATTCACTGAGCTTTCCTCTGCATGAAAAAGGTCAGACAATGGTTCTAATTCTTGGAGGAAACTGAAGTGGAGGAGACAGTGCAAGGCAATGCCTGAGCACGGCTGTTAGAGTATGAATGAATCAGTAACCAAGATGAGATAAAACAGAATTATCTGCAACGCTGAGAAGTGCAGTGAAGGAAACAGAGATATCTGCTCAGCATGTACGCACACACATGATTCAATCACAGAAAGAAAAATCCAAATTTCTGCATATTTGTAGGAAAAAAAAATGGTGAGCTACATAATTTTGCAATAAAATCAGAAAGTGTTTTCCAAGAAAATCTTTCTTCTCCCTGCCCCTGTGTGGGAATTACACCTCACTTCGTCTTCACAATGTTCCTCCTAACCTGGAACAGAACCGTACCCCGGTAGTAGTGTGTCTTACAAGCACCACCTCAGAAGCTGTAAATCACGTGCTCTGAAAAGGCCATCAACCAAGCGCCAAACTTTCTGCTTAGCTCACACGGCAGGCGAACGCTTTAGCTAGACAATACCCTTTAAAATACTCAGAAATGTTCCAGAGCTTTTTTGCCTTTTTTTTTTTTTTTTTTTGACTATTACTTTTTTTAGCAACTGCTGCATTTGCAGACCCCAAGACTCCCTTCCAAGACACACAAAAATACAAGGCAAAGGTCAGCAGGAGGATGTAAAAATACCATTTAATCTTATCTGTGTAACACTTCATGGAGACTTATTTCACCATCTTCAGGCTCTGTTTGTTGAAAGACAAATTTATTTCTACACCGACAGAAAAGAGACCATCAGCTTGCACCATGTGTTGGGGAAAAGCTGCTACGCTTGCACATAATTTTATTGTTTATATAACATTGGTAACTTTGCATACGAAATAATGAAACATATCAAAGTGGGTGATTCTTTATGTAAGTTTTCTAGTGCTTTGACACTTTTAACGTCTGCCTGCTGCAAGTTCTGTTTTACAGTGAGATCTGAAATATCTCTAGGAGCGTTCCCCATGCTGCTGTGCACACAAGTTTCTGGGACATTTTTATTTTTCATGACCGCGCTCAAGCACCGCGCTGTTTCTGCAGAGGCATCGACAACACACGCACACACCCACGCTGAATTATTGATTGCTGATGTTTTGCTCTGTTTTGCCATTCCCCGCTCAGGACTTCAGGGAGGCACTCTGGCTAGCGAGGACAAACTCTCAATGTCGAATATTCCTGAGCACTCCATTACACAAAACATCCCCGCAGCTCCGAACCAGAAGTCACTCGCCATCCGCCCGAGACATCGCAACGCGAAGGCCAGCGCGGAGCGATCCCGGCCGAGCGCTCGCCCCGATAGCCGAGCACGGCTCGGCCGCTTCTGGAGGGAAGCGTGAAGCAGCCTCGGGATCCTTCTGCCCGCAGAGAGCCCTCCCGTCTCGCCGAGGAGCTCTTCGACATGGTCGCTTTGTTGTAGGCCTCGCGCACACGCGCGCGGGGAGAGGTCGGGCGGCTCGGCGAGACTCTCCCCGAAAACGTGGAAGAAGTTGGCTGCGGATTTTATTTATTTATTTATTTATTTATTTATTTTCTGGTTAAAGAAATTGAGCAGTAGTAAATACAGGCGGGACAAAAGCCCCTTTCTCGCCGCGCACCGAGCGCGGTGCTGACAGATGACTCCCGGTTTCCATGGGGACCTTTTTGTTCCAACTTCAGACACCAGCGAGCGGGGCGAAACCGGGCACCTCGAGATTTTTTTGCGCCGAACCCGAGGGCCGGGGAGGGGTGGGCAGGGTGCGAGCGGGGCGAAGCCGCCCGTCACCCATCGACGCCGCGCTCTCCTTCCCCCAGAGACGGCCACCTCTAATCCCGGAGGCACGGCGGCCGCCGGCGGGGCACA
>VXAV01003816.1:105474-115710 GCA_013399715.1 Alectura lathami | reverse complement strand
ACCAGCAGGTCCTTGCTCAGCCATGCTGGTTTCCTGCCTCTTAAAGGCGATCCAATTCCAACCTCTCCACTATGGTCAGGGACACTTTCCTCTAGACCAAGTTGCCCAGGGCTTCATTCAGCCAGGCCTTGAACACCTCCAGGGATGGGGCATCCACAATTTCTGTAGGCAACCTGGTCTAGTGCCTCATCACCCTTCGAGTAAAGAATTTCCTCCTGGTATCTTTTAATCCTGGAAGTTTAAGGAATTTTTCCTAGAAGCTGTAATTAGATTAATCTCCATTATCCATGCAGGTCTGCTGTGTTCTGCTCTGTCTGCTAATTACTGGGACATGCAACAATGAGTTAGTCCAGGAGATAGAAAATTTATTGCACCCACAAGGTACCCATGGCCTAAATAGAAATGGAATTTAATCCTGACCAGCAGCTAAAGCACCAGCTCTTGGGTTTGAGTTGATTTGCTGTGCCTTTGGGTCAAAAACAGTAACTTCCTGAAGAACATTGAAATTCTATAGTTGAAAACTGAATGTAAGAGGAGAGTTTGCCTGTGTAACCCTTATTCAATCATGGATTGACTTGAATAATCACGGCCCTTAGTTGTAGGAAAACGTACAATTTTTTCCCCATTGTAGCTGTCCTAGGTTTCTATGCCTTGAGCTAATGTGACTATGGTAACCAATAAGGTTTTCTCTCTGATGTGTGGAGGCCTGGACAGGGCATATCTCTCAACCTTGTCTCTAAGTGCCAGAGATTCTAGTAGCCAGCATATTTTCCAACACTGTATTATAAACAGGAGCTTCTCTTCCTGGCAAGGTGTAGCGTGGAGGCTAGAGCAGTATCTACGCTAAACATGTTTGTTATGAAAGGAATATGGCAAAATCAGTAAGATAAAAGTCTCTTTTCTGTTCCCAGTATACTTGAAGTACTTCTAGTAAAACATATCACTTGGCAGAGTGGGAAAATCAGAGATGCTGTTGGAGAGGGGGATGCAAGCCCTTATTAGTGTAAGTACCATGAGCTGGGCAGAGTCCTTCATAGCCGTCTGTAACATAAACGTAGGTAAAAGTACATGGCTTCCTCCCTAGGCTGGAATCAGTTATTTAGGAAGAAAATTTTGAACGTATTTCTGAAAAGTGTTGTTTTCTTCCATCAAGCATTATGGCTACTGAACCCTGTAGACAAGTACAAATGAGGCCAGAGCATCCCAGAGTGAGGTCTTAATGGGAAAATTTCAACTGAAAGTGAGGCATTCTAGCACATCATTATTGTCATGACATTGTCTTTTTAACTGGTCTTTCTATTCTTAGAGGCTGACTAGCATGTTGCAGTGACAAATTTTCCTCTGTGCTTTCTTTTCCTCTTGGAACTCCCATAAGGGAATATTTGTCATGTAATGTTTGGCAGAAGGTTGAATTGCCTTGGGTTCTCTTGCCTCATGAAGAATTGTGTCATGGTCCTGCAGTGCCATTCCCATCTCTGGGTTATAGCTAGTGAACTCTCGAGATTCTTTGCTATTACCCTGTGACTTCAAAGAAAAGAGGAAACTAGTGACTTCGTAAATGCCTTTCACACCGCAGTCCTACAAAATCAGCCAAACAGAAAGAAACCCAAAACACAACGCATTTCAGAACCTTTTCTACACTGCAGCATTCAACTATGTTCTCTGTGTGTACTCAAGAGAGATGCAGGGGGTAGACACGAAGAGAAGCAAAGATCCATTCCAGAATTTGCACAGCAATTAGCATAGCTGTGAGTGAAGAATCCAGCAGAGTGGGTAGAAAGAAAAATGAATATCAGCCCTGCATGGAGTTGTATGGTTGTTAAGCAGTAGGAGCAATTCCTGGACTGCAGCCACCAAGACCAATGCAGGCTGTGAGTGCCTGTAGCAAAAGGGTGGTGAGAAACTAATGCCTATGTACATTCTTGTTTTGGTGGTTATGGAATGAAAACTTGGCCAAGCTTTTAAAAACTGAACTAGGGTTTTTCAGCTTGAGAACATAATATATTTCAACTAGCATGCACACTCTTAGCTGCCAGATAATTTTGGTTCAGTATGGGCATCTCTGTAGGATAACTAGAGAGCAACACTGCTGTGGGTGGACATACTGGCTGTTCCAGCAGTAGGGCGCTGTGATCTTGCAGTATAGTTTTCTGTGGTGATTGCCCTAGGAATCTGAAGTGCAGCACAAAGCAGCAGCATTTGTGACCAGTTAACCCTCATGGTGCAGGAACTGGGTGGTACCCATCGGTTATGAGAACTTCCTTCAGCAGCTTTCCAGTCTCCTGTGGAAGCCACCAGATCTGAACAGGAACAGTATGTGAGTATAACCGGGCCTTAGATGGGCACATACAAGGATTGCATACAACCTATCTGTACATGTGCATGTCCCTTGTATCCCTAATCTTGAGTTGTATAAGGACAGTCAGTGAGATATTTCCTGGCTACCTTACTTCCATATATAATGCAAAATCATGCCGGGGTTTTTCCATTGACTGTTTCCTCCCTTCGACTTGACAATTTTATGATATTTGAGTTTAAAGTCAAGTTCAAGATGTTCTTTTTCTGTTTTGGCTTTTTTTTTTTATTAGGAAAACTTTCTCTGTACTGTTTGTAAATCCAGATAAGGGTGAGATTTGAATCGCTGCCACTGAAATGTGCTTGCGAATGGTCTGTTCTCGTTGTATGCTGAGGTCGTCTCTTGATATAGGTGACTGAGACTGGTGGGGTCTAGGTGTGAAGATGAATATGAAGGGGTGGTGTGTCTCGTGGTGCTTTGGATGGCAAGAAGACGGGGGTGCTGAAGAACTGCAGCACACAAGCGGGAAGGCTGTGTGTGTGGTAACCGGCTGGAGGCTGGAATGAGCTGCTGCTGTTTTATCTGATCCTGAACTTCAGCCCAGTGCACCTGGTCTCTCACTACTAGTAGGCACTTTTCTGTTGGACAGCTTAGCAAGGAGGAGGGAAAGTCATGCACACTAGTTCCATCATTCCATAATCCAAAACCATCAAATGCTGGAAGGAATTTTTGTACCATATTACCTGGTTGCTGGTGTAGTAGAGGCATGAGTTTTAGCCATATGTATGGCATGAGAATTAAGGCTGTGAGCAGAATATTAATGTATTCATATCCTGATTCCAGTACTTGCTCTTTGAAAAGTTGGGCTAATCCAGGTTCAGTGTCTTGGTTTTGTCACAAAATAGGTGGGAATTTGCTAACATACAGAAGATTACAGTGGCTTCTAACTCAGGTGGTTGTTATGGCATATGTGCATCTCCTGTGTACACTTCAAGAACGATCTTGAAAATGTGTGGAAAGAGTTGCAAAGCACGACTGAAAAATTGTAACATCCGTCTGTCAGTGAGAGACTTCCAGAACTCCACTTGCTTGGCTTTATTGCACAGAGAAGTAACTAGACGAGTGAAGTTCACAGGTACTTTTAGGAGAAGAAAATGCGGTGTTCTTAAAAGGCTCTTTACTCTTGGAGAGAGAAGCATAACAAGAAGCAATGGCTGGCTCTGAAAGCCAGACAAACTCATAAGAGAAACAGTGCACGTGTTTTTAACAGGGAGAGTGATTAACTGTTGGAATAAGCTGACATGTTCTCGAAGTCTTCAAGTAAAGACTGTGATGCCTCGCTGGAAGATATGCCATACCAAAATACAAGTTGTCGGTTTGAAGCAGGCTTGACAGGCTTTTATGGCATAGCAGATTGAAGTAAATGATCTAGTAGTCATTTTTGGTTTAAAAAACCAGAGCTCTACAGACATAGCAGGTTTCTTCATCCGTATATACATACATATGCAGTAACTTTTAAATAGTAAGTATTAAACTATATCACTAGGTAATAGTTCCATAACATTTTTGCTGAACATTTTAGCTGAGCATTTTTGCAAAATACATAATAGGGAGCAGACACATGCAATTTCTTTTGATTTAATCTGCATACACATTAAAATGAGTTTGCTTTTGGGTATGAAGGCAACTGACAAATGGAAACGCAGTATTGCTCAAGAGCACTTATGCTTCCAGCATCTGCATTTGCTTTCATTGATATTTTTGCCACAGTTTTGCTTTCCCACAGTCACCACAGGACAAATCATATTTTTGAACCTGAAGAAAGGGCATCCTCCCAGGGACCCTTCCAGGCAAATGTGTTCATTTTGGATNTTTTTTTTTTTTTTTTTTTTTTTCCTCTCAGTATCAAAACAGTATCAAAGTCTTCCTCTGATTCAGTTCCACTTTTCACTGATGTAGCAGTGATTTTACTGAGTTATCTTTTTTAGTTTAGTAAATGGTTCAAGATGGGGTGATCAGAGTTAATTTGCAGGTTTTTTTGGCTTAAGCTAAGAAAATGTAAAGATTGGAACTGCAATAACCTTGGTTCTATTTTTGTTGTTAGTAATATAAACTGAGAGGAATGTTTTTGTGTGTTGCCTGAAGCTTTCTCCATTGGACCTGTTTTGCAGACATTCACCACCTTCCTGCCAAAAGCCAACTGACTCATCCCCCACACAGTGAAAGCAGCATAAATACCTGGGCTGCTGGAAGTGCACTCCCCAAAGCCACTGCGGTCTTTGCTCTGTCTGCATTTTAGGGCATGCCCTGAGCACTGGTATATTTGGGTGTCTTGAGTGATGCACACTGCACATATGAAGTAGACCCCTTCTTTTTCCCAAACATAAATGAGATGCTTCCATAGAGTTTGCTTTGAATTGTCAGAATTTAGGGGAAGATTTTACAATTGTATGTCATCCAAAATATGCAAAGTTGGGTGCGTCGCAAAAAATTCCTGCAGGGGCTGGCATTCTGACTTTTCACATCAGTCTAGTTGCCTCCTTTATAATAGAAAAATAAAAAAGTGTCTCTCCATTAGCTATTGCAGTCTAAGACAGAAGTAAAAATTGGCTAAGAGTGAACAGAAATTCAAGAATTGATACTTGTGGTGTTTGTCTGTGTATATAGACACAATACTCACAGTTTCATACAAATGAAAGTTCCTGAAAAAAAAAAAAAAACTATTTGCAATTGAAAAAGCAAAGAGCACATGGAGGAGAGACAGAGGTGAAAATAAAATGTATTTTTCACTGATAATGCGGGACATTTTGGGGGAAGAATGAGCAGAAGGGAGTGTTTTGGCTTTGCAAACAGGCATAGGAGTGTCTGTCAGCTCATAACAAACCTACTTTTTGCCTTGCTTTCTGCCTGAGTTGTCATTGCTTGTGCTTCCCTTTACCTTCCTAGCTGAACTTCTTACTTGATCAAAGCTCCTATTTTATTTTTGAACTTTTCTTTCCTGTAAAGGACTGGAAGCTCTCCAGTAAAGCTCTGCTAAAGCCAGAGGGGACTGGAAGCAAAGAGCAAGAACAGTTTCGAGGACAAATTACAGACAGCTGGGGGACAATCCTTTAGAGCTGCAAGAAACAACTCCCTTTCCTTTCCTTGCATTTCAGCTGTTTCCAGTCCCTTCTAAAGAGCAGGGAATTTCATTCTACATCCCAATGCAGGAAGAGATGTCAAGGAGGCAGGGAAAGACCTTGGCAGTGCAAATAATTTGGATGTTTTTAAAGGATGTGAATACTTATTTTTGGAAAGTTAAAATAGACTGTTCAATCTGATGTAGGCAGCTGCATGTAAGATTTAGACTGGAATGGAAGTTTTGAATACAAAAACACTAGGACTCAGCCAAAGGGCACTGTCACCTGAACAGCTGATACCTAAACAACCAAGGATAGCATCTCAGTACTTACCCAGCAAGAAGTAACAGGCAATGGTAGCTTTTCTGCTCAATGTGACTGGATGTGAAGGATGGTGCTGACCCCTCTGATTTCCTTCAGGCCCTGCCTTTTCTTTACCTAGGGCATGGAGAGTACCAGGCAGACAGAGCACAGAGCAAGAAGACCAGGTGCTTAGGTTATGTTTACACTGCTGATGCTGGCCTTGCATGACGAATCTCTCTGTTTCTTCCTCTGTGAAAGGTGGCATTGATTGCCTTAAAAATATTCATGGAAGAAAGATGAATGCAAATAATGCCATTCCTAGTGACAATGGCAGTCAACTAAGAGAGTCTGTTAACTTTAAAGCAGCATTAAGGTACTCCCAGAAAGTTTCTCTTCAGGCCTATTTAAATAGCTTTATTTTAGCAACTCTGCCTAATAGATCATGTTCTCACTATACATTTTAAGGCATGTTTCTTAGCCTTGTCCGCCAGTTGACCTCCTGCAGTATCTCCATTTTAAGAATTTTATTACCAGTATTAGTGCCATTGTATTGGCAATGGAGGAGGAGACATTTGTACTACGTCGGCTGGAAAGCCAGCTCCTTTCCATCATACTAGAAAGATTCAAAGTGTGGTCCAGCTTTTGGATGGCTCTCTATTCCTGCATCAACCTTTGTTAAGGAACCTGATGACCTTCTCTCAAAGACAGACAAGTTAAGCTAGTCCAAATGTGAAGGAGAAGTTCATATATTTATAGGAATGTTTAAGTTTATTAGACTGTAGAATTAACGAGCCTTAACTTCAGGAGACATTATCAGTTTAAATCTCAGCCATCGTTAACATCTTGTATAAATAAGCTGTAAAAATACTAAACCTGACAGAACAAAATTCCTTTCTTTTTAAAATAAACAAAACACAGAGGTGTTTCCCTGGACTATGTGAAAAGCCAAATTCCAAAAGCTTGAAGGACTGACTCTATGTTGACAGTAAGTGTAAACAGAAGTGAAATGAATTTTCTGGTTTTTATTTTTGTATTACTGTCTGTGTTGAAAGAAATGAATTTTAAAACAAACAAAACAACAACAACCAAAAAAAAACCAACCAAGCAAAAAACCACAACCCTCCCTTTAGGGGAATAATGCACCTTGAGCACCACTGCTGCTCTTCAGCAGTATCGCAGCCCTGTCTCACTGTATGGCTGTCAAAGTTACAGCTGCTTAGGACAGTTCACACAGGTTTTTATTCGTATCAGTGGTGTAGACCACTGTCCATGTCGGTCGGATGGGCCAGGTTCTGTGCCATCCCACAGTTAGCCCTGGGCTCATTTTATCCTGCAGCAAGGTGAGCACAGGGCTGTGGCCCAGCTCTGTGCTAGCTGCTGTTTGATCTGAGTTCTCCTGAGCAGCTGTGCTGAGGGATGGAATGCAGGGTAGCACTAGCACCAGGGAGGGCTCTCTTTGGTCCACAATCCAGGCTCCAGGAGGAAAATTTTCCGGGAGGAAATCCTTGGAGGCTCCAGCGTGTGCCTGAGTCACCACCTAGTGATGTGGCTCTTCTATCATCTTGTGTTCTTGCTCCTACCTGAAAGTCTGTTACCGTAGCAAACTGTCCCATGTGTTTTAGACGAATAAAACTTTGAGAGACATCAAGGCCATAGCGTCCAATTTCAGAGTACTGAGAGATTTGATAATGATACTAGATCTGTATTGTTACTGCAGAGGATTGTTATTCTTGGTGTCCTGGTACCATTACCTATTTCATTCCTTCGTTAGTGTCTGCCTTCACCTCCAAATGGTACTGTAAAGAAATCTGTCTCTGATCCCTGTTGACTCAAGATGGGACTAGGCTTAAAACTTAGGTTTATCTGTCAGCCTCACAAACCTTCCCTGGCATTGCATACACAGAAGGGGGCCCAGGGCTCTGCCTAGGGCCATTTTGGCCAAAAAATGCAATCGCTTTTGTTGTCGCTCAAATGTACATGTAACTTCTGGCTTCAGCATGTAGGGTATTTGAGCCGTGTTATATGTTCTATGATTCGTTGTCAAATGATGCTGCCATTCTTTCGCAAACTGAGGAGGTCTAGTCTCTTCACAGCAGGATTAGTGAGTATATCACAGAGTGACCATAAACCAGCCAAGAAGTGCTTCCTGAAGGGAGAGATTTGGAGCTGCTGAGCTCCTCTGTAGCTAGAACACCTCGGGCTGCTGTTACCTTGACAACTGCAGGCAGAACATGATTTGTCCTAGCTTGGATCTGAATCTTATTGTAATTCCTGGCATAGATTGGGCTATCAAATCTACATCAGTGAAACACCTGTTTTTCACTGAGAGTTAGAAAAATGAATGTTCTGGGCTTTCTCTCAACAGACAAAAGATATTTTTATGCACAGAGTTCAGTTCTCAGCCTTGACACAGATTTTGTGCGTGACCTTGGGCAGATGCTTAGCTATAGCTCTTTGCATATGAAATGCAGATGATGATCATGCCCGTTGCCCAAGAAATACAATGAAGTTAAAATGCCTGTAGATATTCAACAGCAGGACAACATAAATTTATAATATATATATAACATAAATATTGCTATTCATCTCTTACTGTAGAGGTTTCAGCTGTATCCATGATATTTCTGAAGGAAGCAGCCATTCTTCCAGGAGGAAAATGATGCATACTCACACCTGAAATGTGTATGCTAATAACCCTTAGTAGGTCACCTTTAAGTTAGCCTGGACCACTGATGTTGAAAACCAGTGACAGGTGGGGACACATCAATGTTATGCTACAGACCTCTCCCCGTTTCTTTCAGAAGAAAGGTCTGTCCTCTCAGGGAACAAACAGAACAAGAGAAGGACCTCTAAGGGCTGTCTTTTCAGTTCTGATTTGCAGATCAGAGAAAACGTTTCCTCCAAAGCCTTGTGGCAGATCACATACAAATTCAGTTTTATAATTTTCTTTCCAAAATGAGAAGCCTCTGTGACCCATTTGCAGGTTAGACAGCTGATGGATGGCCTTTTGTGCGGTGCTTAGCAAGCTTGGTGTCAAATTCTAATGACCCTTCGAGAACCCGACAGCTGACAGTGAGACTTAAAAATCTCTGAAGAGTACAGTAGCCAGTAGCATCTGAGTTCCCTACCGATATCAAGGAGAAGGGTTCAAGGAGATGAGGTATGTTGGCTCCTAGTAGACTCTCAAGAATTTCTTAATGGTACATTTCTTGTTGGACTTCACCATTTTAAGTTCAAATCTGTCTTACAGACTCTTCTATTTCTCCATTTGAAAGCTATCTTTTGTATTCCCTGTAAACAGCCTGATATACACTGAAAAGGATTGGAGGTGCCTCAGGTTCACAGTAAAATATAACCCATAAGTTCTCATTAGACAAAGAGCTGGCATCTAACTGTTGTTGTGGCTGTTCCCTGGAAACCAAGACGTACAGCACGAGGTGTCTAAGTAGGTGACTTAGACAGGGAAAAGTCTATTGTTATTTTTCCAGGTTTCCCTTAGGTGCAGACAGAGTAAAATTTGAGTGACTACTACAAGAGGTTTTTTTTTACTTTCTTCTGTAACTGCAGGTTCTTTCAGCATTAATTTTTATATTGTTTTCCTTCAGGGGAATGTGTAAAAGTGAAAGGACTGTATCCTGGCATTTCCCTTACAGTCACCTTTTATAACGGTTACTTGCATTTATCACCCTTCTTCCTCTTCAGAATTGCTGTTCAAATTATGCAGTTGCATACTTATATTCTCAGCCTCTCTCTGCTAATGAAGGAGAAGAGAAGCCATCAGATTGTTCCAGAGAGGATGAGCATGAATTCTAATTTAATTCTGGCATAGCTGGCTTCCTAGGTGTTAGCACATTTTTATCATTACAGGGTGACCTCTCCCCTCTGAATGCAAGTATTAGTGAAATCGGAGGTATTTCACCAATGTCTGGGACCTTTCTGAGCTCTGCAGCAATGCGGAGAAAGATACCAACAACAGAATTACAGCCAGAAATGTCAAATATATATTTCAAATCCTGTCACGTTGAAGATACAGAGGTAGCGTAGATCTTAACTTGCTAACAGCTCATCTCTGAAAGCATTACTGATTTCAGTGTCAGTAACACAGAAATCACAAAACCTTACTGTGAGGGAAAACAAAAATTGTTCTGAGAAGAGTTTTGTCTGTGCTGTGATTTCTCAAAGTTGTTGCAGAAACCGTGCTCAGAATGAACTACTTCTTCCCCCTGCCAAAACTATTTCCCATGTTCAGCAGGAGATTTTTAAAACCATTTTGCTCTCCTTGTCTAACAAGTAGCATTTCTGGGTTCAAAAACCCAAGTGGACCAAAAACAAGTAGCAAAAGATGTCTTGAATGCACGTTAAACGCTGTTGCATGTTGCATCCCAACACTGCTGGTGAATTGACCCAGTCAGTGTCTGGCTGTTGGATCTGATGGTATAAATTTCTATATTGTCAGAAACATGGATAATGTTCAGGCAGAAATATGTATTTATCCCAAATGACTTCTTTCATGAGTGC
>VXAV01003816.1:91423-103858 GCA_013399715.1 Alectura lathami | reverse complement strand
AAAAGGGACAGTACAGTGAGAAGTGAGGAATTAACTCCCATTTGTCTCATAAACACCCATCAGTGTGAAGTCCCCTTTCCCATGTCATTGTCATTTCTCACAACTGGCTGTGCTGCTTCTTGTCTTGGACAGCTTCTTGTCTGATCAGCAATCAGATATCTTGCTTTTCATTTTTGTCTTATTTATATATATATATATATATTTTATGTTTCTTATTNGATTAGAACAACAAGGAATATTTGTGGCTCAGATGATTGAATACAGTTTGGCTGACGAAATCAGATCTGAAGATAACACAGCTGAGGTAGCCATGGGGTATAAGTAGATCACTAAACCTTCATTTTTATTTTTCAGCCATGTTATTCCAATTGAATAGTCCACTTAGAATCCTGTTTGGAGTAGTTTGAAAAGAGGATTGAGACATCTCAGGTAGCAGGTTAGACGTGTTTGAAACGACTAAAAAGAATGTGTGATAAAAAGAGGAAACCACCTCTAGTACAAAAATGTTCAAGTAAAATGTCTGCAATGAGAAAGNTTTCTTATTTTTAACTGATGGAGGGATTAGAACAACAAGGAATATTTGTGGCTCAGATGATTGAATACAGTTTGGCTGACGAAATCAGATCTGAAGATAACACAGCTGAGGTAGCCATGGGGTATAAGTAGATCACTAANAAAAAAAAAAAAAAAGTTATGTGCCAGCAGTATCTTGTCCCACCTTAGCAAGGAAGAAAATCAGCTTAACGATTAAATGCTTTAATTAAGAACCAAAATGGTGATTTTTGACATCAGATGAAAAGGAAAAAAAAAAAAATTCAAATGTTTCAAACAGTGAAGCAGAAGGAAAAGAAACCTCATGCTGAGAGTCATTAAGAGCTGAAAGTAATTTGTCACAGGCAGAACTAACCTTATTACAGGAAAGTTGTGTTTTGTTGTCTTCCTGGCACAGACATTGATTCCAAACTAGGAAACAAATGTGAAGGCATGTGTAGTGGTAAAAAAAAAAAAAAAAAATAAAGATTCAGTTGCTCCTGAAAATTGTAGCTGTATTGTTTACTTCATCAGGAAGGATAATGAGACTGTTTAGGGAAGTACAGCCAGTCAGCACAAGGAATGTATTTTGTTAAATTTTAATTAAAGACAGAGACTAATTTCTGCTGAACACTGTCCAAGCAGTGAATTATTTATTAAAAATGGGAAACCCAAGGAAAAAAAATAAAAGGCAAAAAAACAGGATATTCATCTTTAGCCATGTAGAAGTCACCCAAAATTTTAGTTAGTGAGTTGCTGTCCAAGTTAACTGTTCAGTTACCAGCAACTGCTTGCCTACTAGCACAAAAGGGAGCTCTTCATTCTCTCTGGGTAGGCTGCCTGTTTTGTGTGTTAGCTAAGGGCCACTTCTAGTGCCATGTATAAGCTGACGGCTCTTGCTAGAAACGGGAGCAGTTGAGTAGCCTGGGGCAGAGGCAAGACTGTGGTTTGTGGAGATAGTGTAGGTCTGGGAGGGTCAGTGCACAGCTCAGACTGGTAAACCCAGCTGAACCCCAGATGACTGACACATGTACTGACACTGCAGTGTCTGCTGCATGGTTTTCTCCGTGACTGGTACTACCAGGAATACTGGTACCCAGGGATCTCCCAGCATTTTTACTATCTTGAATATCCATAGACAACTTACTGAACTGATGGGGAGTTGCAAGTGCATGAAAAGATAACCTGAACTGAAGGAATGCAGAGCTGGAAACAGTCATACATCCCAGTTCTGATGGAAAAAGGGCAGTTTAGTTCACAAGCAACTTGGCCTTGGTTTATTAAAGCATGGGAACATGTAAAGCCTACTGGGTAGTTTAAACTAAATTGTTATGCAGACAACAACAGCCACCCTGAATAAAACCATGACAAGTATAAAAAGAACAAAGCCTCACCAACCTTTGACTTGGCTGTCAACATTGGTAGAAAAAATATAAGGAACTCAACATTGAGATTTGGTTGTGAATATGGACAAGAGCAAGTGAGATTCCTAGATGAACGTAGATGAAGGAGCAACCTAGGGAGCAGAGTGGGTGGGCCAGGTCCCCCTTAGCATTCTGGCAGAGTTGGGTACACTCCTGTTAAAACTTCGTTTGCTTTAGAAAGTGAAGTCAGTGTAACTGTCATTTCTGTATGTGCCTAAGTGGAGGACTCCTTCCTAGCCTGAGACTGAAGTTGTGGGATGAATTTTCTTTCCAAGCCAGTAGACATGTTAGATGTGTCGTGGACTGTCTTCCACAGTGCAGCATGGTTGACCACTGATCCATAAACACTGCATGGGACTGGGGAAAGGTCTTGGAGGGCACGTGGCTCCTTGCTTGCCTGTGCCACTGAGTTCGTTCAAGGGACAGCAGGAAGCAGGAGGGAAGGATGCGCATCCTGGTCTCATCTCGATACGCTATGGGTATGAGCAGAGGATGCGTGCAGCTGTGGGAGTCAGAACTGCTGGAAATACCAAAGGATTGCACCTCTCCCACGATTTAGAGATACTCATTTAAAAGTTGCTGTCATTTCTGCCTGCCTTAAATGCCTTGGACTATAAAGGAGGCATTCCTGTGGTTGACAAGCTGAAGTGAAGGGCTTTGTTTAAAGTGGAGGGTGGCATGGGGGGCTAGGGTTACTCTGAAGACCTGAGCCTGCTGCTTATGCTGGCGTCATTAAGAACACCCTGCGGACAAGGACCTCACTGCTCAGTGTCAGAGCTGTGATTGCTTCTGCTGAGATAGGGAGTGCTTACAAATGTGAGGTTCCCCTGTGTGAAGGGACAGACATACCTGCAATTAGACTCTTTCAAGTCTGATTAATAGGATATAATTAGGAGAGAAGTCTTTTAATGAACTGTTAATGCTGGCCTAGCAGCAACTTGCAAATGTTGAGGAAAAGGATTGGGTCAGGCCTGCTGCTGAAGTATCTGATTTATTACTTGGAGTTGACAAGTTTTCATTGTTTTCTCTTTACTTTCAGTAAAGGAGCTGTTTGCTTAACCCTGGGATTTTTAATATGTGGGTGGGCATACTGCTTATCATGTGTGCTCACATGGTGTAGTTTAATTTCTGATTTGAGGAGTGTGCATTTTTTTAAAGAACTTTAGAACTCAAACTGCCTAGCAGAAAGATGAGTGCATGACAGATAAGAAAGTTGATAAACAATCACCATACCGAAGTAAAGCTGCAAACCAAGTTGGTTAACAAACCACTCAAAGAAGTGAAGCTGTACCTTTCAGCTTGAAAATTGGCCAGGATCACCCAGTTCAGTGCTGGAGAAGCATGAATCATAAGGGTCAATTCCTCTTCAAAAGCAAGCACAGCCTGTCGGAGCTAGGAATTCAAGCATCATTTCATATGAGTAGCTTCCTAGTTCCAGCTTCAGGGACTTAGAGTTGTTTTTGAACTTTGCTTTCCCCAAACTGGATATGTTAGTGCTGAGGTCCTCTAAGTGTAATAAAGGTTCAGAAAGTATGTGGACATCCTTCCAGCTTCCAGGAGCTTAATCAGATTAAACAGATTTCAGCTAATGCTCGCTTACAGAGAATTGTTCATAAGAAGCAGATTTGACCACATCCTTTTCAAAGCTGCAAGAGTAGTGTGACAGTCTGCCTACACATCTTTTGTATTACAGCCTAATTGGCTAGAACACATACTGAGAGTGTGTGTGACCAGGATAAATTCCATCCTCAGCCTGATGGATTTTTAACTTGTCTTTCCAACCTGCCATACTAGGGTAAGTGCTGAGTGGAAGCTGTTTTCTCAGCCTGAATCATGCTGCTTTCTTAGTATAGAGCTAAGAATGTAAGTCTTTGGTCAAAAAGAGAGAGCACAAGGGGAGCCTTACAGTAGTGATTGAGTCCTTCATCTGGCAGAAAAATCCTAAACTCTGTGCTTTGGACTGTTATTCTGTTTGTTTCAGTGACTTTCACAGGAGAAGGAAGCAGAACTCAGCAAGACTTAACAGACTGATTATTGCATTCTCCTCTGCACTGTGGCCCAGAGTGCCTGGAACCTTTCCCCNTATATATATATATAAATTTGAATCCCTTCAGGCTTAGTTTAGCATTGACCTCAGATCCCGTGTTTGCTGGTTTACTGTTTTAAGAAGGAGGCAATTTAAAGGCAGCTCTCTGCAACACATTTCCCTCTTATTTTTCGAAAGAAGACAGTGATCCAGCTGACAGTCCATTGTCAAACTGCATCCTGCTTGCATTCCTGCTCTGGAAGCCAGGCACTAGAAGTTAGAGACTACAGCCTCTAAACTGTTTGCACCCACTTGCTTTATCTCATCGAGCCCTCAGACTGCTGATGTGTATAACTTTTTTGTCTTAAGTTGCAGAACGTTTTCCTCTTCATCAACACCCATCCTCAGCCAGCACTTTGACTGAGAATCTGATTACAACCAATTGAGAGTAAATTTGCTCAGAGCTGTTAGTATGCCTCTGAGCCTCCAACGGCAGGCCCTGCTGCTCCAGCTCTGTCAACACCCCAGTGTTGCTCAGGCCCCCAGAAGCTCTGCTGCCTTGCAGTGTTTCTGTCCCTTTGGTAGACGGTGCAACTCCACAGACTCAGTTGCTGTCTTGGTCTCATGCCCAGTCATCAGAAATTACTTCTGTTTCATAGAGCTTTTCCACGTTTCAGGAGGGGATTCTCTGCTTTACTTCCCTGGCTTTACACTTTACTCAATTTAAAATTATCTGGGGCTTCTTTTTCCTTTGTTGTGTCAGAAGAACACATTAGAAAGAGTCCCTGCACTATGGTTTGGGAGATTCGAAGACCGTGAACTACCCAGGTGATTGAAAACTCTCCAGCACCGGGTTAATTCAGGGCCAGTGGCAATTTCTTAAGCACATCTCTCTACAGAGAAAGTAGGCTGCATTTTGTACCACCTCCGTTATACATGATGTGGAACATCTTTGTCCTGTGCTCCTTCTGTCTGACTAAAATTGCTGCTTCATACTGAGGCCATGAAAGTATGTAAATGACTAAAGAAACTGTGTCTACTCAAAAGAGCTTTTGAAAATTTTACTGATAATTTCCAGATGTTCTAACTGCCCCACCTGTATTCAAGCTGTGTAAATCCCCCGCTTTGTTTAACCTGGTTTGTTGCTGTCTGGCTTAGCTCAGTCATCATCCACCCCTGCTACTGAGCCAAATTTAGTTTTATTTCAAATTCTATAGCCAGGGAGTATTCCTGCTGCCAACATTGATTATTTTTAGTGTTAGTGTTCCCCACGATCTATTAAACATTTCAACTTTTACATCCATCCTGTAGAAAGATATATATGCCTGCATCACAACTCACATCTGCAGACTTTCCTTCCCAGTGCATCTAGATAGGAATTTTAGTTGCTATGCCATGAACCATGCAGTATCTGGCAAACTGATATTTCTTTGCTTCTTGGGCCTATGATTGTTTTGCATTTTTGCATTATGACAACCTTTGTTTTAAGAAATATATTGCTTGAATATATATATTTTTTCTCTTTAAGCTGTTCACCCTCTGTTCCTTCATAAACTTGCATATCTCATTTTTAATTGGTCACATGCTCAACATTAGCATGGGAATTTAAAAAAGATTGGGACAGATGGATCCTATGCAAAGTTATTTGAAGTGTAACTGGGAAGCAGAACAAAGCACGGATACTGTGAGAAAAGAGACATACCACCCCATTGTCTGTTCATTTGCCAAGCTAGGGAAAGACGGTTTTCAAAGTTAAACATGTAACTTTGAGCTCTTCACTCATACCTCTTTTTATAGTGAATAGTAAAAAAAGACAACTTCCAGTGTGCAATTCATCTCAAAGATATGCTTCTATTCCCACTTCTTCGTTCACGCTAGACTTTGTCTAGCTGCTTGGTACCTCTGCCATCTACACTCAGATATGTTGCATAATTTCCAAAAATCAATTTTTGTTTTACGCAGTAGCATGGGAAACACTTTATCCTCACCATCCCTATTTGGCACCAGTACTTTATTTGAGAAAAAATTTGGAAGTGCTGAGAGCGCTATCTCTTCTTCTGTCACTTGATTTTTCAGAAACAGTGGATTGGTTGATGGTTTTTGTTTGCATTTTTCCAGTGGTCGCTTCTGAAGTCATTTAATGAAGTGGTGGTAGGAGGCTGAATTGCATTTCCTCATCCCTAATCCCCTGGCTTTATCTGTGTTTATGAAAGGACATTGATGCTGTGTATTGGGGATCAATGTCGGCTGGTTTCAGCAGCTGTTTTGACAGTATGGCTCTTTGCAATTATTGTCAAAGTTATTACAACAAAATAGCCATTTTAAACTTAAATCTGCTACTTCAATGCTTTAAAGTTCTAGGGTTTCTGGTCCTGTTAAGTGTTCCATCAACTTTGCTGCAACACAGAGAGATCTGCAGAATAGAGCAAACCAGTTTTAAAAAGCACAATCCCTAAATATGTTTTATCAGACCAAAGATGAACATTTGAATGTGTGCAGCTTATGTTTTTATTGTACAATTACTTTGGTATGCCAGGACTTTATGAAGATCTCATCTGCTGTTAATGAGTGTCAGCCAGTAGCAATAATCCCTGCTTAGCAGGAAAGGTTGATTCCAGCTTCCTTGTACATAAATTACTATTTTGTAAGGGCAGAAAGGTCTTGTGCATTGGCAGCCTACACAAAATTACACCATGGCTGGCTGTGGTTTCTAACCTTTTGTCCGTACTTCATAGCACTTAGGTTGCTCTCTCTCATAGATGTGTTGTATGGCCTATCCTTTCCACAAGAAAATGGATTCTGAGGCAAAACAAGGACATTTTTTTCATTTTTTTCTATTGCCAGAACAGAAGAGGATCACTGGAGATCTTTACGGAACTAAAGCTGCAAAATGTTGCTTAAGTGCACGCGTAACCAGTGGCAACTACAATTCCAGTGGCATGCAGAATTTTAAAACTCTTGCAGGGAATGAGGTTGGCTGCTTACAGCTGTGAAGAACATATCTTGCTAACAATAGTTTACGCTGCTCAAAACACAGTCTCATCTTTAGATCCTTATGCCTCTTTCCAGCATTCCTGGGCCTCCACTATGTCTCTCAAAAGGTGACGACTGTCAGAGGCATTTTGTGTAGGCAGAGCTTGACGGTCACTATTACAGAAAGGAAGACTGGGGAGGGCAAAGCTGTTTTCACATTTGTGTTAAGCTATCTGAACATAGCGCTGTCAGAACAAAGTTGTGTTGCATTGGTATAGTTAAGAGTTGTAGGCTGTGGTTGGATTGGGTGTTCTTGTTTTGTTAAAGTCTTACTGCAGTTAGCGGAGAAGGAAAAAAACAGACGGGGAGAGGAAAGGGTAATCTGTGAGATACACATTCTTCACCAGTCAGCTACAACTGATTCTTATAGCTGGAAGCGTTTGCTTCTAGTGTGGCAGCTTCGCAACATTGTGCCTAGTGTGACGGTTCTACAACATTATGCCTAATTTACTCTACAATTTTCTTTAACCTTTCAAAGATACAGCCATAATAGTGGTGCTGCCCTGCTGTATGCTGTTTGAAGTAGCAATTATAAATCGTTCTAGCAGTCTGTAAGCTAAACTGTTTTGTATGCTCTTCATTGTGCTGGAGAGCTACTTCAGTGGGTGGTATAACAGCTTGAACTGCAATGTTATAACTTTTTAAAATCGCCTGTAGATGATGGGGGAAGAAACAGAGCTATAATCATTTTTCCAAGGTGTTCGTTCTAAAAAAACCCCTATTTCTAAACTACCATTTCTGTTGGTCTTTTGACTGAGATTTCAAACTTCCCCAATTAGTGAGATTCAGTTCCCAGTCCTGGGAGAGCTTTCCTTTTAGAGCAGAATGGGACAGTGAACTGGTTGCTCTGGGCACTTTGCACAGACATCTGGTATGACTTTTAGATAACTCTATTTTTTTTTTGATTTTTTTTTTTTTCACTGCAAAGCATGTCAAAATCTANNNACTGCAAAGCATGTCAAAATCTATAGCCAACTTCTCTAGGATTATGATTTTTATATATATATATATATTCACAAATGTATAAGCTTGAAAGCCATCTTTTTCAGTCCCCTCTAGCCATGAAGTGAGATGTAATTCTCATGTAGTTTTCAGAGTATGGAAGCTAGTAGGGAGGGTGGTTTAAAAATACCTGGAAAACATCATGCGAGCTGGGAGCGCCATTTAATCTACCTTGTTACCTAACTTCTTTAGCTGAAGAATGGGAATGGTACAGATTGAATATACAATAATATTCTAGGTAGAGAAAATGTAGTAGATGTTGTCTGGACCCTTCTTAGTCTCATTAAAAGATTGTAATAGATTTAGAAGTGTTTTGTTCTCAAGATTCTCTGTTGGCATCAAATAACTTGCTTTGTTCCTCTGAAATCAGAGCTATTTAGTTTCTGATTTATTTTTTCACTCTCAGAGGCTGGCTGTGGAAGGAGAGTGCACTGTAAAGCAGATCTAGTAATGTGTACTTTGCGTGAGCAGTGAGTGTTGTGGAGGGAGAATAGAAAAGTACTTTGAAGGAATTGTATACAGTACTGATGGAGCACATTCTTCGCATCTGTTACTGTTTTTGAAGTGTTTTGAAACTCATTAAAGTGAATTAATAGAGAAACCATTGTTATAGCAAAGTGCAAGTTAAATAGGTTTTTTTCTTGGAGCTCTTACTTTTGAGATAAGAATATGCTGGGACTTCAGCTTGGGTGAATAAGAGCACATAACCTGGCAGTAGGAGTTAAAGAGCAGTTTCCTGCTGTTTGTTTCCCGTAGCTGTTTGGGCTGGATGGAATGAATCCCTCTTTCTGCCTCAGGAGGAGCTGAATTATGCCCCAAGTACAGTTACTTTTTGCTGAGGAAGCTCATCATTTCCTCACAGTAAGGATGGGATAAGAAATAGCTAAGCAGAGTGAAGTTCCCTGCTTGTGAGACACATATCTGTGACAAGGACAGTCACAATTTCTAGTTTGAAACAGCCTGGCTTCTAGATAATAAATTGGGCTAATTTATGTCACAGTGCTATCTCTGAGTAATGCAATTGATCATTCCTTGATGAACGTTAAAAGCCTGTTTCTAACCTCCATGAAACGCCAGGAGCAAGACATATGTTGCATTGGAATTCCTCTGCTTTGGCAGCAGAGACCAAATCCAACCTGTTCCTCTAATAAAGTCCAGGCTGCTAAGCAGGACATCTTATAGCCAGGGCAGAAAATGAATTTCAGCTTGACAATATGAAGCAGTCCTTAAAGTACAATGCCACTGCTTTTGTGCAGTGCTGAACAACACCTCAGCCCTTGCTAACGTTCATTCTGAGGCTTGCTTTCAAGAAAAAGTAAGGATGTTAATCCATTGGATTATTCACTTGTCTTTTTTGACTTCTAGGTGTTGGGGGAGGGTTGGGGCTACTTTCTAAAGCAGAAATTCTCTTCTATATTTTCTACCACTGACGGTTATCTAAGGAAAAAGTAGTGTATCACTTTGAAAATTCAGTTTGGATTTGGTCAGCTGTTCAGCAGTTGCCAACCAGAACACAACCTGTGTGCAGGTGTGGAGATAGATAGGCAAGATCCTGTGAAGTGTGAGGAGGTGCAGGAGGACATGCAGAGGTTGAAAGAGGTCCTTAAGCAAGGGAATGGTGCATATTATCAATGTGAAACGCTTAGGGATTATTACTAACGTAGTTTTACATGAATTTAATTTCATGCTTTTTTTTTTTTTTTTTNCAACTGGAAGGAAAAGCTCTAATGGACAGTAATGGATAGAAACTGCTTATTCAAGCTTTTTTTTTTTTTTTTTTTTTTTTTTTTGACATTTCAGCTGTATTGGCGAAAGTCATTAGCTCTAATAATGAAGGCTAAATTGATTTGCTTGGAGATTGAGCTCTTTGACCAGCCAAATAGGTATCATGTAGGTGAAGCTTTGTTTCTAGAAGCCAGAAGATCATTGGCATGTGGAGTGCGTGGGATATCTGCAGCATGCGTACAGTGTTTATGACTAAATGGGGACCAGCGTGGATTTTGCTTTCTCAGCTTCTCTCATTTTGAAATGCTGTTCAGATTATGGGATGAAAGGGTTTACCGTCAGTTTCCATTTTAGTCTATTTGCTATGGTGGAACCCTTTCACATGCGAGATTTTGCATTTACACACAGCCAACATTGTCTTACAGCAGGGTTTCTGCTCTCAGTCTTTACTCTGGATTTATTATTGCATTTTTCTCAGGTTTTGACATGCTTTCCACCTCACTAGTTTTGATAATCTCCAGTGAAATCCATTAGTTTAAGGAGGTGGCTTTCTTAATGACTTATGCACCATCTGTTATTTTATTTTCAGATTAGTGTAGCTTTTATTCGTAATTTAGTAAGTTCTGCAGATATCTGCTGCTTTAATTAAAGAGAAATGTGTAATTCCTTCACAATCATATCTTCAAACTGGGGATTACTTAGTACCCTAAACCATCTTGGTTTTTATCACATAATGGTGCACAAGGTAAGACTAGAGGACGATAATCATCCCTTTCTGGTTACAAAATCTCTGTCAGTCTGTTGTTTGTTTTTCATTTACCTTAGGAAGCTGCTGCTCATGCTCACTGTACTTTTGTCTATTGAACAGCAGCACACCTTCCTATAAAACAGTGCGAAAAGAAGGCGGCAAAGTGCTGCAAATTTAAAATTTTGCAACTGCTGTTGAACTTCCTGGCTTTTAGAAAGCGTAAATTGTGCATGAAATATTAGATAGCCTGCCTGTGCCTAGAAGAAGATCTGAATAACACTTTCTCAAATGATCATTATCAAAGGTGAGCTGAGTGTTAAGTGTGCAGTCTTTTTTTCTCTCCTACTACATACAGGAACAAACATGTTGTAGACCTTTGGTTGCTTTTTCCCTGGCTGTATTGCCATGATGTACGGTAGAAATAATTTTTTTCCAGGAGCTCTTCCTGTGAGGTTTAGCTTTGAAGTGGCTTTCCATTTCCCTGATTTTTTTTAGGCTGAATCCCAGAATCACAACGTGTACTCAAGAAGTGTCCATCCTGCCTCCTTTCAGTTGTGTAACATTGTCAGTGACATACAAGGCACAGCTTGTGCTAACATGAATTATTTAGCTGTTTACAGTGCTGGCTTATGAAGGTACTATGCTTAGTGCGTAATTGGCAAAAAAACTTACAGGCCCTAAGGTAGAAGCTGTTGAGATGTACAATACATTTATTTTGGTTTCAGTGTTTGCTTTAGTTTCAGGAGTCACTAAACTCAAGTCTTCGTAAGTCATTCTAGAGGAGAAACATGGGCTCATCTTTCCCAATTCTCCATTAGGTTCCTTTGAATGCTCTACTGCACAGCAGTTCCGCTCTTGAAGGGAGAATCACCCCAAGTGGCAAATCCCACCTAAATTGAATTTGATCCATTTTTTCTGTATTGAGCTGGTTAATTACTGTTGTCCCAGAGGCATAATCCAAACTACTTCTTTTCAGCTCTGTCTATGTTAACAGTGAAGGTTCTGAGATCTTTGCTGCTTCAGTTATAGCAAAATGTGTAATCCCTTCGACAACCAACAAAGTCCCACATCTTGCAGCAGTAAGGAACTGCCTATGCTTTCACTGGGAGCATCTACTGTGTTTGATGAACTGGTGGATCACACTTGGTTTGCAAGCCAAGCCTGGACCACAGGCTGCACGCAAATTGGGATCTTAGGGTGTACGTACAGAGCTTGATACATTCTGTAGGCAGTGCCCTTGTGCTAGAAAGGTGACAGCGGCAATCTTCTGGGTACTTTGTGCAAGTTTGCTGCAGTTTACAGGCAAGATGCCAGTATAAATCCTCCGGTTGAAGTTGATTGCAAATAACAGCACTCGTGTAAGAATATGGAGCGAATTGGCTTATTCTAGTCCTTAATCTACATAATTAGGGTGGAAATGAGAGTAATAAATACACTTAAGTGTTTGGAAATTGCTTTCTTCCTGGAGATTTTTCACAAGATAGAAATTAGGATTAATTCTAGAGGAGGAGAATCGACCTTAAAAGGCCCATTTTAACTGACCTTAAAGCCACAATTCTTTTCAGTTACTGAGAAACATTTTCTGAAATGTAATTGAAAAGATCAATAAAACTTGACCCATGTGGTAACAATATTATTAGTGGTTTTCGCCCCCTAATTTCATTTACAGAGATGTCTTATAAACAGAACAATGTCTGTCATTTCTGTAGTGGGCAGTGGTGAAATCCAATAGGCAAAACTGGTGTGAAATACGTGTATTAGTATTTACTATTTCTTTTCTCCATTTTACCTTTCCTTCTTTCACCTGCCTAAAGAGCTCAGAATAGCGGGTTGACTGGGAGGTACAAAGCACATACAATGAAACAATCTTTCATTACATGAAAGCTGTAGGAAGCCCTGCTTAGGCAGCTTAGTATTTCTGAGTGCTTTGGTACATCTTTTTTTTT
>VXAV01003816.1:75644-91398 GCA_013399715.1 Alectura lathami | reverse complement strand
TGAACTTTTTTTTTTTTTTTTTTTTTTTTTTTTTTTTTTTGAATTGGATCAAATAAAACATCACAATTAGCCTTTGAGTGACTCTGAGTTTTGAAAGTGTGTTCATCATGCTGCAATTCAAACCAAGTGTAAGTCTTCTTTTGCTGTTTGATATCTTTTTTTTGTTTGGATCCCCATTAAACTGCATCCAGTGTGTCAGTTATTTCTTGCACAGGTTCTGAAAACCTCCTCCTCTAAAAGTTTCTCTTGTAAAAAAGTTTACCTGTAGTGAGAAAATTATTGAACTGGATTCAACATAAAAATTAACTTTAAATTTAAATCTGTATCCATTTTAGCTCCACTAGAGCTCAGTTTGGCCATTTATTTGAGTGCTTTAAGATACCTATAGTGTAGGAAAATGAATGTATCCTTGTCTTAATGTCAGATTATTTCCTCTCATGGCAAAATAATGGCCGGTGCATGCTGTTGCCATACAGGTGAACTGAGCATAACCAAACAACTAGAAGGCCCGTTTTCAAGCCCTATATCCCCAAATCAGAACTGTACTGGTTTACATTAGCCTTTCTGGGTTGCTCGGGTTGAGCAAAACAGTGCCCTTCATGCAGAATTTTCCTTTCATTGCCAGACAATTCTCTTTTCCTATTTTTACCCCTAAAAAGTCTTTTAAAAGTGTGCTTTAATTGCTTTATAAGCAGCAGCAGCTGCTGGAAGAACTAAGTTGTTTCTGTGCAAGTCCTTTAAGCTTGCTCACTGCAGGAAGTAACGGGCTGCAGGCCATGCTTCCTGCCCAGCTCCTCCCGTTGGGGATTTCACTCTTCAGCCATTCCCGCTGCAAGAAGGCAGAAATCAGGAAGTTTTGTTAAAGCTGATGTGGTGCCCTTCGCTTGGGATTTTATGTTGGAGTCAGACTGTTTGGTATGACAAGAATTCACACACAGGTTTTAGTGGCTTATAACCATTAACCCCTTGGTTATCAGCGTTAGTTATAGCCCAATATTTGTTATGTTAATAGCAGCATCAACTCTGTTTCAGAGAGTTATCTCCTCTGTTTCTATCCCTTGATAGCTTCCCCCCCACCCCCCCCACCCCGGTCTTTCGTCCATTTACATTTTAATAACGTGTAGGTCGTATACGTGTATCTACCTATGTGTGTACATTCACACATGCATAAACACAGAATCATAGAATCATAGAATGGCTTGGGTTGGAAGGGACCTCAGAGATCATCTAGTTCCAGCCCCCCTGCCGTGGACAGGGCTGCCAGCCACTAGCTCACTAGATCAAACCGCTCAGGAACCCATCCAGCCTGGCCTTGAACACAGCCAGGGATGGGGCAGCCACAACTTCTCTGGGCAGCCTGTGCCAGCGCCTCACCACTCTCTCAGGGAAGAATTTCTTCCTGATGTCCAACCTAAACCTCCCCTCTTTCAGTTTTAGCCCATTCCCCCTTGTCCTACCATTATCCACCCGTTCAAAAAGTCGGTCCTCCTCCTGCCTGTAAGCTCCTTTTAAGTATGGGAAGGCTGCAATGAAGTCTCCCTGGAGCCTTCTCTTTTCCAAGCTGAACAATCCCAACTCCCTCAACCTTTCCTCATAGGAGAGGTGCTCCAGCCCTCTGATCATTTTGGTGGCCCTCCTCTGGACCCGCTCCAACAGCTCCACATCCCGTCTGTAGCAGACACCTTCAAATCCAGCAGTGTTTATTCACAGAAAATTCCTGTCTTGGCTAACAGACACCTTATCTTGGAGGAAATAGTAATGTTTGGTCTATAAAGGCATTTCACACATAGCACTGATATTCAATTTCTTTTAGAGTAAACCTGTAACAGCTCTTTAACAGTGAATTAAGGACAGAAAATGAAAAAGAAGGCAAAAGCCACTTGAAAATTGTGTTGGGGAGTGCCTGTGAAGAGGTTCCTGGTTGGTAGTTATACTGAAGTCTGGACAGGTCGGCTAGTAGTGCCCTTGAGTTTGCTGAAATGGCAGAAAAATATGTGTGAATTGGTGTAATTTTGGGGGTTTGCAGAAAAGCACCTCAAATTAAATTTTTCCCCATGAGCCCTTAATTAAATTATTCATACACTTTCAGTTCTGCTTAAAGGACCTATGGAGTGCAGTGCTCCAAAACTCATGTTTCTTTTACTGTTCCTCCAGAAGGACAGGAAAGGCGGTTAGGGTATTACATAAATGGGAACAAGCATGTGCTCTAGAGTGCAAATATATGTCACTACAAATTAATCGGTGACATATCCTAGTACAGATTCCTCTGGCTTCTCCCTGCCCTGGTAATGTACTGCTCTGCTTAGACATACCTGAACTAGCTTTAGATGCTTTTGGTATTCTAGTATTTTACTTAGTGATCTCCCCAGATTATAATACAGGCCTTTACAAATGCTGTTTTGGACAGAATTGGTGCTTAAATTTGGGGAGAAGAGCACAGTGTTGTTGAAAACTCCCTAAGCTGAAATCACAAATCCTTGTGTGGGCATAGTGGCTTTCAAAATGCCTTTTGTCGATGTGTGATGAATACCTAATAATTCCTTGGTAGAAATCTTTTCATCTGTGTCTTGGGAAGGTTTTGCAGGAGTCTGGAGGAGAGTGGCTGGTAGCTCCTGTCGTCAGCCCCTGGGCTGTGGGATGCTGCCTGGGGAGCTGGCCAGCCAGCACCTGGCCTGGAGCTCCTCAGCTGTCTGCAGAGCCCCAGGGCTCAGCTGAAGGAAGGAGGGCTTGCTGTAAACATCCGTGGGAAAGGAGGGGAGGTGCTGGGGTGTTTGAGTTAGGGTCAGGAATTGAGGAGAGGCATCCCTGTGTGTCCCAGCCTGACTGGGGCAGGGCTGCGAGTGTGCTTGATGAAGACTGAGAGGGTAATTGAAAGGAAAGCACTTCTGCATGGCTGAGGGACAGCATTGCACGTGGAACTGTTACAATTCTGTAAATAAACTTCTCAGTCTGAGTTCCTTATTATTTGTAAGACCTGAATTTCTCCTAAGTTAGCTGACATGGCTTCAGGCACTGCTATCCTGCAGTGCTGTGGATCAGGAGATACAGAATGGCCAGAACTTTCAGTGGGCTCTTATGTAATTTTTAGGTGAATCCTGATTTGTCAGTGAGAATCCAAAACCTTTAATTGTGTTTCTTTCAGCTTTCCTGTTACTGAGGGGAGACCTCAGTGCTCTCTACAGCTGCCTGAAAGGAGGTTGCAGCAAGGAGGGTGTTGGTCTCTGTTCTCTGTTGCTGCTTGATCAGACGTGAGGAAACAACCTCATATTGTGCTAGGAGGTTTAGATCGGACATCAGGAAGAATTCCTGCATGGACAGGGTGGCTAGGTCCAGCGAATTGGTGAAGTCCTCATCCCTGGAGGTATTTGAGAAGTGTGGACATTGCACTAAGGGACACAGTTTAGCTAGTGTTAGGTGATAGTTGGACTTGACGATCTTAAAGATTTTAGTCTTTTCCAATTTAATTAGTCTATATTCATGTATGTCCCCTGAAGTGGCACCTCTGTTTTTAGGACATTGATGTTGAGGTACTTACCTGCACCTGAATTCACCGTAGAGACTCCTGTTTCCAGTAGTGAAGTTTTAGAAAGCCAGCCAGCTGCAAGTAGAGACGAAGAATATGTGGACAAGCATTCTTTTTTTCCTTACCATTGATATATATTGTTCTTAATACTTGATTCATCTTGTGTTTAAGTAACGTGGTTTGAAAATTAACACGTAAGTTCAGCAGGCAAAACTGAATGTGAGGCTGTGCTTTCTCTAGCACCTTCAGTTTCCAGAAAAGCTTCCGCAATAGGGGAAACGTTTTCAGCAAACTCTAAGCAGTGTAAACTGGAACTACTCACCTTTTAAAAAAAGTTGAAAGGTCTTGATTTTTCTTTTTTACTTGGTGTTTATGATAATATACGTAAGTCGCAATGCTACTTAATAATATTACAAATCGTTAATATTGTACCAAAAGGGGAAAGCAGGAACCAAACGTT
This sequence comes from Alectura lathami, assembly GCA_013399715.1. Lineage (NCBI taxonomy): Eukaryota > Metazoa > Chordata > Aves > Galliformes > Megapodiidae > Alectura > Alectura lathami. The sequence goes on along the minus strand of VXAV01003816.1, from coordinate 87,415 downwards.
TTGACCCTTTGAAAACACATCATTATTTTGTTACAGTTGAGGTTTCTGTGGAAGAAAGTGTAACTTGTGTGTAGGATTCAACAGAATCTCAAAACCATAGAGAAAGGAATGAAAAAATACCAGAGTCTTTATCTGTTGGAAAATGTCAAGGATAGGGGAAAGTTGCAATTTACACTGTGATACCAGCTTCAGAGGTGGGTGGGCAGGCACTGTCCTTCACTCTTCTTTCCTGTTTGACAAATCATGAGACTGGTTTAAACAGAGAGGTGGGGATGAAGGGGAAAAGTGGTTCTTTTACAGTTTGACCTTTAAGGTTGTTCTTAAATTTCAGTTTTCAAGGTCAGTTTTGTGGCTTTCTTGCTTTGGTGGTTTTTTACTTTTCTATATGAGAAAAGTATGCTTCCAGCCATTTCCATCATTGATTGTATTAACTCCTCTTCCCTGTTCCCTCCTGCCTGAACTTCCTTATAACTAATAATTATTAGCTGCATCATTAATTTTAATTAGAATCTCTACCAAAGAGGGAGAGACTGAATTTAGAAGCCTGATGTTGGATGAAGGAAGCTTGGGTACGTGATGAGATGAATCAGGAAAATGCTAGGTAATCTTTAATATGGGAGGAAAATTTTTTCAGTTTCCTTTTGTTGTTCACCCTTACACTTCTTTTTCTTCTTTAAGTAGCTAACTCTCTGCATGCATGTAAGTGTGTGTACAGTAGTTTTACAGGTGTGCATATATTTTAAAAAAGTTAGTTACACCTAAGATTACAGGAGGCAAAAATATTACCTAGCAGGCAAATTTGTGCATCCCATCCAATAAATACACAAAGTGTTGATCCTGATTAACCTTATAGATTCTGTGCATGCTATTGCTGGCAATGTATAACATCATCTACCCTAGTGAATAATCTTGATGGTCAGTGCACTAGAAGGAATAAATGGTCTCCCTCTGCTGCTGCTCCCCCCTCTGTCCTTAAGACATCTTGTGGTCCCCTTACCACTTCACTCTGTTGTCTTTCAAGGTGGCATGCGCTCTTGGGGAGCCTAGGAAAGTGGGAGCTGCTCATATCCAGCTACTTCAGATTTTGACCATGATGATCTTGAGAAGAGATTATAGTAATGTGGGACTTGGCACTGGGCTCACACAGCCAAGGTGTGTGGCCCATTTCTGGAGGCATCAGCTGAGGCATCAGAAATGCATCAGCCAGTATAGTGAGGGACCAGGTTGGAATGCCTGGCTGAGGTGCTCAGCATGCTGCCTGTATTTCTAGCTGCTGAGAAACAAGTTGTTCCAAGCCTGCTCATATCAAAATGAAATGCTTTGTTTATGCTTTTTTTTATTTTTTATTTTTTTGTAGGTTTAAACTCTGCTCCTTCAGGCTCTGAGCATGTGAATAGGAAGTATAGGATGCACATAATGCATGGATAATGACCACAACACTCAGTATTGCTAAGGCTGTGATGTCCTGTTTGAGCCCCTGAAACCTCTGAGCCCAGAGAAAAAAATGTCGAGAGTCCAGAGCACAACCAGCAAGGAAGACCTGAGAGGTTTTGCTCAGTTTAGTGAGGAGAAGACTGGAATATTAAAGAAAGATAATGAGAAGGAGGAAAAGAACTGTTTTCCATGACTGTGGTGGACAGGGCAAGAAATAATGGGATCCCATTGTAGCATGAGCTATTTCTCTAGGCTTAGGTGAAAAAAAATACTCAGAAAGATAGCTCAGTGCTGGATTAGGTTGCCTAGGGAAGTCATCACTCTGTTATTGGAGGCTGATAAGAACAGGTGAGACAAAGGTGTTGTGAGTGGTTTATCTAGCTGGTCTTCCCTGAGGTGGAGGGTAGGCTTGGGCAAGCTCACAGAATTTTTTTTTTTTGTTGTTATTCTCTGGTTATTCAACAAGTCTGATGTTGTTGTAATGTCTGCTGGGAGCAAACCAATTGACAAGCTGCCAGACCAGCAAAAGCAAGGTAGGTTACAGGACTGATGTGTTTATCGCTTGTGGGAGAGAGTATAGCAGGGAGCTCTGACACTGCTGCTGTACAACACTGTCTGCTCATCCTTGATCATGAGCTTCGTGGAACCACACTGGTGTTACATCTGGGGCAGTTGCTCAGCAGCCCTCAACACAGAGAGAGGGAAGGATAAGGAAGGCTGATAAGAAGCAGAGAATAAGATATCGTTTATCCTCTGCTGCTTCCTGTGTACCCACTGACAAATACCTTGCAGGTAATCAGGTGTATGCAAAGCTGGTTGTTACAGTATTTGCCAGGTTTGTTGTGTAACTTGTCCCCTATTGGTATGGTTCCCTCTCAGGACTACTCTGAAAGTTGGAAAAAATAAAACCCAGCAACAAGCCAAAATACCGATTCCATTGCTTTTGCTAGTGAATGACTCTGTGATTTATGTTACTTGGATGAAGTTCTGTAAGTTCCTCTATAAACTGTGAAAGTGGCAGACCTCAGAGCTTCATATCACATGATTCTTCTGCTCTTGTGTTCTGCTTGATATTGAGCCTCTCTAAAGAACCATCTCTAGGAAGTTCTTATTTGATGGGGGAAGATGAGGAGTCACAGAGAAATGGAAGAAAATGTACTGACAGACCAGAGGAGATGCTTATTTGAATCTTGTTTGAGTGCAGAAATGGATGTCAGAAATGTTTAATGGCAGCAGTTGTACCAGTGTTGAAGAAACTGAGGGCACTAGCAGACTCCTCTCTCTTTGGCAAATTTCTGGTATCTGGTAGGGGAGAGAATACTCCTAGTAAGGGAGAAAATATGCTTAGTCTCAGGCATGCTATGCAGTATTACTGGTATGATATGATTGTCAGTGTATCGTGAAACAGTTTATGTATCTGTGATGCAAGCTGTCTTATTTTTTGAGGTTGTCATGGATTTTAGTACTCTGGGAATATTGCTGTGTTTGGAAATGATAAGGAGTTAATGCCAATCATACTGGAAACCTGAGTTAACACAGTATTAGTAGCTTCAAGTATATGAAAAACTTAGAGTCAATACACTGGTCTAAAATGAGAAGATTTTAATAACATCACATTCTTTTAATTTGCCTCTTTTTTTTTTTTTTTTTTTTCAACTTTTGAATGTTGAGACATACCTGTGTCATGGTTTTGAGCCTTTATTTACCAGAATGAGGCACTACTGGGGAGGGAGTAAGAACTCTTGTGAATGTGTGAATCTAGGCGTTGCAATTTGAGCAATTTAAACCTAGCGCCACTGAGAAGGTGCTGGTTGGCATCATGCATGAGCCTGTCTACGTCTGCATTGCAGACTGCAGAGAAGCTGAGTGCAGGTGCATACGCGGATGATACAGCTGCAATTTGGAGTATTCCATCAGTGTCCCAAGAGCGATGTGGATCTGGCTTTTGCACTTCCTGTGTGATGGATAGATTCAGACTTCACTTGTGTGTGTGCTGATTAAAAAATGGCTTTATAACTTTGGCAGGTGGGGGCCATAGGCACTTCTATTGTTCTCCCTCATCTGTGCCATTCTCCAGTCTCTAGGGCAGCACAGTGGCTTATCTTGAGTTCTCCTAAGCTTGTGCAGCAAGAGTATGATGTTTGGAAAATCGGGAAGAAATTGCTGTCCTGGGATGTGGGTCATGCCAGCACCACAGCAAGTTTAACTGCAGATGAAGGATTTGCCTTATCCCTTGGTGCCAGGAGCAGGATAGCAGGCAGACCTGCTCTGAAGTTCATCCTACAGCAACAGAAGCCCAGCTCCAGAGGTGAAGCAGGCTTTGGAGTTCTCTGTGCTCTTAAGCTCGCTGTTTATATCTTCATTTACTGTACTCCTGACTCCTTCCCAAGCTATGGGACGTTTCTGAAACCAGAAATGAGCACATACCATCTGAAACTGTAACACCATTTCCTGGAATAGCTGTCATATTTTGCATTCCTATTGATTTTAAGGGGATGGATTGGTGTTCAAGTCTTCTACTAGCAGCATCAGGAGGCTGTTTTACTTTTTCCATTAGTCTAAACAGATCTGCTGGAAGTCAGAAGAGCTGTTGGCATAGTTCTCATGCCTTTCTACCGTGTGATGAGTCAGCTCTCAAAAGGATTAAAAGAAGAAAGGATAATAAATCAATCAATCCATACCTTTGGCCCCTGAAAAGAAAATAATCTTTCTTACCATATATCTAGTTCCAAATTGAAATCAAATCCCTTACTTTGAGACTTTGGTATGCACTGAGTATTGCCAGGAAAATGCATACTTTTCTTTCTTCTGTTGACAGTTCCAATATAATCTCTTCCTATTTCACCAAGTTTAAGAAAGCTTGCTATGGTAAAGTGAATTGCATGCTGAACTTCCTTCCTTCCTTACCCACAGACAGAGGTGGCAATACCACACGTACAGCATTGTTGTTTTGGAATCAATTGTCAAGTAGTGTTTTGTGTGAGCATTGATCAGGCTTTCTGGTAGGGCTAGGTATCCCATGGTGTGCCAAAGTCCTGCACTGAGTTTTTTTTGCTACTTAATGCATAGAGTGAATGGGACATGGGAACATTCACTATGTCTAATCTTAAAATCTTAATATAATACAACTCATATTCAATAGATAACAAAAAACTTACTGTAGCAAATCACTTACTGTACTTGCATAGATGTTCCCTGTGTAGGAGATGGTTTGTTTGCATTATATTGCAGGCAGGTAATCTTGCATTCAAGATTTCTGCATATGTAAACTCTTGGTGTGAGGATGTTTACATGCTCCTGTGTGTATCTGATGTGCAGAGGTTATGCTGAAAGGCTGTAATTAAGGAATCTTTCGCTAGTTTGTCAGCTAGAATAGTGACGGTGGAGGAAATTTTGTAACAGGCAGGAGGATGGATGTTAATCATCATAATCAGTAGCCCTCTGTCTGTGCACACACACCCTCATAGCTGTCTTGAGTGGATTTGAAAACTCTGTAGGTGATCTTCAGAAATCAAGAAACGGCTTTCAGTTCAGCCAGTTGTTTGCAGCAGATGTGATTGCAAGGCTGGGTGCTGAAAACATTGTAGGTCTAGCCTGTATGGCTGACAGATGTGGTAGAATGAATTGTTGAGGCTGTTCTTAGGGGCGCAGCTGAAGATATTCTTGAGCCTGAACAAAATATTCAACCAGATTCTTGTAATCTAAGGTAAAAATGAGATAAAAGTGCAGGCAGAAATCTCTACAAAAAAAAAAACAAACAAACAATGTCATAGAATCATAGAATGGTTTGGGTTGGAAGGGACACTAAAGATCATCTAGTTCCAACCCCCTGCCATGGGCAGGGACACCTCCCACCAGACCAGGTTGCTCAGAGCCCCATCCAGCCTGGCCTTGAACACTTCCAGGGAGGGGGCAGCCACAGCCTCTCTGGGCAACCTGTGCCAGTGTCTCACCACCCTCACAGGAAAGAATTTCTTCGGAATATCTAGCCTAAATCTCCCCTCTTCCAGCTTAAAGCTGCTAACCTTTGTCCTATTGCTACATGCCCTTCTAAAGAGTCCCTCCCCAGCTCTCCTGTGGGCCCCCTTCAGGTACTGGAAGGCTGCTGTGAGGTCCCCCTCGAGCCTTCTCTTCTCCAGGCTGAACAGCCCCAACTCTCTCAGCCTGTCCTTGTAGGGGACAACCCTCTTATGTCAGCTATCTTATGTCTGTTGTAATATGAACCATGGTAGCTTTGTTTTCGGGTCAGATATTTTTGAACCAGTACAGACAAGTAATAAAAGTTTTAGGAGATAAGTGGTGCATTCCCATTTAAATATGAAGTAGTCAATAGCAGAGATGTTTTTTGTTTGTTTTGAGTATGAGAATGATTGGAGCACTAGAGAAAGTGTTTTCAGTGTTTTTGCATGGAAGAAGTTTTCATTTTTTTTTCCTTTTTAGGCTACAGAAGTTACTTGGCTATAATCAGAGGCAAAGATGAATGGGAAAATGGTTACTGGTTCCTGTTTGAGGCTTTGGGTCAGATGTGATGCTTTTAAGAACATATAGGTGATTGACTTTCCTTCCTGCTTTCAATATCACTTGAAAAAACTGCAGAATTACATTAAGTTGTCAGGTTTCATCCTTGGGCTGTATTTCAAAGGTCATATGTTCCACTTTCAGAAATAGGAAGATGCATAAAGTTCAAAGGAGCACCACAGAGCAATGGAGGTAGAGGACAAGAAATGAGAGGAGTGGTGACACGAGGTACTCATTCATGTGTGTATGTATCAGAGTGGTAATCAAGTTTATTTATTTAAAGCTCTGAGTCACCCAATGTTTTTCTCATCTGAATCTGAGGCTATGTGAAAATACTTATCACTGTACACAGAAAACTCTTTTGTGAGCAACATATGGCATCAAATCATATTTACCTTACTAAAGCTCAAGAAATATTTGTAGCTCTCTTTTGCTGACCTGATAGGTAGTGCCACCTGGCACTCCTGCCTGTGGTGAATGCAGAATGAGGACTCAAAGAAATGTTATTTTATTGTAATTCTAGTTGTTGGTTTATTTTATTTTATTTTATTTTGAAAGCAACTCAAAAGATTGTAAACTATTATCAATAACTTTTTTTTTTGTTAGTTAGTTTTTTTTTTAATAAGAATTAGCAATTAGTTGATGGGCAGCCATTTAGACTTGTTCTTACTCTTTTCTGTCTTCCCATCCCAATGGGCAGTTTGATCTAGTGAGCTAGTGGCTGGCAACCCTGTCCACGGCAGGGAGGTTGGAACTAGATGATCTTTGAGGTCCCTTCCAACCCAAGCCATTCTACGATTGGTTCTATGATCCCATAAAAGCTGTTCTTTTAGATCTGTTTTGAACCCTGACCTCTGCTGCTCTAGGCAAAGATTCATACACAGTACAATCATTCTCTTTTATTTAGTAAGCTACAGTAATCAATAAAAAAACTGATCATTAATACAGTCTAGCAATCATAGTCACAACAAATAGATCACGTTTGTTTAGGTGTTAACCTCTGAATGCCACTGATTCATAGGAGGCATGGGATAGAGGAGGGGAAAGTTACACATTCATACATTTCTCTTAATCTATGGAGCACAGAGAAGAGCTGTGACCTCTTCCAAAAATTGGCAGCCATTATCTGTAAATCAGGTTTAAATCTTTATCTGTACCAATCCAAGCATAGTGGATGGCATACTTGTGTGTGTATGCCTGAAAGGACTTTGTTGAGGGGAAAGTAAGATTGAACAAAAGGTTATTCCCGTGGAGACAGTGTGCTCATAGCTCCTCACCATTTCTTTAGTCTGGAGCCAGCTCCATTCTTCTGCCTGTTGTCAGCTTCTTTGCTCTCCTGGTGGGTGGTTGCTTTGAAGGGAGTTACAATGGTAGGGGTGAGTATCCTCAGAGGTCAGTCTAAATGCTGTGGTACAGCACAGTGCAGAGCTTCCTGGGTAGGTTACCTATTCACACAGTTCTCTGCAGAGACAACACATCAGGTCTTGAAAGAAATATGATGTTTGAGCACAGCATTACTCTAAGCTAATAAACTTTGCCTCTCAGCAGAACTAATTGCCTTCGACAGAGTGGTGAACTGATGAGATTTCATGGTCTCTGGTGCCTGAGTAACTCTCAGGGTCACTGTTAGTGCTGGTATCTCTACTTCTGGTGTAGTGTAGTTAATACAGGAGCAACATGTGTGCAGGACATTTGTAATAATATCTAGCACACTGTGGTTTTCAGTCAAATAAATACACATGAGTATTGCAATGAAAAGCGTATGGCTCTCTTTTCAAAAGTCTTTGTTTTGTTTTGTACCCACTAGTATTTCCTAAAACTGCCTGGTTTTCTTGGTCACTCTTGGTCCACAATTCAAGGCCAGAAATTTCTGTCTGACCCTACTGAGTATATTGAGGAACATTACAGACTAAAAATTATTTATCTATGTCCACATATCTAAATGTGCAGAAGCCCTTTGGACTTAAGAGGTCAAAGTAATTGCAGAGTTGCTGATTATTTTAAGAACTGAAGTTAATGTACTCTCAGTCCTAGGGTTTGCTACAAAAAAAGGCTGTTGTTAGGAGAAAGTATTTGGCCACGTGCTGATTCCTGTTGTGATTGAACAACAGAAAAATGACAATGTTTACTTTGTTAGGCCTTTTTATCTAAAACATGGGCGCACTAAGTGTATTTGCTGCTGTCTCTTCTTGCATTGTCTCACCTGCTCTGACAGCTGGATATGTTCAGTGGCACATGCTTTGTGGTTATGTTTTTCATTAAAAGGACTTTGTTGGCACCAATTCCACTGCAGTTTGAGAAGGATGCTCTGTTGTCAACTCCTCCTCTATCTTGTGCTATTCTTCTATGGGAAGAGTTTCAGTCTTGTTCCGGAAACCTCACTCATCAACTTCCCCTGTTACAGCTTGGCCATAGTGAATGAATGAGTTGGGAGTGTATTAGGCAGGGGCATGTTATTGCAATTGCATGTGTGGAGGTTGTCTTTTCCAGCATCTGATGGGGCAATTTCAGTGTATTGGAGGGCCTCATATCTGGGAGCTTGTAACAGAGGTGTGTGGGAGACTGCACTGTCAACAGCTTAGGGCTGTAATATTCAAAGGGTAGTGAAAATCAAGGGAACGTAACTACTGTGCTTAAGTAATTTTTGAAAAGGGCTGATAAAATATTGCAAATTCCAATTGTCTCCAGACTCTCTGCTTGATGCTGGCAACTAACACACCGCTGTTCAGAGAAGCTGTGGATGCCCCATTGTTGGAGGTGTTCAAGGCCAGGTTGGATGGGCCCTGGGCAGCCTGATCCTGTGAGTGGCAAGCAGCCCATGGCAGGCGTTGGGACTGGGTGGGCTTTAGGTTTCCTTCCAACCGAAACCATTCTGTGATTCTATGACTATAGCAGAAGTATTTGCAGACTGTTTGTCTTTACTGGAAAAGGCTTCTCTTGCTCTTCTAAAGCTCTTGCCTGTTTTTCTTTGTATGATACTAGTCAGCATTTTCATATATTTGTATGTTTCATACATCTGGGCATTCTGTGCCAGCGCCTCACCACTCTCTCAGGGAAGAATTTCTTCCTGATGTCCAACCTAAACTTTCTCTCTTTCACTTTTAGCCCATTCCCCCTTGTCCTACCATTATCCACCCGTTCAAAAAGTCGGTCCCACTCCTGCCTGTAAGCTCCTTTCAAGTATGGGAAGGCTGCAATGAAGTCTCCCTGGAGCCTTCTCTTTTCCAAGCTGAACAATCCCAACTCCCTCAACCTTTCCTCACAGGAGAGGTGCTCCAGCCCTCTGATCATTTTGGTGGCCCTCCTCTGGACCCGCTCCAACAGCTCCACATCCCTTCTGTACTGGGGGCCCCAGGCCTGGACACAGTACTCCAGGTGAGGCCTTCCAAGGGCAGAGTAGAGGGGGACGATCACCTCCCTCTCCCTGCTGGCCACCCCTCTCTTGATACAGCCCAGGATGCCATTGGCCTTCCTGGCTGCCAGAGCGCACTGCCGGCTCATGGCCAGCTTTTCATCGATCACAACGCCCAAGTCCTTCTCTGCAGGGCTGCTCTCAAGGAGTTCTTCTCCCAGTGTGTACACACACCTGGGATTGCCCTGACCCAGTGCAACACCTTGCACTTGGCCTTGTTAAATCCCAGCTAGATTCTTGTGGGCCCACTTTTCAAGCCTGTCCAGGTCCCTCTGCATGGCATCCCTTCCTTCAGGGGTATCAACTGCACCATTCAGCTTGGTGTCTGCAAACCTGCTGAGGGTACAGTAAATCCCACAGTCTAGGTCATTGATAAAGATGTTAAAGAGAAGAGTACTTCCCTGTTTTGTTGTTCTTGCAATGGTTTGAATTTGACCTCTTTCCAGTAAATGTCAAATAGCTATGTAGACTGTTTCCCAGCTGTTTCAGTAGATCTTCAGACGTTCTCATGGACGCTTGTCAAAAAGCAAACTAGCTATTCCTGAATAGCTTTGTATTTATGACCCATTAATATGTGCTGAGTTTCAAGACTTTCTCAAACAGTGATGCAGAGCTTGAGCACTGATCATGAGGGGAGTGTTTGATGCCTCAGTTCTTAGCACTTCAATGTGATTTTTTATGCTTTGATGTTGTATTTACCAATGTGTTGGGAAGTGCCTTGTACATTCAGTATCGGACTCTTTGCCCTGTGTCTTTTACTACTCTTGTGTGTCACATCTGCATCTGGAAACATTGTTCCTTGCATTAGTAAATTCTTCATTAAAAAAAAAAAAAAAAAAAACAACTTGAGAATATTTTTTTTTTCTTAACCCCAAAAGTACTGTTTGGGGTTGAGGAGATGGAACAGCAGAGGAAATAAAAATGTATCCATCAAACACTTGGAATTTTTGAAAAGTATAAGTGCATTTGTTTTAAATTATAGATCTGCAGGGTGCTGCCTCTTTCTTTTACCTGTCAAGTTTGGAAGAATTCTTAGCTAGCCAAGGTGCAACTTCTGGCATAGAAAACAGACTGGTAATCAGGAGTTATTTAAATTAGGAGCTGAGAAAGGCAGACAGGTGTTGAGGAGTATTTAAGTCAGACAGATACATTAATAAAACAGAGATGCTTCTCAGCCTAGTAAGAAAGAGGACAGGCATACACAGCTGAGCTGGAGGAGGAACAGATGGAGATCATGGAGGTAAAATGTCAGACCACAAAAGGTAAAGTGAGTGTGTCACACTAGAAGCTAGGAGAATGCCATTGTCTGCGCATCTGTATGAGAAGCTAGAAGGAAAGAAGAGCTGAACTCTGTTGCTGGCATTACTGAGGCATGGCAGAATGTCAGGAATTGATAGACATCTTGGATTGCTGGCTGCAACGTTAGGTCATAGATCTGCAGGAAGCTGTTCTGTACTTCTGCAGAACTGAAGAAGATGCACTTGAAGAAGTGTCATATGGTTATTATGCCTTGTAATGTATGCGTTCAAAGAAGCAGGGCTGAATTTATAGATTTAGCCTTAGTTTTTTGCAGCTCTAGAACATTGTACTCCTGGCTTAATGTTCAGTTGATACAGGTTTGTTACTTGTAATTGTAATAAATGTTTTCTGCAGTAGGCTATCTGGGAAAGCTTGAGCAAGAATGAAATGTTTTCTGCTCTTTTGTGGATAATCTGTTCTGTTATGTAATCAGGTTGCTGACAGTTTTCTTAATCAGTATTTCATTTTTACAGAGAATTACTTTACCTCTGCTATGGACTTCAATAAAGATGTTTTTATTACAAGACTTTTGTCATGGTAGCAGGACAATCTTCTCGTTTTACAGGAAGAATTTGGAAAAAATAGTCATTGTGAAAGATACCCTGGGGCAGGAGATAGTAAAAGTGCAGTTAACAGGACATACTGTCTTTTACAAATTGATTTTTTTTTTTTTTTCCAGAAGCATTGTTTACTCTTTAGTTCCTTATTAAAGAATAATAGGAAAAGAGTTATTTATCTCCTGGTTGCATGAGGCAGTCTGTAAGTGCTCTTTGTCTTTTTCATACCTGGTTGAAAATCTCTCCTGTAAGAAACAGAGTAAATGGGGAAAATAAACTTATCCTTCCAGATGCTTGAGAAAACAAAAATATTATGATGTATTCTTCTCCATACATGAGGCTGATGGTTTCTTAGTGCTAGTTAGCATTCATGTCTTTAGTAATAAAAATATAAATAGATCTGGAGTCCCAAAATAATGATTGGCTGGAACAGTAGGTAAGACTGTCCATTGCTGTCAGAGACAGCCTCATATCTTCTTAGGCATGTAAATAATAGTCTCAAAATGCTGCTACTACACATTGTAGAAAGACAATGCTGCATAACATCATTC
>VXAV01003816.1:47989-58342 GCA_013399715.1 Alectura lathami | reverse complement strand
TTTTTTTTTTTCAGAAATACAACTTCTAGTTCATACACTGCACTTCTGAAAAAGCTCTGACCTGCTGCACAGATGTAGACCAACTACACAGTGCATGTACTGTAGCTTTTGGTTGTGTGATAAGAAAGGAGATATGCGATCTGTCATTCTGAAATATCTGGACACTTACCCTTGGAGAAGTTTCCCCTTCTCATATCAGGAGAATTAGCGAATTATGGAGTGTTTCCAGAATGAGACAGAAGTTTGCAATGTTTTGATTTAGGATGTGGTGCTGAGCTGCAGAGCAGCCGGAGGGGCACTGCTGAATAATGAAATCAGCCATGCAAGCATGAAGCTTTGATACATGTGTTGTCACTTTGCCTGTTAAGTGATAGTAAATGAGAAAATCAGTAACATGTTATCAGTGCATAAGTAATGTATATAGCTGGCAATATATACATCTTTTAGTATCCTATCTGTGTTGCCTGAGAATCTGAATGGCTTTAGGATGAAATGGGCATTCAGAAGCTTCACAGCATATTTTTAGGATGTGGTAATTCAAAACCAGATAAAAATCATTGACTTGTGTAAGAAGACAAATAGACCAAAGAAAGATGTTTAGACAAAGCAGGAAAAAAAGCTGTGCTAGTCAACTTTTAGTCATCTGTTTTAATATATCTGTACGACTGTATATATTCTTCCTCAGTTTTTGCAGGGTCCTTTTTCTGTAATAAAACTTCTCCTATATGGACAGAAAAATCTTGAATTAACAACCATTTAAAATGAAATTAAGATTATTGTTCTCAAGAAAAAAATTAAATTGTCTGGCATCTGCCATTTTGAAGAGGGAAAGCAAAGTATTACATTAATAAAAGGAAGTAAATCTTGGTTACTCAGATTCTTTTTCAAAGCCTTTTTTTACTTGATAGAGATTTAATGCTTGTACTCCTTATAGCATAGTTGGTGGATATTTAATTGAATGAATTCTCTAGATAGTTTACAGGCACGGGTGTACATTAATCATTCTCTTTAACTTAGAGGTGTTTTAATTGTATGTTGCCAAAACACAACTTAGATCAAAGCTCACAGAAAAAGCCTGGTCAGATATGAAGCTTTTGCCAACTGCCAGAAAAAGAGGAGAGAAAACAATGGGAAAGAGATTAAATCTACTCAGAGCCAAAGCAATCACTCAGTTTTGCTTCTCTAGTGGCTGGACTAATCTGCTTTTGCTAAAATCATATTTTAATGTTTTATCTTGATGAGTCTACTGAAACTAAAAATTCAGTTTAGATACCTGCTCAGTGTTTACTCAACTTACTCATTCTACATCAATCTAGAGATTGAAGAACTGCTGCTGACAGGTCCAGGTATCTGATTTGCCTCAAGACTGGAACCCCAAGAGAACAAATGACACGCTACTTTTTCACACGTTTATTTATTTATTTTTTATTCTGAAAACTTGAAAAATGCTTGCAAATATTAAGTGATATTCCCAGGTTTTTGTAAACAAAGGTGACTGAAGATGGGTTATGAGATGTTGTGCTCTAGAGCTGAGGGCCTTACAGACTAACTTCCGGATTTACAACCTGGTTTCTGTCTGCAAACAGCCCTCTCATCACTCAGCATGGCACAATCCCCAGTGACACATCTGCTCAGTATCAAACCTTGTCTGATACCTGGATATTTTCTGGTATTTTTTTCTACTATCTGTGGCATTAGTGAGCTTTAGAGAGAACTTCAAAGGGAGGGTTGAAGGGAATGGAGCTTTTGGGGAATCAGCTATGGGAAATATCATGGTTTGTTTTGACCTGTATACAATGTTACACCCATGTTTAAGAAGGGTAGAAAGGATGACCCAGGGAACTACCGACCTGTCAGCCTCACCCCTGTGCCAGGGAAGATCATGGAGCAGATCCTCCTGGAAGCTATGCTAAGGCACAAGGAAGACAGGGAGGTGATGTGTGACAGCCAGCACGGCTTCAGCAAGGGCAAGTCCTACCTGACCAACCTAGTGGCCTTCTGTGATGGTGTAACAGCATCGGTGGACAAGGGAATCATGGAATGGCTTGGGTTGGAAGGGACCTCAGAGATCATCTAGTTCCAACCCCCTTGCCGTGGACAGGGCTGCCAGCCACTAGCTCACTAGATCAAACTGCCCAGGAACCCATCCAGCCTGGCCTTGAACACAGCCAGGGATGGGGCAGCCACAACTTCTCTGGGCAGCCTGTGCCAGCGCCTCACCACTCTCTCAGGGAAGAATTTCTTCCTGATGTCCAACCTAAACCTCCCCTCTTTCAGTTTTAGCCCATTCCCCCTTGTCCTACCATTATCCACCCGTGTAAAAAGTCGGTCCCCCTCCTGCCTGTAAGCTCCTTTCAAGTATTGGAAGGCCGCAATAAGGTCTCCCCGGAGCCTTCTCTTTTCCAGGCTAAACAATCCCAACTCCCTCAACCTTTCCTCATAGGAGAGGTGCTCCAGCCCTCTCATCATTTTGGTGGCCCTCCTCTGGACCCGCTCCAACAGCTCCACATCCCTTCTCTACTGGGATACCCAGGCCTGGACACAGTACTCCAGGTGAGGCCTTCCAAGGGCAGAGTAGAGGGGGACGATCACCTCCCTCTCCCTGCTGGCCACCCCTCTCTTGATGCAGCCCAGGATGCCATTGGCCTTCCTGGCTGCCAGAGCGCACTGCCGGCTCATGGCCAGCTTTTCATCGATCACAACGCCCAAGTCCTTCTCTGCAGGGCTGCTCTCAAGGAGTTCTTCTCCCAGTCTGTACACACACCTGGGATTGCCCCAACCCAAGTGCAACACCTTGCACTTGGCCTTGTTGAACCTCATCAGGTTGTTATGGGCCCACTTTTCCAGCCTGTAGGCTTGAAGGAAGAGCCAGTGATGTCACCTACCTGGATTTCAGGAAGGCCTTTGACAAGGCCCCCCATAACATCCTTCTCTTCAAACTAGAAAGGTATGGGTTTGATGGGTGGACTCTTCAATGGATAATGAACAGGTTGCTACATTGCGTCCAGAGAGTGGTGGTCAAGGGCTCAATGTCTGGATAGAGATCAGTGATGAGTGGTGTCCCTCAGGGGTCTGTTCCGGGACTGATACTCTTCAATATCTTCATCAATGACATCAACAGCGGGATTGAATGCACCCTCAGCAAGTTTGCAGATGACACCAAGCTGTGCAGTGCAGTTGACATGCCTGAGGGACTCAATGCTATCCAGAGAGACCTAGACAGGCTGGAGCAGTGGGCCCAGGAGAACCTCATGATCTTTAACAAAGCCAAGTGCAAGGTCTTGCACCTGGGTTGCAGCAATCCCTGCTAGGGGACAAAAGGATTGAGCAGAGCCCTGCCAGAAGGGGCTTGTGCGTACTGGTGAATGACAAGCTGGACACGAGCCAGCAGTATGCCCTTGCAAACCAGAAAGCCAACAGTATCCTAGGCTGCATCAAAAAATCATGACAAGGGCAGTACGGGAGAAGTGCGGAACTGCTGGAATGCATCCAGAGGAGAGCAACAAAAATGATCCATGGGATGGAACACCTCCCCTGTGAGGACAGAGTGAGAGAGCTGGGGCTGTTCAGCCTGGAGAAGAGAAGGCTCCAGGGAGACCTGATAGCCTTTCAACATGTAAAGAAAGAAGAGGACAGACTCTTCAGCAGGGCCTGATGCGATAGGACTTAGGGAAATAGTTTTAAACTGAGAGAAGGGAGATTTAGACTGGATATAAGGAAAAAGTTTTTTACCGTAAGGGTGGTGAAGCACTGGCACAGGTTGCCCAGAGAGGTGGTGGATGCCCCTCCCTGGAGACCTTCAAGGTCAGGCTGGACAGGGCTCTGAGCAACCTGATCCAGCTGTAGGTGTCCCTGTTCACTGCAGGGGAGTTGGACTAGATGGCCTTTAAATGTCCCTTCCAACTCAAAAGATTCTAGGATTCTGTGGTCTCTGTCACTGGTTCTACTATGCTTGTTTACACAATTAGCTATGTCCCTAACCTAGGTAGCATTCTCTGGACCAGCTATGTTAGGTACAACACCAGGTATAATAAAATGACAAGCATACTTTGCTCAGACCAAATTAGTTGCACAATGCCAAGGAGAATGGCAGCTTACAGACTCTGCCTTCTTAAGTGTCTTTTGAGCTCTGAGCTGTTGTATATACAGTATAGCATTGCACAGATATGTCTGGAATGTTTTCATGGCATCACAGAAAAATTTATGTTGCAAGAGTTCTTTGGAGTGCATCCTGTCCAGTCTCATGCTCCAGCTTGGACTAACTTCAAAGAAATTCTGCAAGGATGTTGGATCGCACAGCTGATTCATTTGTGTTAGTGTAGAAGCACCCCATTATATTGGCTGTATGTGTCAAGGTGTTGGTAGTGGCAGGGGAAGGCTGCAAGGGAGGCCTCTGTGAGAAGAGGTTGGGTCCTGTCTTGTGCCAAACACAGCTGGATCCATGGTGGGCCCACTGCAGATTGCAGCTGAGCCCAACAGCCAATGTTGTGTTGCCTCTGGGAACACAAATTTGAGAAAGGGTGGAAAAGGGGACAGGCAGAGGATAAGAGGGGGGGAAGCCCACAAATCAAACAGAAGAACAAACAGCAAAGTTAGAAAAGTCGGTGTAGGTGCTGTATGCCAGACCAGCTGTTCACTGCAGCCCATGGAAGAGCTCAGGTGGTGAAACATTACCCAGATGGAACCAAGACACTGTAGCTCTCCAACTAGCGGGAGTCTCCTGTAATACAGAGTAGTTCTCCATGCATTAGGACAGATCATTCTGTAGTTAATCTTATTGAGAGGTGCAACTTCTGCATCTGGTGGGAGAGAGACCACAGTCCTGCAGACAAGCCCAGCAAGGCAACATACGTCCAGCTATGGGATGCCTGCTCCTGGACCGGGCTGGGGGCCTCCTCTGCTGCTGTTCAGGTGTCCCTGAGGGTCTCTTGTGAGCCTTTTTTCATGGGTCAGGTAGCAAAAATTTCAGGTTCCTGTGGATCCAGCAATTGGCTGTTGCCATTCCTGGTGCTTGTTGTTGGCCCCTCTGGAAGGCTCTGCACAGCTCTAAAGGTAAGGGACAGGTGACAGCCCTGTTCCTGTAACCCTGCCTATCCTGCCCCTACTGCCACAGATTTGTTTCCTTTCATGGTGGCTTGAAGCTGGCTTGTGGATATGCAACTTGTGGGGCTGGGGTGGGCATGGGAATGTGACAGACAGCCTGGCTTATGTAGTCACAAGGAAAAAACAAAAGTTCTGGTAAATGTCATTTTGACAATATGCCACGTATTGCTGAATGAAAATGTGTTTGGGCAATAGGGTCCTTTATGGAAATAACATGAAAACTGAGAAGATTGAGAGAGAATTGCTTTTAAGGCACTGTATCTCTGCATTTTCACTAAGCAGCAATGATGGTGTCGTCTCTTTATTTTTATGGACAAAGCTATGTTCTAAGCAAGAGGTGAAATTCTTAACTGACCTGCAGGTTGTCTTTCTTTTTTTTTTTTTTTATTTAATGATAACCTGTATTAAAAGCTTATAATTGTATTCTAGGGAGCAATCTCAACCAGTGCTGACTGAAATTTATCCTCAGGTTCCTGTTGGTGATTCATTTGTTATAATGGTATTGTCCTCCCACTTTCAATAAGAATACGGGAGTAATAGCAGAAAAAGTAATGTCTCCAGGTTTTCTTACCAGTAAACCATTACAGAAGTCAGATTCTGGCACTAGTCCACTCTCATGCTGACAGCTAATTAGCTGGAGGCTAGTCATGTATAAGAGTGAATAGGTGGGGTCAATAGCTTTCTCAGAGTCCAAGTTCACCCTATTGTGCTGGCTGAGGTTCATAACGTCCAAAACAGGTATGCCCTGGTTGCTGCAGGGAGTTTTTACTGAAGATGGCAGCACTTTCTTGTACTATCCCATTGGCACAGTTGTTTAAAAAATTAACCAAGATGTTTCTCAGAATGTGAACAAAATTGTAATTTTCTTTAAAGCCATAGAGCACAAGTAGGCACCTGAGTGACTGTGATGTTTCCTTTGGAAAAAGAGGTATTGCTCAAGGTCTCATCTAACATACTATTCTGGGAAACTTGCCTCAGAAATAGTCAGTGGCTCCTCTACTTTTGCTTCCTTTTAAAATCTCACAACTTGAGTTCCTGCAGGAGAAAACAAAATCTTATTTCTTTCCCTTCTGTATGGTTTTTTTCTAATTCCATAGGATTGAGTCTTTGCTTTGAAATTTGAAATTGGAATTTGTGATGGGAATTCTTTGACAGATTTTTTTGAAAAAAAGATTGATTTTTGTTGATCTGAAGTAAAAGTGTTGCAATCTTAAATTGCTGGTTTATCAGTTTAACAGTTCCTGTTTTCAGAAAATGGTATTCAACACATTTAGTGTGCTTTTCAGTAATCATCCTTTGAGGCAGATAATCACTGTTTATTTTACAGAGAAGGGAAGAGAAAGCTGAACATTACAGATGTCAGAGTCTCACAGGTAAAGAACGTATGTCTTTTTTTATTTTTTTTCCTTAATAGACCTCTGCTTGGCAATCAGTCTATGTAAGATGCTGCTGTATTAGTATTTTGTTATCTTCAAAGCTTTTTGTTGTCAAGTTTGAATTTGCAATTTAATGCCATTACTTATATCATGGAAATAACAATTTGAGTATGGAGAACAGATGATTCTTTCACTCTTTGAAACAACTATTGATGAACTTGAAAAGTATTATTAAATTTTCCAGCAGTCCTCTCTTTGTGCTAAAACCCCAAGTTTCTTCAGTTTTTCCATCAGTATTGGGTTTTCTAGATCTCTGATAATTCTTGTTATACTCTGGACTTTCTGTAAATTATTCATTACCTTTTCAAAATGTAGGTGTCCAAAACATGATGTTGTTTTGTAGCTAGGGTCTCAAAAGGCTCAAATGTGCGTTTATTTAGAAGTCCAGCATTGGACTTGCCTTTTCCATGAGAATGACTTCAGCTTGCTGTTGGGCGTAACTGCCAGTTTCCTGCAAAACTGTTCCCTAGCCTAAAATGCAGAGCTTGCACTGTCTTTGTTCAAAGATGTGTTTGTGGTTTTTGTTTGTTTGTTTCGTTGGTTGGTTTTTCCTAGCCAATTTCTCCAGTTTGTTCCAAGTATTTTTGAAGCATATAGCAATTCTACCAGCAATTCCACAGGTATAGGAGATTAAGTGGAACAGGCCACCCAGGTAGGCGGTGGAGTCTCTGTCCCTGGAGGTGTTCAAGAAACATGTAGATGTGGCACTTATGGACATGGTTTGGTTAGAATAGTGATGTTGGGTTGATGGTTGGAGTAGATGATCTGAGGTCTTATCCAACCTTTATAATTCTATGATTCTAAGTGGCTTTTTGTAGCATCTGTATGCATTTAACGACAGTCTTTTTCTGGAGATACTTTTCCTTTGGATGGGAAGATTTCAGATTTCACTTTCTTCTTCGAAAGGTGTAATCTGTTCCCAGGTAGTAAGGGATTGTCTTCAAAACCATCTTCACATCCATACTTTCCTTTGTGACAGATTTAAGGCATAAGTACAATATTTCTTTTGCAACTGGAAAACTAAAGTTAAAAATGCTCAAGAAACATCTCTCATTGATAAAAGTGAGATCTCCTGTGTTTATTACACGACACACGTATATAGTGGTTCAGTATTTGTTGAGTGTTCTGTGGTTATACCATTGAATGGATATGGGAGAAGCATACATACATGCCTTGACAGAACCAGAGACAGTACATGCCTCTTGCCTTGACAGAATTTTCAAGTGTTTGAGTCATCTTCTGGAGAAGCAAAGCCTCTGCCACCATTTTCTTTCATCTCTGCTAGAATTAAGCTGTTCGTGCTCCCTTTTCTTTTTGAATAGGAACAGTCTTAATTATATATATATATATATTTTTCTGTTAAGATATGAACAGTGAATTGCCACTTACTTCACAATAGTTCCAGTGCCAGGGGCAGTGTATATGCAGTGAGACTGAACTCTTCTCCATGTAATACCAGTGACAAAAGGTTGTATTTTCCTTTGAAAAAGAAGAAAAATTGTGAAGTGTCACTAAGTTCTCCTTCAGAGCTGTGCAGATGAGCACCTCTGAGCACCACTTTCAGTTTAGGGGAGATAAGTGTTATGTCAAACCTGGTTGTATGCAGTTGTCTCGCCAAATAGGCTTCTGAATACTGTGACGTTGTCTGTTTGCACAGGCAAGTGGCCTTATGTATGCCTCAATACAGTAGGAAGCCAATTGCCCTCCTAAATCCGGTGCTGACCTTCCATAATAAAGAGCTATTGGAGAGTGTTCTGTAGTGTTGTGCGAGGTGCAGTTGGCAGAGGTTTCATTGCTGTTTTTACATATTTCCTGTGTTAAAGCTTTACAAGGTAAAACATTGAAAACTAAAACCAAGCATAATGAAAAGCTGAAACAAGAAAAATAAATGACTCTTTCCTATAGCTCAAGAGGGTTTTTTTTATTTGTTTGTTTGTTTGTTTGAATGTATCAGTATTACTGGTCAGTTTCCTGTCATGGATACTACAGGGACAGCCCAAGGACATATTTTCTGATGTTGTGTTCTGCAAGCTCACTGACATTAGTGGAAGTATATATATATTTGTCTGAGAATGAATCAGACAGAGATAAGAAGTGGAATTCTCCTAATACACATTTATTCAGATAATCCAGTCTGTGTGGAAGAACCACATATTCAATTTCTTAGACAGCCCTGAAAGGTCTGCCAAATATCTCTATATAAATCCCAACAATCTAATATATTTTCATGATATTTATTGAAAAATGAGAGAAGGTGTTTCATCTTGTAAATAGAGTACATGGATTAACTCCTGGGAGCAATGAATATTCCAGAGGAAAAGTGGCAAAGGTTTTCATCTGTTTCCATACAGACATTACCATCTTAATTGTATAGAGTGCCTTTTTTTTTGACAAGGGTTGAGAAAGTGTTCTGAGCCACAACAATTTCCAGAGTGAATTGTGGAAATCCCACCACCAGTCATAGTTGTGCCAATTGGCTGAAAGTATTCAATGGCAGGTGAGAATTCAGGTTAAAGAAATGTGACTTCCTAAGAGCGGTATTTGGCCAAGGAAACAGAATATTAAATGACTAGGTATGCAAAATATATGTGGACTTTGTAAGCTCAGATGAACCCCACATCATTTTTGACTCATGTTCAGAAGTGTATCCATCATTGCCCAAGAGCCTGAAGGAAGTTCATGACTGACTCACAAAAGCATCTACCTTCATGTGGGGCCAGGCCCTGCCTAGCTCATAACATTTGGCAAAATTTTGAAATTTGGCTGCATTCTGAAAGTTGCAGATATTCCTGTAGTTTGTGACCCTCTTGCCCTTGTATCCCAAAGGGATGCTGTCTTTGGTTTTGGATCAGGCAGTCTGCAGAATATGGTGGGATCTTACCCCACTGTATTATTTTCTGTTCAACAGACTCTTCTAACACTCAAGGTCTTAACCCATGAATTTAATTCTTCCTTGTAACTTGTTTCTTTCTACTCTTTCTCAGCCAGTCTGTGAAAGAATGTACATTCTGGCTTTGTATAGCATTAAAGTGTTGTCCTGGCATTACTGGCTTTCTGAGAGGGGCAGGGGATTGTTGGGTTTTATATTTATTTGCTATGTTGTTTACAAGAAAGGGAAATGCACCTTTTCAGAGGAAATGTAAGGTGTTGATTAAAATACATTAGCTATTACTCAGTGGCAATTGAGCTAAATGTCATATGCCTAAATCCCTCTCTTTTTGTTATTTGTACTTTATTTTATTATCTTTATTTTGTTCATTGAATAGAGCATTGAATTCAAATCTACAACATGTGGTTAAAATAACAGTGGGGACTTCACCTTTCTTCTCTACTCTTTCCTCCTGATTACACTAAGCAAGTTCAATTTGGTCTAGGAGAGAAAAAAAATCCTGTTGCTTTGCTTGTCTAGGTGTACACATCATCATAATTGACAGGTTGTGAACTGAAAAAAGAAGTCAGTTTGTCTTGCAGCTCTAGTTCTCAGTACCCTAGAATGCACCTGCTTTATTTAATTCTAGGTTTAACCCTTTTCAAATACACTTTTGAAAAAATGTTCCTTTTTTTGACTTTGTTGAAAATATTTTTAGATTGTTATGATACTCAAGCTGGCTAAAATCCTTCTATTATCATAGAAAAATAAAGTAAGTTGCTGTTGGTTTTTGAGCAAAAGTTCTGTTAGTGTATACAGATACTGTTCTCAGCTTGATCAATTATACATATATTTATGATTTCCAGCATACTCTTGAGACTGATGAATCTTCTGTTCTGAATGTTCAGTTCTGCAGTTGACTTAGTGTGCTAAGATGGCAGTGCT
>VXAV01003816.1:15332-38371 GCA_013399715.1 Alectura lathami | reverse complement strand
GCCTTTCCTTAACATGAAGTTTCCTTTTCAGTAATCTGTGTGGTAGTTTTCTTTTAAAAGAATAGTGAAAATGTTGTTTGCCCTCATGTTAGTGATATTTGTTTCCCCCTTAAATGTTACTTAATGGTTTAATTTTAATTTGGAGATAAACAATAAATGACCCAGGGAAACATTTGCTAGGTCATTGAAGCTGTCTGGACATTCATAGGATGATAACAAGATAATCTTTCTTCTAATTATAACCAAAGAGAAAATCAATGAGTGACCACAGCACATACTCCTTTGGTAGGGAATATCAGTGACATACGCAAACAAATATTTCACTAACGTGACCTGAAGCCATACACACAGAAATGTGGTTCTAGAGGGCATATTGAGAAAGCAAAGGGCAAGTTGTTGCACCATATGTATTGACAGTTGTCTGTGTTGTATCAGACATAACAGGGCATCAGCAAAGTAATAATAAAAAATATGTATCAATGGACAGAGAAAAGGTAGAAATGCAGTTATTGTAAAAGGGTAAATCGTAAATATCACTGCAATTGAGCCACTTTCTGAGCAGAAAAATCGAAGCATTACATCAAAAATGTAGTTGCAAAACAGTGTGCATGTACATGCATCCACATGAAATAGTGCGTAGCCAGAGGAAGTTTCTTAACAGAAAACCTCTAGCCCTCTGTCAGCATCAGGGAGTCTAGCTGGGCCTGTGAGACACCACATAATGGTGGAGTACCATCACTAACAGAAAAATCAGAGGAACAAAAACTTGTTGACACATACTTTGTGCAAAGAAGCTAGGAAAATCCTAGGAATTCTAGAGGAGACTTAAAACCCGACTGCCAGGAGCTTTGTCCTTTAGTGCAC
The DNA here is from genome assembly GCA_013399715.1 of Alectura lathami. Classification (NCBI taxonomy): domain Eukaryota; kingdom Metazoa; phylum Chordata; class Aves; order Galliformes; family Megapodiidae; genus Alectura; species Alectura lathami. The sequence continues at coordinate 37,507 of VXAV01003816.1, read as the reverse complement.
GTCCTTCTGTATACCTTGGGCCAGGAGAATTATGTGAGCTCACAAAGAAACATCAGTGAATTCAGTGAGCTTCTCAAATTCACATACACTAGAAATAAAGTAGAAGACTTAAATTAATGACAGTGTTGTACTGGTCAGCTCCCACCACTGTGCCTCTCAGGTACGAACACACATGATCCAAAATTCCACCCAGTTTTTTTTTGTCACAGGAGGGAGACTTTTGCCTTTGGTAGTAAAACTAATTAGCAAAGCCAGATTACACAGTGGTGTTTGGGAAGTGTGTCTACTGGTATGGTTTCCCTTTTGCTAGTGCTCTTTATCAGAAAATTTCTAGGCACTTCTGAAATTTCCCATCGGTTATGAAGAACTGTGTCTAAGAAGCACCACAATGTTATTTTTTTTTAATTGTCAGGTTTGTAGCATTACCAGACTCAAGGATGTGAGTTTAATTATAGATATTCAGTGAGGAACCTTTTATTTGGAATTCTGTGGAGTTACGTGTGCGTGCTTTCCTTCAGATGCTTTCCTGTCTCTTGAGGGAAACATCACTTTTCTGTCTCCTGCTACAAGGCAAATCAGATTCTGCTCTCATTTAGAAACACAGAGATTTTGAGCGCAGTCTATTCAGATATGGATTAAGGGTTTATCACCAGATGGAATTTCATCCAGTTCTGTATTTATAAGAACCTCAGGCTGGCACAGCATGCTGCACCTGTTGTCAGTGCCTCCACGGTGTTGAGGACCAATGGCGGTGGGAAGGTGACGTTACAGGGAAGGAAATGGGTCCTTCCACAGGCTCTTGTTTAGGCAACGCAGCAGACTTTTACCGCTTGCAGCAGTTAGCTGAGCTTAAGCATAGGCTTATCGTGGGGCCAGCACATGCAAGGAAGTTCTGTTAGGACTACCAGCTCTTCACAGGCAGGTAGTGTGCAGTGACGTGATATTGGAAGCATCCTCCTGAGCTGTGAGGGGCGTGTGTCTTCTCAATTTCCAAGGGCAGTAGAACCCCTTCTGAAGTGTCTTATGGGTTGCTGTTTATGTGCTGCTGCTTTCTGCAGCTTACACCGCCTAGATCCAAAGTGGTGCAGGTACCTGCACACAGTGGTGCAGAGGTCAATTCCTGAGGCAGAACAGCACTGCTGGCAGCTGGAAATCAGATTTTCTGGGCATGCATTTTTTGTGTCCATAGATCATCATAATGTTTTTCACAGACAGGCTTTCACTCATCAGACATCCCTCGCAATCCAAGCAGAATCCCTACCATCCATCATTGTGAAAATGAGAATATTTATTTTATAAGTAGTTTTGAAAATATGACTGGGTTGAAAATGAGCAGTACAAAAATCTGTGACACTTGTAATTTGCTTGAAAGCTGACCTTTTAAGGGAAGCTAGGAAAAAGGTTTTACTTCTCTAATCTCTGTAGCTGTGACTTCCATTTGCCATAACTGCCTGAGAGCTGACTTTAAACCATCCTTTGGTCAGGCAAAAATAAATACAAGCAGGTAAGAGACAAAACAGGAAGGCAAATAATGGGAGCAGTTGTTTTCAGGAAAAACTTTGCAAAAGTGCCAAGGCTGGCAGACTGCACAAATAAGACGTTGGGGGAGGGGATTTTCTTGTGGTAGAAGAAGGTCCTTTGGAGCCTCTGTTAATGGAGCTGTTTTAGTGCAGAGACAGCTACAGAGAATAACATAGGAGGAAACGTGAAATGCTTTCTCACAGATACATCATAAGAATTGTGGTAGCACACCTCAGATTTTGTGCAAAGAATAACTGTTTCCTGAAGTATTAAACCAGGAAGTATAGTATCCTTATTTCTGGAAGGAATTAAGTATATTGTAAGCAGCAGTGCTGTGAATTGTGACCTATTCCTTACAGCTAAGGTGACCTGACATTAGTCTGAAGCTATGACCTCTGATTTTTTTTTTTTTTTTTCCCTTCAACCAGATACCCAGTGATTCTTGGAAAGAATGCTCCTGCAGGATTTTCTGTTGCAGCTTGAGCTAGTCTTCTCATGGAAGACATTCACACTGATGAATTCACCAGTTGTTTTCGTCCTTACTTAATGCTGCAGTGATTTGATTCTTGAAGCCCAGTGTTGACTGAACAGAGCCTTAGGTGCAGCTCTGGGAGCACTAGGGACATGAAGGCATTTTAGTTTTCTTTGTGTGATCTTTCCTTCGGCCTGAGTGTCCTACCTTATAATTGTTCCACACCTAAAATGTTAGTTTAATTATTTTTTTTTGGCAGAATGTAGTCATAAATAAGAGTTTTTCCTCAAACAGTTTGGTTTGTGTACAGAAATAGAATTGTGTTGAGAAAAATTATCAATAACTTGAAAAATGTTTTTTCATCTTGCCAGGATTGTGAGATGAAAAATGTATGTTTAATCTTTCTGTAAGATTAAGTGAGGCAAAGACAGAGGGAGAGGTTACCATACTGTAAATTTTCTCTACACAGCAGAAAGAGCACAGCTGGAATAGATGCCAGAACAGATTCTCTTCACATCGTTGTTCTGTACAGTGCAGAGTGCAGAAGAAGGATGTTATGTTTTTATGTTCAAAGCAAGCATTGCTTTCACCTCATGCAGACATGCCTTTGTCCTTTTCCTAAATAAATAAATAAATAAAGCCTGTAGGTAAGTACACAGGTTTCTGCAGAACAGCCTAACTATGTGTTTAATGCCCAAATAACTTAAGATTATTTTGGTGGTAGGAGTGTGGAATGATTAAAATGGAAGCAGCAAAATGCTTTCCTGTGTGGAAGATTGCCTTGGAAATGAAGAAACTGCTTCATACCATGAATACCAATGAAAAGTCTAAGAGCTTATCACTTCATGACGAGTATGTCGGCATTGCCCAGGTTTTTAACTCCAAGGACTAGCATCATCCAAGAAACAATTCTGGTATTAGGGATTCATCTGTTATTCCAGAATGCCTGTTGGGAACGACCTCTTTTAGATCAGCTCAGACCCTGTCTGAAGGTGTTTATTTTCATTTACATATGAGCCTACTATTCAGTGTATAAGCTCCCTTGAGAAGGGGAGATGTAAACCATTAAAGTAGCCTGTGTGCACGTTAGCAGGATTGGGTTTTAGAGCTGAAAGAGTTGTCTGAGCTGATGCTTCTGTGTGGTGCCAGTGGAGCAGAGGACCTCAGTGGGACAGTGGGCATCCTCCAAGAGGAGAAGGAGATGGGAGGGAGGATTGGAACAGAAAGGTAATTTGGAGGATGGGGCATTTGCACACCGTGCCAGCAGCATCTGCCAGGAGGTGATCCTGGAACAGCACGATGTGATAATACTTGGCAAAAAATGCAGGATGGGAAGGAAAATCTAGGATGTTCTCACTCAAACATATAGATTTGTTAGTTAATGGCCCATTTTACAATACATGAGAATTAAGCCATACTGTTATGACAATTCAGTTTTCTTGACCTGATGTATCTCAGTGGATTACTTGGCAGTGCCCTCGCTGCTTGAATGCTTGAAGTCGCAGTTCCACAGCATGTCCTTTTGGGTGGCAGACTGGCTAAAATGTTACCACACCTCACTGCAGGTTGCTCTTATCCTTCTGCCTCGAAACATCCTTTCAGCTGCAGCGTGGCCATGTTGTGAACCTGCCCAAGTCACTCTTAAAAATAGTCTGTCTAAAATAGAGATGTTCAAAAGCCAGGTCAGCTTGTGACAGAACCTCACAAATGTTATCCAGACACAGCCATCTGTGGGAATAAGCGCTGGGGGGTGGTCTGGTGCAGGGATCTTGGCGAAACGTGGAGCCAGGACTGTTGGGAAAAGCTTTGCGATGGAAAATTGCAGCTCTCACTGTGGGCTAAGGAAGCACTATTTTGTATAAGGAATCTGAAGCAAAGTGGGGCTAAGTCTATGCCAGATTTTTTTTATTATTATTATTATTATTATTATTTTTTTTTTCTGAACAGGGCTGTATTAAATTAGCTTTGTTTCAGCAGACCTGAAGGCTGTTCTAATTCAGGACCCAAAGTAAGGCGTTCTACAATGCCTTATATATAGCTGCAGCATAGCTATATCCACAGTTGCACTTTCACCAGGGTAACTGGAAATCCTCCCTAGCAACTTGCACTGCTAGCAACAATTTCAAAAATTTGGAAATGCTCACCCTTACACTGTTCTCCTTACCTACTGGGAAGGTAGTTTCCAGAACTAGAAATTAAGAGATTTTGAGAAGCCAAACCATTGTTCAGATGTCCAAGCCCATTCAAAAGCTGAAAGAGCTAGGATACGGGCTGAATTTGAAGTGTGGTGGCAGTTTTTAAGCAAGTCCTTATGCAGCAAAGCCTTTTCTGTCTTTTGTGCCTTTGAACAATTCTCCTTTAAATCTCAGTGTTTAAAAAGATAAACTACTAAGGAAATTATACATAATTTCTGTCAGCTACATAAATACAGTTAAATTCTCCATAATCATAGCTTCATGGTTCAAGACATCTAATTTATAGAAGTTACAGCTATAAAAAATTATGAAGCAACACAAGACTTAGGTAGGATTAAAGCTAGACTAGGCCCAAGTGAAAACATCCCCCTTGCCAAGGGGCAGTCACACTGTTCTGTAACCACTGAGCATTCTCTAACTGCAAGAAATTCTGCCTTCCTAGCAGTGGTGAAGAAACATCTGCTTACTATTAAAGCATATAAAATATAAACAAGACAGACCTCTCCTGACTGACTGATTATAGAAACAGAATAGATGTTAGCATATGCATTCCCTGTGTTGGGGACTTGGTTTGATAGTGTTAAGTGATGTCAGATCAGCAGGGCAGATGCCAGAGAGGCTGAGGAAGTGATGGGGATGGTGTGGGGAGGAAATTTCAGCATCTTTCCTCTGCAGCAGTCTGAGTGTGAGTCCAGTTTAGTCCAGGCTAAAAAGAGACATTTAAAAAGAACAATAATTACCAGTTTCACATGAAACAAAGTGCCTCCTCTTCAAGATGGGTCCTGTTTAGTATGTGGACTATGTGGAACAGGATACTAAACAAAATGGGATGCTTACCATACTAACAACTCTGGACCTTGCCTCTTAGCTTCCCTCTATTGTATGGTCTGCGTAAGAGGAAGAGAAAGCACAGGATCTGAATCATGAACAGCTGCAAAAGAGAAGATTGTTTTTATTAAGAGCCCTTCAGTTCTGGTTTTAAAGCCAGGAGAGCCTGTGCCTATTAACTTTTGGTTTAATGTCATCTTTTATTCAAAATCTATTTTTTTGCAGGCTTTAATTATTTTGCATAGTTGTTTCCCCCACCCCTGTTTTTCAGAAAATTGAATTTTCCTGAAAAACGAATATATTTTAAGTATGTAGAGTGGGACAAATTACTGAAGAGCAAGTTCCACAATATGTGAATATAATCTCAGCAAAACCTTTAAAGACCTTTTTTTTTTTTTTTTTAGCAGTAGATCTTGTGAACTGTGGTCTTGGAGTAAGCACACATAGCTGTGTGAAGGTCAGGGAGGAAAAGGTCATAAGGAGAGCCAAGGTCTTTACCTTGAAGGAACCTAAAAAGCTTGCAGGACAGCATAAAAGCAGGCAATGTAATCATGGCTGTTCCAGTCACTGAGCAGGGATGCTGCTGCGTGCTGCAGTAGCCGAGAGGCCTGCCGAGCAGTCTGCCTAAAACTGAGTTATGAGAAATGAAAAAGACAAGCTACTGGGTTGTGCTTAAGAAGCAACTATTTCCATAATGCCTATAGTTTGAGAGTATTTTGAAGCCTTTTTAGGTATGAAAGTTAGTGCGATTGTTCCAAAGCTATTGCTGCCAATGATTGATAGTCTACCTTTTTTAAAGCATTGTTACTACCTGTCTTTTATGCATCCTAGAAAACAGAGACAGAGTTGGTTGTTGAAAACAGAATGAGTAGTAGATTGCTGTATGTACACCTGTAACAAGTAGTGTGTCATGTGAATAGTGTAAGAGATCACTGAGCTTAACCAGTTCTGTTTAAGTCAGTTTGTGTTAAAGGTTAGATGTCACCTCTGCAGAAGCCCTTGTACATTCTGTAGGATTCTTACCTTCGGTGCAGTGACAGTGGCATCTGTAACATCCAAGATGAGTGCAGCAGCATTGTGAAAAGCACATGGCATTGTTAGATAAAACAGTAAAGGGAGGATTATGCATGTGATATGAAAATGATGTGTAAAAAGGCAGCTTCTCCATTCTTTGCACTGATATGAGGTGCAATTTATTTTATGTTTATATAAATCTTCATTAGCTGTCTCTACCACCAAAAAGAAGTCAATCTGTCCTTAATTGTATGTGGTCTGACTGCCAGCACGGCAAAATGTAGCTATATCCCTTCCATTTGTTTTGCCTCTAGAAAAATTTCTTATGAGAGCCAGAAGGATAGTATTTAAGTGTATGAAATTTTGTTGTCCAGTTATGCAAATAAGAATGACTACTTGAGTTCACTTTAGGGAAAATTTATGTGGTGTGCTTTTGAAAAGAATTTGAGATGATACTACTGAGGCACTACTCATATTTTGTATTCCAGGTCTGAATTTTGCTCAGCATATGACCTCAGATCTATAATTTGAATCCTTGAATTCATCGCTATTCATCCCGATTTTACGTTTTTCAAAAGGAATAAAGCTCTCTTTTTGGGGAGGGTAGGATTATACTTTCAGTCATTTGTTCAAAATGCTTTGTGATCTTTTTTCCATTGCCCAGTTCTTAGTAGACAGCTAGGTTTGGATCTTGAGCAGATCCTGTACTGCTCCATCAATGGAATATAGTTTTGTTCTGCATAAGTTTAACCCTGATGGTTTTTCATGAGATGGGAGGAATAATTACTGCGCTGTGCTCTTTCTCATCAGCATGTTGGCCCACTGCCTGGCTTTTTAGTACCAGGTGTTACAGGCAGCAGTAACTTGTTTTGTTTTTCTCTGCCTTGTCCTTCAGCAACCAGTGTTTGCATGGTCATTTCACCTTGTCTGTTAATGGCCTCACTTTCTAACACCTAGCTATCTTACTTTCACTGTGCTGTTGTGTGCTGATACTATACCATTAATCATTTTCAATTCTCCCACTACTTGGGTATTCACAAGGTGTCTCAAAGTTTGTTTTATGCTGTTCTGTTTTCTTTCTGCAGTTTTCCTCTGATTCTTCAAGGACTCCTATACAAATGCCAGCAGATTGCTATCAAACAAGTTGCAATCAAATGCTGAGCTTATGCTTTGACCAAAATAATACAGAAATGTATTCTTCTCCCTTATAGGCCAGCTTAAAATGTGTTTTTATCCAGTGACCTTTCCTCACTCCTATGGAGTGTTAATGCAGTTAAGAAGCAGTGATGGTTGCTTTCTGTGGGTAGTTATCATTCCTGAATGCAGAAGCATAAAATGTAATGGACTGATGCAGTTCTAAAGTCATTATGAGGTATTGCACCAAAAAGATAAAATCATTCATTAGACCTCATAGAAAATACCAGTGTGGTCTATGTTTTGGCTAAATCTGTCAGATTCACACTGGCAAAATTAGTACACAGAGGATTTTAAAGGGACACGGAGATTCAGTGCATCTGTGTGTGTGGCCTAGTGTCGCTCTGCATTGGGCCTGCGTGGCAAGGTTTCGGTAGCAGTGGCTGCGGGCTGGCCTCTGTGGGCAGAGCCCAGCACTGCTCCGTGTCAGAGCAGAGCCTGCTGCAGCTGGGACCTGCTGTTTGCCAGAGCTGGGCCATGAGCATCGCTGGGTGTCCTCTGGGAGAGCAGAGTTATGAAGGGAACAACTGCTGCGCAACAGCAGCTGGGAGAGAGCAGTGGGAAATGGGAGAGAAGCGGCCCTGCAGGCACCCGGGTCAGCGCAGAAGCAGGGCAGGCGGTGCTCCAGGCGCGGAGCAGCAGCTCCCCGCAGCCCAGCAGAGGCCCACGGCGGAGCAGGCTGTCCCCNTGGGGAGCCCCCGCAGGAGCAGGCCCCGGGCCGGAGCCGCAGCCGTGGGGAGGAGCCCGCGGTGGGGCAGAGGCCTGGGGGAGCTGCGGCCCGTGGGGCCCCGTGCTGGAGCCGCTCCTGAGGGGTGGGCCCCGTGGGACGGAGCCTGTTGGAGCGGGGCTGGGAGGGCTGCAGCTGCGGGAAGCCCACGCGGGATCAGCTCGGGAAGGACGGCACCTGCGGGAGGGACCCCACGGGGAGCAGGGGCAGAGCCGAAGCAATAGGGACTGACCACAGCCCCAGTTCTCCTGCGGTGCTTAGGGGAGGAGGCAGGAGAGGGTGGATGAAAGGAAGGTGGTTTTAGTTTGCTTTTAGTTTCTCACTGCTCTAGTCTGTTATCAGTAGGCAATAAATTATATTAATCTCCCTATGTTGAGTCTATTTTGCCTGTGATGGTAACTGGCAAAAGAACTCCCTGTCCGTATCTCAACCCATGAGCTTTACTTTTTTCCATCATATTTTCTCCCCCTGTTCCTTTGAGGAGGGGGAGTGAGAGCCCGTTTTTGTGGAGCAGTGCTTAGCTGCCCATTGGTTGTTAAAACAGTCAGCTCATTGAGAGCTGAAAGATTTGTTTTAATTGCTGGAAGGGAAATGAGTCGACAGCCTCCCTTATCCATCTGTTAACTGGCTGGAATGTGGTCACCAGGGTCTTTACAGCAGTCAGCCAGCCAAAGAGAGCCTCCTTCTCTGAGCAGGAGGTAGGAGATAGAAATTGTCATGTCGTACCAGGATTTCAGCGTTAGTCTTTGAAGGAAGGATCTGTGGATATGAAGTTGAGCTCTACTGTTCTGGCAAGGCTGTGCTGCCATGGCACAGGTGATCAGGGAGGTTTCCTTTTGGTTTACAATGAGCAAGTTAAATATTTTTGCGTGGGGAAACTGCTGCCTGTGGTGACCCTGTCCAGACTGAGTTATGTCTGGTTGTAAAATGGTGATTTATTATTTGAGTTATGGGGCTTTTTGGGAAGGAGTGAAAATTGCAGTAGGATGTGGGGTAGAAAACCACAGTGGAACCCACAGGAAAACAGTGGAGACAACACCTCAACACTTACTACCAGGCCACAGACTTCCTGTTTGTGTCCATTAAAGGAGCTGGAAAAGACCTGGCTGTTCAGATACATTGGTTCTGGCAGGCTGTTGACATCTGGTGCCAGCGCAGGGCACCTAATTGCACTGTGGCCCTTCAGGCTGGTGCTGAGACACATGTTCTTTTATTCTTCTTGGTCCCTCCAGCATTCCCAACAACCCCTAAATATCAATACTTTTAAGATATTGTAAGCACAAAAATATTTTAACAGATTACTAGGAGATACTGCTCTGGCATGCTACACTGTGTTAGACTGCCAAAGCAAATGTTGAGGAAAGACTTTATTTATTTATTTATTTTAAAGGTCTAAGAATGCTGTCTGTATTCAATATATATATTTTTTTCTTTTGCATGTTTTTAGCTTTCACCACAGAAATGCTGATGTATTGCTTCTGACTTTTGGTGTGGTGCAGAAGTATATCAAAGGGCTCTGTTCCAGGAAAAAGGAATCACCAGCTCACATCGTAACAGCTAGATGTTTTATGGCTGTAGGAGCTTGACGAAGCGTAGATGTGATTCAGACCTTCATTCTGCGCTGCATCTCACAGCACCCCTTTCCTGAGGTTTAGAAAAACCACGCTCCCTCTCCCATGATACTGTTACCAGTTAGGATGTGATCATGATCTGTTGCGTGGCTGACTATGGGGCCCAGACCAGGAAAGCTGTGATGACCTATCACCCTGAACAAGCCGTATTTCTTTTTCATGGGTTGTCCTCTGCCGTTCTGCTGGGACGCCTGCCCACAGGCTGGCTTTTAAAATTCACGACCAGCACTGCTAACCTGTCCTGTCCACGCTGTCACTGTGACTAATTCTACCTGCGTGCAGCATCTTTATCCTATACAGGACAAGCGGACGTGTCCTGCATTTTATGTCACTGGTCAGTGGAGGACCCTGGAGATCTGCTGCATCATGATCATCTATGAATACTGGTTGCTGATGTTTCCTGACCAACTGTTTCCCTGTCCAGGTCTGGCTCTCATCTTAGTGTGAACAAGTCTGTAGCTGTTTAATACTTACCAAGTTTGCACATTCCTTTCCATTTTGGTGCCTCTGTGCTTTATTTGTTCTGTGGAGTAGCTAATTAAAAAGCAGAATCTCAATGTAATTGGTATTTTTTTTTCCCTTCTTTCCGTCCTGAATTTCGCTTCAAACTTGGTTTGTAGCCTAGAGCTCAACAGTGGGGAGCTTGCTGCCTGTGTTTGTTGGTGAGCAGGAATGGGAAGGGCCCAGAGCAGCTTTGTGACCACGGAGTGACAGAGGAGATGGAGGGAAGGAAGTGTTCTCTGGCCCCTATGAATACATGTGAGGAAGAGAAACTGCACTTCAGGCTACTGCTCTCCGTCAGATACAGTTATGTTGTCAAGGTTGTGGCTCTGTATTCCTCCTTGATGTGGAAGGCCAGTAGTGCTGTCCTGCATGTGCTCAGAGTAAACCATTGAAAAGCAGAACATAACATGCCCACGATACCAGAACCAAGAGGTTTTTGTTTTTCTGCAATTTTTTGTTCTGTGGCCAGCATTGGTAAGAGCTTCTAATATGAATTTTCTGGTATAGTTTACAGTTTTTATTTATAGTTTCTAGTGCTTTATTTTGCTTGCTTGTAGTACTTATAGAATCCCTCTTCTCCACTAAGGTGTCTATTTTTATGAAATTTGTAGAAACCTCAGAGACCTCTACCATGCTGAAGACACGCAGATTCTGAAGTTACTGGGGGTAAAGACATCAGAAGAAGCAAGAAGGTAGAGGAACAGAGCCAACAGCAAGGCTTGCGTCAGCCTAATTTCTGTGTCAAGTTAGGTTAAACAAAGAAAAAATAGCAGCTCTTGCTTTTTTCTGTCCTGCGTTTGCAACATAGTCAGAACTGTTTAAGTGTTTTCATCCACCCATTGTTTCCTCCTTGGAGATTCAGTACTGAGCCTCTTCTGGCTGTGAGGGAGCTGGCAGGAATAGATGGCTCATGCTGAAGCTCCAGAAAGCAGTGATTGAATGGAGAGGTGGCCTCTAGCAAGGCGCATCTTTCTTACTCATCATCAAGTAAAAGCACGTGCAGTGCAGCTGAGATAACCTTTAGTATTGCCTTCAGAGTCATTCATCTCTTACTGCCCGGAGCTGAACCTGAACAGCGAACTGCAGTGACAGCGAAGAATGAGGAATATGGCTCATGCCGGTACTGAAGTGCTAGTTGAACAGCCGCTCACAGCTGGGAGAGGCTGAAGTCAGATGCACTGCCAAGAGATGCTGGGGATGGGGGTGCCCAACCTAGAAGATCCTATTGGTTTATCGCTTCCCAAGTTTATTTTACTTCCCACTCAACTTCTTTTTCTTTCACCTAAAACTTTTTTTTTTTTTTTTTTTTTTTTATCTACTTGTAAAAAGTTNTTTTTTTTTTTTTTTTCTTCCTCCCTTGATTCAGACCTTGGAATTGAGGTGGTGTTGCTAGTAAAGACTCGTAGGTAAGTCTTTCTAGGTCTCTCAATCGGGCTCAAACCATCTCTGCTCAAAGTATCTAAGGAAGCCTTAGGCAGCTGAAGTCAGTGCCTCATGCTGCTGACAGCACTTGGCTGAGAGTTATGTTTCTGTTCTTAGCAAGTTCAGTTTACCACAGAATTTGAAAATCGGTATTTTAAAAGGTAGTGAGAATCAGGTAGGTCTCAAACAGCTTTTTCTTTCAGAGCTTTCTGATTAAAGAAGGTCATAAATGATATCCTCAGATTTCCTTCTGCAAGGTGAAGTTACATGATGGGTATCTTAGTCCACCTCATTAGCAGTTGCTCTCCTGTCTTCTCCAGGGTTTACTGTTTAGAGAAAATTTTAAAGAAGAATGAAGGGCATTTACAGAAACCAGTAGAAGGAGGTGGGGAATAAAATACCTTTAGCAAAAGATGTTAGCAATGGGAGAAGTGATTAGCCCTATTCCTTTTAAGAGAAGAGAGGGGTACTGGCCTGCTCCATCCCTTACAGCTCTGCAGTGCCTGGGTGAAAATGCTGTAGTGGGCCAGGAAATCAGAGCATGGTGATCCCAAATGGGGAAGTGCATCTTTGTTGGATGGAGAGGGATTTCTGTGGCCTATATCACCAGTTCAGTGATGCATTTCAGTGACTTTAGTAGACATCTGCAGAGCTAAGGACTTATTCCTATTGTCTGTGTTTAAGCAGCGCTTTTTTTTTTTTTCCCCCCTCTCCTTGTAGTTCTGTTTGTCTTTGGTGGCAGTGATCTTGTTCCTGTTGCAGTGCAACAGTCAACCAGCACGAGGTCTTCCTGGGCAAGCGCTGCAGTAAAATCTTTGGAGATAACCCAAACTGCACAGGCTATTTGTCATCATTTGCATGTATTGTTCTGTGGCACATGAAGTGCCAACAGGTGCCATTTAAGATGCTACTCTCTCTGACAATGCCTTTTTAATAGCTGCAAAATGATCTCTGCTGTCCTCACACAGCCAAGCCAGCTGTCTGTGTGTATCTCAGGGCTGTGACTCCACCAGCAACTTTTAATTTAAAACTCAAAAACTGGTTGTAAGTTCACAGAAGAGTAAAGCAGCGAGTGTGGGGGTGCTATCAAGGGGCACGTCTGGAGCACAGATTTTTCAGCCGGCTCCTGAAGGCCTGTTGTTCCTTTGCCAATGTATTGTTACTGCCTGAGAACGGGCACCCTGCCATCCTCGCAGATGGGCAGAAGAGCAGGCTGGAAGGAGATGGTCATTGTGTGTCAAATGTTTCTGTTAGTGGATTGCAACCTGGGATCTTCAAATAACGGTTAGCACTTACACCAATGGCCTGTAGTTATGGGCTAGTTACAGTGTAGATGAGCATGTTATGAAAAGCTGAGACAAATGTTTGTTCTAATATGGTAAGTACCCAGGTACAATAACTCCTGACATGCCGCCAAGCTGGAGGAGACTGAAAGTGTATACGGAAAGATCTGGGGTTACTGAATTACTTCAGAGAATTTCTTCAGTATGAATCTTTCTTCTGCACACACCCTTCCTCCCTGAATCCCTCCCTGGGGTATAAACTCAAAGGCAAGCAGCACTTAGAAGTCTGTTTAGTTGGGAATTGCATTTGTGAGACATTTTTATGTGGAAGGCTCATAGCATTTCAGTGAAATAAACTGCCAAGTTAATAAAAGTATTAAGAAAATGAATCTGCTGTGATTGAAAAAGCTGTGCCATATTTTCTTTCAGTGCACTAAGATCCAGAAAATGAGTTCTGCTTTGGAATGGATATTTCTGACCATAACGAGATTTGGGATGGACTTTTAAGATATGCAGATTCTTATTCTAGCTTCTCACCCCACTATTCTTGTGCAAACCGTGTCACAACTCATGTCCTGGAAGAGATGCATTATGTTTTCTTCAGTCCAGATTGCTTTGCTTGTATCCCATTATGGGAGTGCATTACAGGTTCCTCCAATAAACTACTCGCCTCTCTAGGTATAAAAGCAGTCTTTGAGGCAGGAGGGGAAGGTGGCCCATTATGTTCACATCAGAGGCCTCTCTGCTTTATTTGATCCAGCCCTTTGTGCTGTGTGTGGCACCAGAACTGTTTGGGTGATGCTATGTTTTTCTGGCAGAACTTGAGCTAACGAGAACAAACACCCTTCTGTCTGTAATTTGCCCACTCTGAACCGATAGCAGGCTTCTCTGTTGGGTTTGCAGAAAGGTAGAGCTTATCCATTTTAATTGGGCATTAATGCTGATGCTTTTCCTCTGAAATGCTTATTACTGATTTGCACAGTTCTGTAGGTTTGGAGGACTACGAGTAACTTTTGGTGCAGTATTAAAGAAGTATCTGTCTTTTTTTTTTTTTAATGATTAGATCAGTCTTCCTGCTGTCAATGTGCCTTCTCCTCTTTGGTAGTAAGTAGCTGTTTGTACAGATGGAACACTGTGTACATACATGGGTTGTGACACGGAGCATTGTGCAGGTGGACCCGAGTGAGATACCTCTTTACATTGAAAACAGACTGTGTGATGGGGATGTATCAGCTAGGTTGGCCTTCTCTCCCTTGCCTTTGTTAAGGCCTAACAGGAGAATTTTAAGATTGTACCTAAAATGTGGACATACCCTCTGATCCTCCAGTCTCAGGGAAGCTGCACAAGAAGCAGCAGCAAGATCTAAATTATCTAAATTATCTTATGTTTTGGGAATCTGAAGAGATCATCTGAAGAGATGTAAAGGAATGAAATTTCCAAACTTCTTTCTAGTCCTCTACTTTGCGTCTTGAAATGCTGCCTTTAAAATAAAGGGTTTTAATGGCATTTTGAGGCAATTACAAGTTCAGAAATTGGGCAGCTAGAGGTGATCTTTTCCAACTTCACTATAAAATAGATTTACCAGTGTTATATCAAAGATATCATAGGCTCTGCTGAACAGCATTGCTGAGCAGTCACTTCCCAGAGAAGGTTCCAGCAGAACTTTCCCAGGTGTGCAATGACTGGGCAGGTCCTGGTGGGTCCCAGTCTTTCACCTCTCTGAGCCTGCATTAACCCTACCATTCCCTTTTCCCAGTCTTCCTGCATGCTTTTGGGCACAATGCTCCCTGTTCACTGCCTAAGTGTGCAATTGGATTCATGATACAACTCCTTTGTCCAGTGCAGACAGTGAATCCCACAGCTCCTTTGGAGAGTGTGCCAGCTCCCGAGTTCAGCAGAACATGGAAGAGGAGACAAGAAGGGATTTGATGAAGGCTCCCAAACCAGGTGCTTTGTGCTTGAGCTACAGCAGGAGCTGTGCAGTTGTGCACAAAACAATAAGATAAGCTGCTTCAGTCTCCCTTTCATAAGGGAATATTAATTGACATTAGGCTCAGGTTCTAAAGGATCCAGATTCTATGTGGCTTCTTTACCGAATTGCCTGTTTCTGTGTCTGGTGACAGCTTCTTTCTTTGTCACCTATCAGCTGTTGCAGGCAAACAGCTGCTCTGCCATTTTCCACAGTGTTGCTCAACTTCCCATCATCTCCTTAATATTGACCTCCTCCTCCCTGTCCCCCCTCCTTCCAGCTCTTTTAAGCTCTGTGGTCATCAAGCCCCTGACACTTGAGTCTTTGTTCTGCTTCTGTGGAAACTGGATTATTTCTGCTCCCTCCAGAGAAGCTAGGGAAAACCAGCTTTATCAAGGACATTGTGACTCTTTTATTCTCCTCAGGTAGCATTGGTTCAGCTATTGATAATCTTTAACAACCAGCCGCTTTTGAGATAGATCTTCCAGCACTTTCCTCTCCAAAGTACACAGAGTAGCAGACAGAACACAATAAAAGTGTTAAGAATAGAGATGGTTCATAAAATTGAATTGAAATTCATAAATCATACTTAGGCAGATTCCCCCCATTGTCTTTCACACATTAATTATGGGAAAAAAAATGGACATATTTAAATGCACTGTGTCTCTCCATAAGTAACAAGTTTCCATCATAATAAGCTGTTAATTAAAGTCGGTTATATTTCCAGGTATTACTATTCTGATAAAGTTAATAGTCCAAAAAATATAATTTTTCATGTACAGTTGACTGATCTTGAGGTAGATTTAAAAGGATACTTTTAATCATTTCTTGTAATTGTTACCCTGTAATATTCCCCAGAGCTATACGGTTATATCTGTGGAAAAAAATATATATTCTTATTACCAATAGTTAGAAAAAATAAAAATCCCATATGCTTATTATGTCTTCTAGCTCAAGACCAAATTGTACAGAAATAAAACCCCAGGAGAGCTGAATTATAATTTGAGATGTTATGCAAATGGAACAGGCACAGTTAGAAGTGGAGGAAATACAAACATGCTAAAACAATACAACACTTTAAAAATACGATCAATTGTAATTGAAGTGGAAGTTGTAGAAAAATGAATTAAGCGCAACAAATCAGAACGATGCTAACGGTAATTAATAACACACACTATGATGATTTTTGATAAGAAGTGCTTTCAAAAGCTCAAGGTCCAGAGGAAGCCAGAATAGTCTTTCAGATATGCCAGAGGCAGCATATGACTGCAGTATGCAAATGGCTTTGCACTGTGAGTAGGAGTTAAGGTGCTGCAATAAAGAGCATCTTTCCTGTACCCGCACCGGGTGAGTCCCCTGAATCCCAGCAGAGCAGAAGGGGCAGCTGGTTGGGGTGCACCTCGCCGCGCCTACGTTAGATTTAGGTCACTTTGTTCAACATTGCCTGTAACCCAAACTGTAGCTGGGAGGGAGACTCGTACTCTGAGCCGGCTGTCTTTCCATACTAGAAAGTGTGCATTTTGTTAGATGAGGAATGGAAGAAGTTTTCAAAACTTATGGGTCTTGAAAATATGCAGTTTGTGTGCAATTCACAGGGTTGCAGTTGTGAAGTACGTAGCATTGCTAGCAGTGGGATCTAGTGGGTCAGCAAAGGAGATGGTAGAAGCCTTGTCTCTGATTGTGTGGTAGAGCTAGATTCCAGCTAAAAACTGATGGCAATAATACAGGTATGAGACCTGGGAGAGAGAAAATTGGACCAAAGATACTTTTAATTTCTCTAGAATCTCTGATTTTTCAGATAAATAAAGTGACTGTGCAGATAAAAATGGACATGGAGACTTAAGAGCAATGGAAAATAAATTTCTGAGGAATTTGGAAAAAAGACAGTAATAAAGGATTTTCTGCTTGAAATACTCATTTTAGTGAAGAGCTCTTGAATTAGTTACACTGCCATCGTATGTTTCTCATGCTAATCTGGAGCTCCTCTGTGTTTTGGGTTATCAAGGGTTTGCTAACCAAGTCTGAAGCTTCAATCCACCTGCGTTAGGTCCATTTTTAAGGAGAGCTGTAGGGATTAGAAGAAAATCTTTAGAAATTATCTTCATCCCTCTCTGTGCACATCTCTGTGTCAGTCACTGAATGCAAGCATTGCTCTTCCTTCTCTCCCGTTCTGTTCTTTGCCCCTTCTCAGCACTCCCGGGCTCACCCTTTCCTTCACACCCTTTGGATCCCCCACTATCTGGACCTGGGGAGGTGCACAACCTCCCTCTGAAGCCCGCCTTTGGCTGAAGTGCTCCTTCCTCCCTTCAGCAAGAATGGCAGCCCTGGGGGAACCCACCAGACCATTTCTCTCTCCTCTGTTGCCTGTAGGTCCCCTGAAGCACTTCTGGCCCCTTGAGCCTGCAAAACATTGAGATGTTAAGAGTGAGGATTTGTCAGCATTGAGCTGCTACTAGCATTTTGCAGACCTTTTTTTTTTTAAATTATTTTTATTTTTATTTTTATTACACCTTATTCTTCACAAAGCTTAGCCAAAAATTCGTAAATCCCCAAGTGCTGTTGGCTATGCAGAAGTAGTGAAGAAGTCAGTTCCTAGTCATTTTGGTATGTGCAATTATGCCTTTGTACCTTGCAGATGGGGAAGATTTTTTCAGCATGTTTTTGTGTGCTTTAAAGTAAGCAGTGAGAAAAAGCTCCTAGCTGGTGTTCATGCCTTCAGCCTGATGTTGAGGGCTGGCTTGAACATTGAACATCAAGGGAGGTGACTTAGTGCAGTGCGCTTCATCATGTCCATTGCAGCTGGACTTCATGGGATATACTGTGTCTGTTTTGTAGTGTCTTTAGAGAGCAGACAGCCCTGCAATGTTATTTTTGCAAATGGGCCTGACCCTTAGGGATTCCCTGAGGCCGCCTGGGGTGGCTGCCTCTGAATGCAAGCTCCCTGCTCAGGTCAAAGCTGTGCCAAGCTGCAGCCCCCCAGTGCTTGTCAGGCTCGTATCCGTTTACTTTCACTTGACCCTATTTTGCTTCGTGGCTTTAAAATTATTTTTTAGAAAAGAATTGGTGTTACTCCAGCGGTCCAGTACATGGGAAGCCCTTTGTCTATCACAGCAAAATAGATAAAAGATGCTTATTCCAGCCTTCTCCTTCCCCATTAGTTATGCTGTCCATGAACGCAAAGACTAGAGCTTCCTGGGATACAATTTTTTTGTTGTTGTTTTGGTTTTGTTTTGTAATGGAATAAGCTGTACAGTTTTGAGGAAGAAAGTAAGTAGAGGAACTTAGTGCCTTGGAATATTCCAGCTCATGTTTATTCTATCAAAATTAAACCGTCTCTGTGAGCTTAAATCAGCTTCAGTCATCATGTTTTCTTTTCAAATTCCTTGCTTCACAGGAGGCTATTTCTGTAGCACAGTTGTGATTGGAAAATCAAGGGTTAGCGTGGAAGTGCCTTCTCAGCCTTAGCTTATCGTCAGCGCTGCAGAGTAGAGTGCCAGCCTGCTTCAGACCTGGTGTTCCCTTTCTTTGAAGCAAGGGACCAAAGAGCAGATTGTCCTGCAGATCCTGGCTGTCTCTTTGCCAGCAGAACACAGGAATGTTATCATCAGGAACCGTGCTGAGGTTACTCTGAAGTGAGTTACTTCTGAAGTGAGATGTCTGAAGCGGGATGGGATCACATGTATCGCCAGGCTGCATCTTTTCATGTGACAAGTTGTAAGGGACTCTGATCTCATTAATAGGTGCTTCTGGAGGAACAATAGGAGAAGGAAGCAGTTTGCTTCTGAAGGAGTCCTGGCAAACTGGTGTAGGTCTAACACCGATAGATAGAGTTGGCAATGTTGTTGTCTTAATTTAATTTTTTAAATTAAATTCTACATCATAATTTAAAGAAAATTACACTAGCTTCTTCCTTGTCAGTAGCACCAGCTGTATTCAGCTTTCTGAAGTCAACAGTAGGTGGTTAGACCTATTCTTTGCTGCTTGTTCTTTTTTTCACCCCCAGCAGACATTTATTCTTGAAAACTACTGGCTTTGCCTGTGTGTAATGATAAGCCTGACCTGAAAGTGGAAACACAAGTGATCCTGTGTGCATGTGCTTGCACACAATTTCTGCTCACAATTTTGTGCATGCAGGTGTGCTGGACGGGGCTTTATGGGACTAGAGTCGCAGACCCCACTGTGGATACTGCTCAGAGTGATAGCTGCTTTTGAACACTTAGCTCTTATGCTTTGGAATTCTGCGGAAATATGCAATAATGTTTTGTGACAGTCCTGGCTTCTAGTGTTCTAGCTTATTTCTTAGGCATTTTTAACTTGTGATGCTTCTTGCTAAGTACAGTATTTATTTTCTTTCAGACTTTAGTGTGTTTTGTTTTCTCAACTTTTGGTAGCAAAAAATAGCTGTGATTTTTAATTTTTAATGTTCATGTTATTTTTCTATTGTCATCCTCTGCTTCTGCTGCCTCTTCTCCTGTGGCTTACTTATTACAGTGTGTTTACCTGCTAGGAGTGCAAAGCCAGGAATGCTGTTAGCCTTTGTTGCCTCAGTAATTAAAACCCATTAGGTCATGCTCCAGATTTAGTCCCCTGGGGTCTCCTCTGCACTGTTACTGAGTTGTTTCCAAATGTAGTGGATAGTCGCCCTGTGCTGAGAGACGGATTCACTGTGACAGCCTCATGCTTACTTCTTAATAATGAGTAGATTTTAAATAATTTATGGACAAAACCACACTCTCCTGAAATTGCTGGCTGTACCTGTCTCCTTGATGTCTTAATGAACTTTTGATTAGCTGTGGACGTATTAAATGTGAGCCAGGAAATGTCAGAGCCAAAAATCAGGAGCGGGAAAGAAAAAAACACTGCATCTCTGAATAAAACATGTGACTATTTTACTGCTCCCAGCGTCTGCAGGAAACAGAGCTAATGCATGCCCTGAGCAGACCCTTGTTTGGGGTGCGTGCAGGGTTTGGAGATGCACACCTTTTCCACCAAATCCATATCCTGTGCACCCACCTGTGGTGGCAGAAGTAACAGAATCGAGTTCTGTGGCTTGTTTGCACAAATATTGTTTGTTCCATCTGACAGTCATGGATCTAAGTCCTTCCTGAAAACTCAGGCTCATGTACACACAGATGTTTCTTTTTAAATTTAGTTCTAAAAAGCTCTCTGGGTTGATTTTCCTCAGTATATAAAACTCTAGCATTGAATTCAATTACAGTCTGTCATACAATCTCCCTGTTGTGAGACACTCCTGGGATTGGCTTCTATCAGCTCTGTATGATCATACAAGACTGCGAGCATCATTACTTCTCGGCATCCGCTGTGCTTTTGGCGAATGCCTGACATCCTCTAAGGCTTTCTGGGAGTGGATTACTTGTTGCCCCTTGTGTTGACTTTTCGCTGTACATTCTCAGGAAGGAGAATTTGATCTGATTGTAGGGATGTCCTAACGGGACCTGATGGTGAAATAATGAAACAGAGAATAATTTTCCAGGTGTGGCATGTCATGAAAGGATGGAAGTTATATATAGTGTGGGTAACTTGTCTTGACAATGTGCAAAGAAAAAGGTCACAAACTTGTATGCAAATGTCTAACTGTGACCAAAAATGAGAGATCAGATGTGAAATCAAGAGAACCCTCTCGGAAAATGTTCTTTTTCTTTTTAGAAATCATTGAGAAGAAACCTGATAAGCCAGCCTGTTCCTCCTAAGTTTTAGGGCTACTCCGCAATGTTAAGGAAATGGAATTTTGATATTTCAAATCTTGTGTTTCATTACTATGTTGGTCTAAACTGACTACTTTTCAGAGCCTCATTTTTCAGAACTTTTGTTTTGGCAAAACCAGTGAATATTAAATTAAGTCTGATGTCCTTTTAGGCAGCTGGAATATGGCTGCTTGAGAAGCCTGGTACCAATGAATGCGTAAGGCAAGAAGCTGATCCCTGTATTAGTTCTCTGTGAGAGCAGCTGCCAACAATTCCTGAGCTGTGAAGCAGGCAGGACTCGCAGAGCTGAAAGCTGGTCAGGGAAAGCATTGGAACTTGAATACAACCCACAAGGTCCTAGGAGCTCCCAGGCATTACCAGAACAAAAGAAAATATTTGTGTATTTGTGTATTCAGAAGTATTTTGGAAGGCTAGCTTTCCTGTCAGAGCCTCTCATTTTCCAGTGGATTCTTCTATATAAATTTTCCTTGTACATAAGATTGTACCTTTCTGCAAAATATTTTCTTGTCAGTTAAGACAGGTGTTTTGTTTTTTGCTTTGGAAAGTGATCAACACCCAAAACGTTATAATTGGTTTAGTTTTGATACCTAGATCTGGTCAGCCGAGAACTCTCACACTGTGCAGGTACCTTGTGGGCAGGTCGAGCAGCCAGCAGGCAGAAGCATTGCAGACTGCTTGAGACCTTCTTGAATTCCTTCTGGAGACACAGACAGTATTAAGATCTCTTGGTCTCTGACTAGGTCACTTGAAGGATATACTCCATCTTTTGTCACCTTACAGTGTCATCACTGAATCGTGTCAGTGAATCATGTCATGAGCTCCTGCTGCTCTGTACACTTCATGCAGGACCCTGATTTGTTTCTCATTAGTCCTTGGGACAGGCAAGTGTCCTGGTAATTTCATCAATGTTTGCTGCCATTAGTGACCTACACTATCTGGCGTCTTAAATGAAAGGCTTGTTGGTAGGGATATTCTCAGAGAAAAGAGATGTAAATTTGCTTTTATTTTGGCCACCTTCATGTAAAATGTTTGCAGTGAAATAACCCAATCTTGTTTATGCAGATGGAAGGATAGTAACTTAATGTGTGCTAAGCAGTTAAGCGGAGAGCAAGAGCTAGTATGAATATTTATACTTGTTTGAGTTAGCTAGCTCACCTTAAAGTTCACTTCACTCCTCATCTTTTATTTAAAGATGACCTCTTTCCCTAGTTTTTGTTTAACAAGTTGTTTGAGAAGCACATGGCTTCTTGCAATGAAAAGTAATGTCTCTCTCATCATCATGCACTTCTTATCTACACTGCCTTCTAAGACCTCAGGTTTTCTTTTCGTTGATTTCCAGGTCTGAAATGCGGTTTGGTAGTATGAAAATGAATAGAGAAGCTGCTCACACTCAAGTAAGGAGTCTTTGGGCTTTGAGTCTGAGGAGCTTTGAAGAGGAGGAAACACTGGGCACCCTCCCTCAGAACATCTTTCAGTAGGATTCTAAGTATGTCAAAAGGAGTGTGGCAGAGAGACTTCTGTGTGTTTCCTTCCAGGCCTCTCTGGTGCTACCACTGCTAACTTACCGCCTTTTGGGCTGCTCTCTCCAGGGTTTGTGTTTATCAGAGTCTGCCACAAGTTACAGCCTACTGTTCCCTTTTCACATCCAGACCCAAAAGCTTGTGCCAGAAATGAGCGCTTTTTTTTTTT
>VXAV01003816.1:0-12362 GCA_013399715.1 Alectura lathami | reverse complement strand
CTCTTGAAACCCAAGGTTTAGTTGGGAACGGCTTTTGGATTTTTTTTTTTTTTTTTTTGCACGTATGAAATCTGTTTTCCCATCTTAATGGGAATCAACTTGCTTCCAGCTATGTCAGAAGGATGTCTGCAGATGGCTTCTGCTGGTGCAGACCTGGGTTGTAAAACAGGTGCCATTGCTAACTGCAGAAGGAAACGGCATAAGTAAAGGTAAATAAGCTACAATTCTCACTGCTTGTGCTCTTCATTTCAGAGCACCTCTGCACACACTCAATTCTTCTGTTTTTCAACTCAGCATCTCTCCAGGTAATAGTCCTGCCACACCACTGGCTACTCCATGACTGTGTGGTAGAGAAAGCTTTCAAATTTTTGGCTGGCTCTGCATTTGTCTGGGTCTTTCCATCCTTTTAAAGTGGACAGTTGATCTTGGAGGGAGTAACAGATCTAAAGCAGCGGTGTAATAACTTAGCCAGTTCTTCTAGGCAGATTCTTTCTTTAGAAAACCTGACAAATCTTACTGCCAAGATTCAGGATCAGTCTGGAAGCGATGCATGAGGGCTGCACACAGGCTTTGCTCTGCATCAGAGCAGGACTACAGGCAAAAAGGACACTTTGTGCTCCTCAGTTTTCCTACGTGCTGCAAATACCCTGCCGTTTAATTCTCTGTGTGCACACATGTACTTGGTTGTGTGCACTCATGCTTGTGTGTACACTCATATGCACACATATGCTTAGAAGGGAAGAGAGAATGAAAAATCTCCAGGGGTGGTATTGAAGAGCGTGACATAGTGCGGATGCTAAGTATCTCCTTTGGTATACATTCGTTTAAAGCACATTTTATACTGCATTATATANTGGATAGATAGGTTCACTTCAACTTGAGGTGTGATGTTGAAATATTTGACTGAAGACGACAGGGGAAACATAGAGATATCAAGAGGAAAAAGCAGATGCACAAGTGACCAGAAGCTCTCAGGAGACCTGGGAATGCACAGCCTCATGAAAGAGGAGAGGAGCCTTCTTTCACTACTTAGCACCTAATGTGGACTAACAGGCCCATACCTAATGACTGTTTACTAGCAGTCATCTAGAAACCATGTGAAACTGGTTCCAAGTTCATGCATTTGTGCTCAGCTGCACCCCACAGACCTATTAAGATCTGTATGACCACACAAGTTAGCCCTGAAAGTGAAGAGGTGGTGAGAGCCAAATCTGGCTAGATCATTTGTTGAGATGAAGCAGGGTTTGTGCAATTAAGATTCTTCCGTTGTTGCTGGCCTTCAGAGCCACGTGGGCAAACACTGATTTTCATGAATGTAGTTGTAATTCTGTGTACACAAGCAGATTTCACCCTGCGTGTTCTGTGTATGCATGTCTGTGATCAGTTATGTTAATTGCATTGCATTGGGACTGCGCCCTGGAAGAAGAACAGGGCATGTTTCAAGTCAGTATGTAGCTACGTTTACTTCCTGTTCTCTCCAAATGAAGAAGTGCTCTCTCAAACCATGCAACAGTCTGTTTTTAAGGCTTTAATCTTCTCAGGAAAGAGAATTTGAGTGCATGAGCAGAAAAGCAAAACCAAACATTTTCCCACTCCCAAGCCACAAATGTTGTCGTCCTGTTTCCTTGCAGATGGAGTAATTTTCTGCTGTCACACTTCTTTGGTTCTCTCTTCGTCTTTACATCTAGCAGCTGAGCCCTCAATTTAAGGTTGCAGTATCACAGAGAAAATGTTTAACTTAAGCACTGAATGTTTTATGCACGTTATGGTCAAATGAAGCCAATAGAACAAGCCAGAGTGTATGAAGTGTGCAAATCCTAGCAGGGTCAGGGAACACACCAGATGTCTTTTCAGACATTTAATCACATAAGCTTGATTTCAGCCATGAAAGAACCTGGACAAGAACCTACTTTCTGTCACTGTATGTTTCTGGATGTTTCAGTTCCCATCCCAAAGCCAACACAACTGTCCATGTGTAGGGGTGAGCACTTTGCTAATGTCAGTGCATGAAGGGTCAGTGAGGGAGGAAACCAAGGTTTCTTGCAGCTTGGAAATTAGTCTTTTAGCTGGACCACTTTGACTTGAGGCTGTGCTAGGAGAAATGTTCCTTTTGCACCTCAGTGTAGTAGTATCTCTCCATCACTGATGCCAAGTGCAGACCAAAACTGCAATGAAGCTATGATACTGAGCAGAGAATGAAAGCAGAGCTGTGTGATGGAAGCCAGAGAGGTGAGTCTTCTGCTTGTGTTAATATGGACTTAAGTGATCTGCATTTTCCAAGACTGGACAGATGGTGAAGTGCCTGTATAGTGAAAAGTCATCCCCAAAATATTTGCTCAGAAAAGAGGAATTAGTGTTTTCCAGCTGAACATCCATTTGAAATGCAAACCGTTATCTTTGCAGATGTCAGTTATCTCCTTATGAGACTGGCTTTCTAATAATTCTTTTCGAGAAATGTACCATACACAGTTGGTGAGCTCCACATCTAAAAGGCAAACCACAGTCCTTGGGCAGCAGAAGGTAAACAAAACCCATCACCAACAGAGAGGAACTGCAGTAACAGTGAAATTAATATAGTAGCAGGAAAAGGAAGCAACCTGTTGAAAGTTTAGAGTTGGATGGAGAAGTGCTGAAATAATTATAATGAGCTGGATCTATTGCTGCTGTTTAAAAAAAAAAAAAAAATAAGAAAAGAAAAAATTTCAGTTAGGTTCCACAGACAATGTTTTACAAAGTGAATTATATCCAGCCAAAGGAAGAGGAAAAACCTCTACGCAGAGAAGTGAGAAAGAAAAATATTTTCCCCAATCTGAAATGTAGTTGAAAAGGAACAAATCTTATCACCAAAGGATAAGGAGAAAGTTAAAAAACACTTTCAATCTTTGTCTGCTGTGGATGACCCTGATTGACTTTGAGACAGCAACAAAAGCCTAATCTTGTTTGTGGTGTATTGAGAGATGGCTGGGGGAGATTGATGGTGAAAGGCTAGTCTCTGAGCTGAGCTTAGAATGACACATGGAAAGTAAATTGTTTTAAAAGTTCCAAGTGCCATTACGCCATTACATTTTCTCTTTAACTTTTCTTAAACCTTTTAAATTCTCATCTGCCCCACAAAGGCACAAAGTAAATGTAATTACTTTTGCCCTACAAGGAGAATTCTGGGGATCCCCCTGGATAGGTCTCTGTGGATGGAGTATAGAATGAAGACTTTGGCTGGTGAGAGCAAGGCAGATAAAATGAAAAAAAAAGGTCAAAACAAACAAATAAACAAAAAAAACAGAAGCACCCACAGACCTCAGGTATTTACAGTCAGTGGAGGACTTAAGCCAGATTTAACTGCTAGCTAGTCCAGCATTCAAGTGCATTTCTAGCATTCCTAGGTAAACAAACTTGAAGGAATTTCACCTTACTTTGTCAGCCCCAGGTCAGCAGAGCACAAGACTTAGCCAGTCGCTTGCCAGTGCTTAGTCTCACAGCTTGCTGGGTCCTACTGCAGGGGCAGTTTCCAGGCAGTGCTTTGGCAAGGCTCCTCACTCAGTGGGGGGAGAGAAAGGAGCGTTTCAATCAAAGCCCCTGGATCTCTGTGAGAGAACAGCTTCCCTGTTTGCAACAATGAAGTTGTGGAATAGCGCTGCCAAGAAATTTCTTCCAGCAAAGCACCTCTGCCATACTGAACAGTGTTTTGCCTTGTGTGGGGGACAAGCCTGCGAGGAGCTTGTGACTGCTCTGAGTTCTGGTGTGGGAATTTCAGAGGCCAAGAGAGGTAAGGGTGTGAGCAAGAGACCAGCTGCTGCATAGTATTGAACAAAATCCCTGAAATAAAATAAGGCTTCCAAATGGATGCACTGGGCTGCGTAGTTCCATGGCAAATAATTGCCACTTAACCCTCTGACAGGAGGGAGGGGAAGGTAAGGGGTCAGGAGAGCGAATGCCAGCAGTCATGGTTCTGTCTGGTCTGGGATGTTGAGCATGCAGCAGATTTACGGATAGGCAAACCATCACCACACCACACTGCACTATGTGGGAAAGCTTCCTTTTGCGCCTTGGGATGTTTCTACCTGCATCTGGTGCCAGTTGTACCTTTACATCTCTGATGCCACAGCTGTCTTTGGGAAAAAATCCTACCTTCCTAATCAGTGTCTGCTTTTAGAGTTCTTGATTAGCGGAGTGCCAACTTGCCTTGCAATAAGGCATAATTATTTCCCTTTAAACTTCTCTTGCAAATTTCCCCTCTTTTCTCTTCAGAGGTATTTTATTTATCAGAGCATGAATTTATACATCTGAGATCAGAGTACCTCATACTTTGCTTCAAAACAGATGTTTAGCAATTAGAAGCGATATGAAAGGCAAATATAATTGAACTTCTGCCCTTGCTGTCTTCTAGCTTTGTGATTCACCCTTTTGGTTCAGAGCACACATACTTTATCTGTTCCTTTCCCAGCTTTTTATTTTTTCCCTCTGAATTTGTTACTTCTCTTGGAAAGGCACTGCCCTCACCTGATGTTGCATTCTACCCACCTTGAGCCCACTCTTCCTTTTTTTTTTTTTTTTTTTTCTTTTTAAAGCCTGGTCTGGTTTAAGGCAGGACTTACTTAAATCTTTTAAGCCACATTCCATTTTGGATTGCAGCAGAACTGTTTTGCCATGCACATCCTCCAGTACCTCAAGTACTAAGCCCAAGGCAGCTCCCTTGTTTCTCTGACAGGTAACTGTGTTCCTGCTGTCAGGGTCACCTGACCCTGATTTGTGTTCCCTTCTGTCCTTGCCTCTCACCAGCGCTGGGTGCTGGGCCGTAATGAGGCAGTACAGGGGAAGACGAAGAACGGAATGACCTTGTTTCCTTTTGGTTTACAGCAAGGAGGAAGAGGAAGGACAAGGCAGACATGGTTGAATGAGATGGGGCCACTGATCATCTGAGCCCCTCAGGGAACTGCAGGGAGAGATAGGCGGGGTGTGTGTGTATGCTCACACATACACCTATGCATGTACATATGGAAGTGCACACAGACTATCATTGTCCCTCTCACTGTTGTTTTTCTGTCACAAAACCAAATCTAGTGCACACTGAAAACAAGTGACTCCCACTAACGTGAATTAGGTACTTGCCTACTGCAGCTCACACAAATCACCCACTCTGCTTTTACTTTGGGTTGCAGAAGAGCCATGCTGACATCCTGAGCTGGGCGGTTGCCTCAGTCCTCCAGATAATACTTCAGCATGGTTGGTGCTTGCGTGGCATTGCAGCTTCCACTTGTTATTCTTGAAGTCACACAAAGAAGATAATGAGTGTGATCAGTCTGCATAAAACCTTCAGGGCCTCTGTCAATATTTTATACTGCTCTTCATCTTTTTAATCTTATTTTTTGGTGAATGGAGGAATCATTTATTGTGTTGATTTAATTGCAGCAAGCAATAGATCTGTTCTATTCTTCTTTTGCATTGAACACTAATTGCAGAATGCATATTTTTTTCTACACATTTCTGATTGGATCTTTTTCCCTATTTCAATAATGTAATACCTTCACTTCTCCAGAAACAGCCAAACCCTTCAGAAACTGCATGTTCTGATTTTGGAAAGTGGCTAGATATGGGGAGATTTAAAACAGTTAAAGAGAAAGTTAGGGTTCCAGAGAGCTGGTTTATCACTTTTTCTTGTCCTCTTTTGAAGACTTTCTTTCCTTTTTGATCATGTAAATGATGATCATGTAAATACAGCTGTCAGAAATTTGCAGAATATAAAATATATGATCTGGGAAACAGTATATTTCAGACATGGAATCTTCTCCTCTCTCCTGTTTCTTATAGTTGCTACAAACAATATTGCTTCTTGTCTCGTCTGTTACGACCTCGCTTCCTATAGGCTTCTGTGGATGGGTGCACTGTCACTGTTTCCTTCCTATCACCTCCCTGCTCCCATTTTCCACATCTTCCAGTGAGGACTGGCATCTTTGGACAACTGAGGAGAATTTACTTTGACAATTCTTTCTTTTCTCTATTCACACATACATGCATGCACACGCTTCATGTTATGGGAGTGCTACTTACCTGAGAAACGCTAGAGTAATGTGAGACTGAATGTGGACCAATGTGGAGATGTAGGATTTGGTCAGCAGAAGAAAGAAGATATTGTAAGCATACAGTGGCCTCAGCCTACTGTTGTTTTTTTTTTCTTTCAGAGCAGGGACTTCAGGCATTGTTATGAATAGTGGAATTCTATTAAAGACTAACTTTAGAGCCTTGATATTGCAGTGGTTTGAAAATTGCGTATCTAGAAAACATAGTTCTTCTGAATTTTCAAAGTTCAACTGGAATCCAAACTCTAAGCTTAATCATGTTTTTTTGTGGAGGTATTTTGAAATTCCATAGTGTATTTCTGTATTTAATGTTATTGTAGGAACATGATTCAGAAAATTTTTGTGTTTGTTGCAAATTATTATTATTATTATTTCTTTTTACAATAAGACCTACAAATTTAGATTACCAAAGTGAAAAGCAAATCAAAATTACCAAAGGAGAAAACAAATTGCTAAGTCATCATGCTACTGGAATCTGCACATTTGTGTTTAATTTTTAGCCAAAAGGCTTCATTTTTAGGTGTTTTGCTAATGCAAAATCATCCATCAGAGGATCAGCATATCAGTAATAAATTTGTTAAACCTTAATTGCATGGCATGCCCTTTCTCTTTCATATTCATTTAAGTCTGAGGCCCTCAGAAAGTTTTCTAGAAAATCCTTCCAGGCAGCTAACTAAATTGAAGAGGGGAATTACTCAGACTTAGGAGGCAAGTAGGGCCATCAGCAATGAAGGGTAAGTGATAAGCTGTCTCCCTCTGCATAATAATTTTATTGCCTGGCTTGATGTATCATAATGTTGGAGATATATTACCCAAAGTAAGTAATACAATGCACCATTAAACACATAATGTTGTAAATAATTAAGATGTGTGATGTTAAAACTTTGGGTAGAATGTAATTACTGTACTCCATGGAAAATCAATGACTATTCCAGCAGTGTAAAATAAACATTAAAAACAGCATTTTAAGAACACACAAAGTTGGTGACTGTTTTATGAATGTGTTTTATAGGCTGTTTTTGTTTTGGTCAGATGAGATGGAGATGCTCACATACAGAAATTAATTTTCTAAAATAGTCTTCCGTGAAGTTTGGCTCTTCGTTTCAGTAATGAGGGATGCTGTCTGCTTCAGTCAGCAGCAGCAGAATGCAGAGATCCATGCTAGAGTCAAATGCATGCTTCTGTGTGCTCAACAGCAACGAGCATGTTTCGTAGCTTGCACCACGTACTGCCTGAGGATCCGTCTTGCTCATTTAGAGCATAAGGTATGCTTATTCCTGCAATTCCAGTGTGAACATATCCAAGGCTTACAGTGGTAGAAAAGTATGGGCTCAGGTGGGGAATGAAACCTTGATGCTGTTTATTCTGGTCTGAAGTGTGAGCTCAAAAAATGAAAGCTGCAGAAAGCTGTCAAGATCATTCAGTTGAACCAAACAAGGTGATAGAATTGATATATGAATTTAACATTGTCATGGTTGAAAACAAAGTTAAGGAAAAACTGAGTATTCCATTGCATACACATCACGGCCNGCGCACAGGCGCGGTGGGGCGGGTCCTGGCGCTCGGGGGTCTGGCTCTGGGCGGTCGGGCTGGTGCATGGGTGAGATCTTGCCTTTTTCTGTAAGTTAATTGTTCTGCTCCAAATCTTTTACATTCGAAGTTACTATCGTAGTAAAGTTAGTTATACTAACTCTGGAGTTCTACCTTTTATTTTCCTCTCACTTTCCCTCCTCCTCCCGCTGATACTGGCCGCCGGCAGCTCCAGAGGGGGAGGGGAAAGTGAGCTACTGTTGTGAGATACCGAGGGTTTAAACCACAACAAACATGTAGTTCTACCCAAATCTTCAGCTGGAGTTATGCTAGCAATACGTATGAATGCATTACATATAGGCTCTGTCTAGAAATTTTCTCCAATAGGTATTTCACGTCTATATGCAAAACAGTAGATTTGCCAGAGGTGAAATTCTTGCTGTCCAATTACTTGTGGTGGACAGATCTTTCATTCAATTAGATTTACCTTTCAAAAAGTTTTAAATCAAAACCAAACCAAGGTATTTAAAGCCAGTGTGCCGACCTATATTTACATCAATGCAGCATTTTGCTTGCAAGCATGGCTTGGGACCCAGGGAGGGGTTCAGAGGAAGCAGATGTTGCAGGCAGCTCGTCCAGGAACACTTGTCCATGGTATTTTCTGGTTGGAGGAGGTTGTGCAGGCAGCTCACAAGCTTGTGGCCAAGGCTGAAGAATTTCTTCAGAATGTCACAGAAACTTGAGCAGCCCACCAGTACATTGGGAAAATGTAGAATTTCACACACTCGGGTTCATGGTATTTAGTGGAATTATTCTAGATCCTACCCTGAGGTGAGATCAGAATCAGTCCTCTTACATGACTAGAAACAGGATGTCCCCTTTTCCAGGCTTCGTACTTGGGGAATTGCATTGCCTGGGCAGCCCGTCAGTGCCTGGGCAGCAGAAATTTTCAGGGCATGCTGGAAGGCTCTCTTCATCTGCTTGCCATTTGATTCAGTCGTTTTGCTTTGTTTTTAATTATACTTTTTTCCAGCATTGTGTTTGCTGATTTATATTACTGCCTCTAATAAATAGCCATGGCAACAGGTGTTGTAGAGATTAGTCAGATAAATAAATGGTGCGTTTAGTGTTCATTCTCATGTACAATTCTATGAAAATGAATAACTCGAATAAGCGCCTGGCAGGCATGTTTCAGGGTTTGGGTAATGCGCTAGGAGTACGAAATTCCGGTTGAGGGTAGATTCTTTAAAATCCAGGTGATTAATTCCTTTCTTTTTTTTTTTTTTTTTTTATTCTTTGAAAGATTTGACTGTTGCCATCCCCTTTTTAATTTAGAAGCCTCTGAAAAACAGCAGAAGTTCCTCTGCAGGTTTTGCTGCAGTAATTGGAGTACCTTGCAGTCATCTATTAAAAGGATGCAGCTGAGAGCTCTCATGAGAGTCTCAGCCTTTCTTTCACCCAGCTCACAACAAGTGAACTGTGTGGCTTTTTGCCTGGGTTTAGAAAAATAATTGTTTTGTTTGTTTGTTTGTTTTTAATGGAAAATACCAGAGTGTCTATCTGTGTTCCCAAAGGCACAGTAGTTGTAGTATTTTAGCCTCCCATTTTTAGGAGATGAGTTTATGGTCATGATGGCTTCTGTGGACGGACTCATTGAAGGCGAGGTGCAGGCAGTCCTGGTCTGTGGCGACACATTGCATGTACAGCTCAGAATTTTTCTTCTGCGGGATTCAGTATTAAGACCTTTATTTATTTATGTTAGTATAATTAAATATTATTAAATATTTTATTGAAGAAAGAGAATGATATAACTTCCAACATCTTTATAATAAAATATTTGTGTAGCCTCTCTTCTCTATTTTATGCTACTACTACCATGAAGAGTTTCCTCCTTCCCCTCTTTGATACTCATTTTGTTTTGTGTGGCTAAAGAAATAAAGATTGACGTTGATGGTTCTTGATTTAATTACTCTGTGATTATTGAAAATCTGAAGGAGGGATGGCAGCTCATGTCAATGTACTTTATAGCTTTATTTCATAGCATATAATACAATATCTTTGAAGTTAATATTCAACTAGCACTTTGTAGTGCCCAGCCTTTCAAGTTACTCACAACAGAATTACTTTGATTTCATTTAACAACAACAAACATCTTTCGTTAGCCTTTTGAGGCACATGCTTTTGTGTGCTGTCTTTTTTAAATCATTGAATTTTGTGATTTTCTTGTCCTTTTATATTTTATTTTTTAATTGCTCTTGACACAAAAATTGAGTTTGTTAAGAAAAGTTTATTCTTGTGAGGCTTACACATTCCTTTAATGAGGAAAAAACAGTTTTCTGACATTTGACATTGTGAGGTCATTTGGGAGATATTTGATTCTGATGTGTGAGGATATATACTTGCATGGATGTGCACTCAGTTTTAACTGAAATCATGATTTTATCCTGAACTTAGAAATTAGCTTTTTAAAACATACATGTCATTCTCAAATATGGTGAACAGAAAATGTATTGCTGTTATGCCAGGTTCCTGATAGTGATCTCATGGTCTAATCTAAGATTCTTATGGAGAAAAGAGGAAAACATGACCAATTTTCTTGTTCGTTTGTTATTTTATAAAGAAAAAAAAAAAAAAAGCCTGTTATAACTATCAGGCATGTGAGTATTTTCATTACAATTTCCTTTTGGTACAATTAATTAAGGGTTTAATATAAATATTTTTGGTAATATCATACATTTTGCAGAAGTTAACTAAGGTCCTGATTTCGTCCTGAGCCCTGAAGCCTGGCAGACTCCTTTGTTCCCCTTTGAAAGGGGAATGGGCAGTGTGCCCACCAGAGAGGGAAAGGCAACAACACGTTTCTCTGTGGGAAGGAGGTACTTCTAAATGGAAATCTTCATTAGAAAATCCCCTCAGAATGGGATGTCTGTGAGGAAGAGGCTGCTGTTTGTCATATGCATGGGTGTCACCTTGTGCAGAAAGAGTCTTGCTCCTTACAGCTCCCAGGCACGGGTGGGACTGTAGTACAGCAAAACCTCAATGCTGCTTTTTCAAGTATTTGACCAAAAAGGGATGATATCAGAAGAGACAGTTCAATTCAGTGCTCACATCAGACATACTGTCTGAAAAATAGTCTATTTCAGATGCTTATGGTGTGGTTAAAGTGCTAATCCTTCAACAGGGAGGGTAGCAAAGCGTTGGAACGCTGTATCATAAATGAAGTCTTTATTTGAAGAGTTGTTATCTGACCAGAAGATGCATTCCTTTTCAAACAAAAGCTATGGTACTGGCTCAGAAATTTTGTGAAGAATATGTTGTGGACTGAAGGAGTGGAAAGTCAGATATGGGCAGTCCTAGTGCCACCGTCAGTACAAATAGGTAAAGCTGTTGGTTGTTTCTGGAAAAGGCTAGTTTGAAATTGCCACAGCTTGTGCTTCCCACCATGCTTTGGCCAGAAATCCCCAAACCCTCCAATGAAACTTGGAAGTCACAGGAGGCCTGTGACAGCCTTTTAATTAAACAATACTTTTTTAGTTCCTTTTGTGCAGATGGGACCTGCAGCGCGGTGTTTTGTTATGAATAGATCCTAATGAAATGTCAGCTCTCTGTAACGCTGTGTGAATTGGGTATGAGTTTGGGTTTGGTTTGGTTTTGTTTCGTTTCGTTATTACAGCTGGCAGGGGAGCAGGCTATTCCTGTAGCTCTTTGTAGCCAATAATGTTATGTATAATACAGCCAGTTGATAATATTCGTGTTTGGAGAATCTGCACATAGGAGGTCACTGAATATATAAAACTTTGGCATTCAGGCCACTTTGGTAACTTGACCTTTGATGCAGAGAGCCAAAGACCTACGGGTTGGCAGAATGGAGAGGGAAGGTGCATGTTTCTGTCAGTTCCAATGCTTTTATTCATGCAAGCTGGAGTGGTTTCAGTATGTTTCAAATGTCTAACTGGAAATGTTTGCAAATAGGCATGCTGTTGGGATGATCAGCTAATGAGGTGAAAACAAATTCTGGCCAAATGTTCATGTATTAATTTATTTTCTGCTTGCAGCTTAAAGCTCTACATCTATTCCTTATTATTTATATAACCTATGTCTTAAGCAGCTCAATGAAGAGTAAAGTGCTCTAGAGGCACAGGCTATCAAAGTGATAATATTAATTGGCAGAGGATATGTCATATCATGACATGGTCATTATGGGATGAAGGGCTTGACTTCATTCACGTAAAAGTATAAATACGCATGGATTTGCTGAAGGATAGGATTAGAGGCTGCAGTGTGCCTTAGACCTGTGGGGATTTGAGAGTTTTTTGGGTAGTGTTAATAAATTGCATCTCTTGGGGGGAAAGCATTTTAATGCAGTGGAACGCTTTGCTTAATGGTGGCAATTTTGATCATTATAAGACACGGAAAGCATCCTCTCTCTAAGTAAACTGCAGAAGNTCTAAGTAAACTGCAGAAGCTGTCCTTGTTAAAAGAATGTCTTATTGCGAAGCATAATATATTGTGGAAATGGAAATGTGTATGTGGACTAGACAGCTGACTGGTACAATGCAATGAATCCATTGGAGAATTCAGAGAGGATTTCATGCTGTTTGCAGAATATGAAGGGTATTTGATGGAATTTAGATCTGATTTCTTTAGTGTGTACAGTTACTGGTATGTGAGGCACAGTGATCTTGATTTTAGTGGAGTGTAATCTGTTTTTTAAATGTTTAG
Source organism: Alectura lathami (assembly GCA_013399715.1). Taxonomy (NCBI): domain Eukaryota; kingdom Metazoa; phylum Chordata; class Aves; order Galliformes; family Megapodiidae; genus Alectura; species Alectura lathami. Next base: position 36 of record VXAV01003816.1, on the reverse strand, counting down.
TTGCATACACTTACATATCTCTTACATATCAGTTCG
>VXAV01003814.1:250657-260853 GCA_013399715.1 Alectura lathami | reverse complement strand
GTTCTTGAGACCTCAAGTGAGATTTTAAACACAGAGTGGAGGTGTTTGATGTGCAGCTAACTGCAGTTGTGCTACCTTCTTCTCTATTGCAGAAGTGCTCAGTACCCTGCAGACACTCTTGTAAATAACTGGGCAACTGGAAATCAAAGCAGGTTGGATATTTCACACCTGTTTGCGCATCCAATTCGGCCCGGAGCATTTATGTTACTGTGCTGATAAGTAATAGTATTACTGAAAGAAAACACAGGAAAATAATCAGCTATTACTGCTTGGGATGACGCTGAACTTGTTCAATTTATATAAATGAAGCGAATGAGATATCTGACTTTTTTAATCAAGCTATGAAGTGGAGGAGAGCCCTCTATTGCTGCACATGAGAACTGAGCAAAGAGAAGGTTTGCAATTTAGAGAATTGTGGCGGTTGGAAGCTAAGAGCAGTGTTCCTTTTCTGTTTCTTTTTGTTGTTGTTTTGATTTTGCTTTTTAAATGAATTAAAAAAACACAAGCAACCCAAAATCTGTACCATGCACAACTGTCAGGCTGAACTGGAAAGTAAGAGAACCCATGTCTGGGCACAAACCCACTCTTGGAGCAGCTGTGAGCTGCACTAAGCAAGACTCTGCACCCCTGAGATCTCCAACTTTCTTCTAACAGGGCAAGGATGGAAAGTTTGATCTTCTCCCAACAAACAAGTCATGGGTGACTCTGGAAGCAGAGGAGATCTTACCTGTGCAAGCCAAATGTTGCTGAGGGTATCTGGGTGCTGTCTTCTCTGCTGTCTCTCTCAAGACATCCTGGGAAATTGCCTCCAGGCTTGCTGTAGTCTGCTAACTCCTGCAGGTATCAGCCAACAGAAGGGATTGTACAAAGCAACCTTTTTTGTGTAGGAGTCTCAGTGAGTGACCGTTTTGTTGCAACTTGGACTTGTTTGCTGATTTAGACAGTTAATGCTTCAGTTTCGTATGTTGAGAACAGCTGGACTTGTTATCAACTGGTTTTACTGTAATTAATATTTCATACTTTGTTCAAATTTTAACACTGGATGCCTTGCATCTGTTGCGGATGATCACATTGCTGTCAGCAGCTGCCATAATCTAAAGGGTCTTTCAGATGAGTTACTGGCAGTGTTTAGGGATGTAACTAATTCAACAGAACAAAAGCAAACCCTCTGTTTGAATGATTATTGTTTAATAACAACACCATTTTGTTGATTTTTATTTATTCTGAGGAAATGTAATGTTAGCATTATTTAACAAATATAAATCTAGCAACAGCAAAAATGACTAACAACATTTTTAAGGAAAGGTGATATCTAAGGATTTGAACACCTTGTTGTGACTTTTATAAAGTTATCCTATGGTATAGTGTAGATGGTTGTAAGGCAATTGTTTCCATAGAAAAATAATGTTGCTTTAAAATGGGAACATCCCACCTTACACACACCCTAAAACTCATTTCCCTAAGCAGGTTCTTCCAGCATCTGAATAGATTTAGGGCATAAACCACTGCTTTTTTCCATTATCATTTGGATTGTCCCAGAAGTTTGGACCAAGTTCAAATCCTCTGTGAAACAACAGCTGTTGTGCTTTATGCCATGCCAAGCTCCTAGCAGTGCAGCAGTTTGGGGCCTGTGGTACTAGAGTCAGCATTTTGAAACAAGGTGGTCACCCCTGCTTTAACAAATCTGCATTTGAAAGTGTAAAACTAGCTGTTAAAGGGAGCACAAGGGGAGAATGAGAGGATGATAGGCAGTATTATATGTAGTATGAGAAGTCAAAGTATTTTGCTTTCTTTTTCCCCTTGTGTATTGTGGAAATAAATGTTTGCAAATTGTTCTGCTCCCTGGGGCCACTTTCTAGTAGCAGATAGGCACTTCATTTGACTACTAAAAAACTAAAACAGATAACTGTTACTAGTGATTTAATTTCAGGAGTTTTCTTAACCTAGGCTGTGAAACAGCAGCCTGACAGGATGCAACTCCGCTGTAATTAATGTACTTCTGAAAGGATTAAGCCATTAAACTTCTTTTTAGCCAAGAAGAGGGCATGCCGTATAAAACATGACACCAGCTGTGTACTGTGTAGGTGACCCATGGCTGTGATTTCTGTTCTGGAGTTGGCAGATCCTGTGTGAGAAAATGGACTGGAGTTTGCTGTAGCTTGACCCCACAGAGAAGACAAGACTGTCCTCTTGCTTTTATGGGAATTTCTTGGCTTTAAAAGTTGGTGGGAGAGGGAGCTCACAGCATGCTCGCTCTGGCAGAGGCTTTGACAATAACTGATTGAGTAAGCTTGAGAGGGACCAGTCCTGTAAGACCAACACTGATGAATTTCACTGCTGCTGTGGGGTCAGCTGGGGTTCCAGGAGAGGCTCTTTGCCCTCCTTGGCTTTGCAGCAAAAGCATTCTCTCTAAGCTTTTTAAGCGTGCTGACACCTTGGAGTGGAAACGAATATTCAGTCATGCTGTGTTGTCAGGTTTAATGATCTGAGCAGGAGAATCTTGTGGGGAGTTGAGAAATGAATGGGATGAGCTATTTTAAACTCTCCCTGTAAATTAACTCACTTCTGGCAAATCTATAAAAAAGGTCATTTCAATTCAGCTGGGAAGTGTGATGTATGTGCCAGTTTGTTGATAACCTGTGGCACGGAGCTGGCAACTGAGACCCACGGGGTGCCCAGCAGTACGAGGTACCACCACACTTCCCGGGAACTCCAGATGTGGCTCCTTGTGGCCATGTGTCCCTGCAGCAAGGCCCATTGTGAGAGAAGTAGATCGGGCTCTGCAGCTGGGAATATGAGGATGTGAGAGAAAAATGCCTCTACCAAGTATCTTCTCCCCCACCCCTCCAGAAATCTTGTTAATTGTTTTGTTGTTGGTCAGGCAGCATACATACTTTCTCCAGTTTGAGTGCCTACTGCAGTATCCCAAGTGCCCCTATGACAGTCTAGCCTTGCCTCCTTGTACCCTTTGTCTGTCAAACCAGAAATCAGAAATACAGTTGGTAAGGAAAGCCGCTAAGTTATCTCAGTAGACTGTAAAATGCTGTTTCTGGGATGTTGCTGGGTTGTACAGTGACCCCTTAGCAAACTGCCACCATCTAAATGAGAAGTGGAAAAGACCATGCCACCATGTCTTTTTTGCTTATGTTCTTGCCATTCAGATACTGTGGACAAAGGCTGAGATTACAGAGAGAGTAAGGGTATCTAAGGAACTCCAGAGGTTAGAGCACTGGTTTGGGAGACCTGCTTTTTGTAGCATGTAATTCAGGTAATAAAAGTACAAGGGGTAAAAACTTACAGAAAAAGGATGTGACACTTAAAAAAAGATAATAACATAATGTTGCTTTTTCCCCATTGTTTTCAGTGATCTGCCAAAATCCAAGACTTCAGAAGATGGTTTTAATTATGTGGATTGGATGTTCTTAAATCTTAATCAGGTGTTTTTAAAAAAATGTTAATGCAGTCATTGCCTTGAACTTAGTGAAAATGGACAACAGCAAGGTAACTTCCTGCCCTGAAGTGTTCTGCATCTTATGCTGTAGAGTGTTATGTGGTCAAGAAGCTCTCTCTCTGCTCTGTTCATACTTCCTGCTCCTTTTGTTATCTGCATCCAGTGTTGCAGCCTAGAGCGAGTGTTTAGCTCCCTGTCTGTGTAATTGGTGAAAAACCTTACCCTATGCTACTAAATTCAGGTCTGGTTATTTAACTTGGTGTTACAGCCACACACTTCCTAGCTGTACCTCTTTTTTTTTTTTTTTTTTTTTTTTTTTTTTTTGTGGGTGGTTGAATGTATAGTTTTTACTGTAATACTCATCCCATGGCGTTATTAGAACAGTGGTCCTCTTGAATCCCTGCCAGTTGCACTGTCAGCAGTGACTGCTCTTGTTTTTGGGATGGAGCCTTTCCTGCCCTGTGGCAGCTGCTGTGTTGCACTTCCCCAGCTGTTTCTGGTGATGCTCAGCAGGGTACCCCAAGGTACTAGTAAGAAACTAAGTATGCAGCAGGAGCGTGTGTATTTTTTTTTCCCAGCACAATCTGCTGTCTAGGATGCTTTTAATCAGAGCTGCTGTGGATAAAAAGGAAGGTGCTAGGATGAGAGAAGACATCACAGTCAGTCCCTTGAGGAAACTCTTGCTGAGCCTTCCCACTTGCCACTGCCTTCTCATGCTCTCTGAGGACTGGTTGCCTTCCAGTCTGGAGGGCAACTCCCTGAACTTAGAGTATTTAAGCACTTTGTGAAACAAGTGGAATCAGAAGCTTCTCTCCCATTGACCAAAGCATGTAGGTCTTTTTTTTTGTCCAGCTTTTGAAGTAAAGCTTTGAAAAATCAGTGTTTTGGCTTTCTGTGTGGGAAAATCAGTGTGTGCCAATGTGTGTGCCTTGCTGATTAGCCCTCTGGGGCAGACACCCCTCAGCAGCACAGAGCTCAAGAACAGCTGAAGGACGGTTGGAGGGAGGACTTTGACTCCATCAGTCCCTTTCTGTCTGCAGCTCTCAGGAACGCTGAGAAATCATATGCAGCATTGTTCCCCTCGACATATTCTCATATGCTTTGTCCAGCCTGGCTGTAAGCAAGTCAAGTGACAGGCATCTAGTGCTCCCTTAGGAGGCAAAAAATAGTTCAACCGTCGCTGTAGGGAAGAGAATGAAATTCCAAAGAAATAAGAGGAATCTGCTTGAAAACAGCAGCAACGTGAAGGGGCACTCAGATGTTACTCTCTTGGGTTTACAAGTCTGAGCCAGAAACTAACTTGGGGCTGTTTTATTCCTGCTTAGCAGTGGCATTGGCCTAGAGCTTTACTACGTTTCTATTTTTTGTTGTAATTTGCTTCCATTTTGATTCTGAAGATTCAATATTGGCATATATATATTGTAGAGATGCACCTTTAGTACAGGAGAGAAGCACAAAGGGACTTGAATTATTCTCTTAAAGCAAGAGAATGGAGCAATAAATGTCTGACTGTAGGAGTACAAGTAAACCTCTGGAAGTTCTTGCCTTCTGCTGGAAAAAAGATAAAATGCACTCTGCTGGATGTGATTTTGAAGCTGATTTACCCACCTCACATCTGCTCTAAGCATTACTTTCTGAATTATCTAAATCAGAAGGAAAATCATACTTGAAAAAAAATCTCTGCAGCAGTAGCCTTTCTCAGACAATGGATAAAACAAAGCATGATCAAGGCTTGTTTTCCCCATCAGTTCACTTTCCCTGGATAGAATCCTTGATGAGCTGTTAATTATCAAATTATCTGTTTACTTTTCATGAGAATGTAGCAGTTGCTAGACTGGATCTGACCCAAGGTCTGGTATTATGTATCTGACAGTGGCTAGCACCAGATGTCTCTGAAGTGAATGGGATCTGCAGCAGCAGGTGGGAGCTAATCTACCCCTACACTAAGTTTTATCATGTTTTTTTTAACAGCTAGAGATAACTTAGGTTCTGGAAAAGATGGTTTAATATTTCTGCCAAATGTCTGGATAGTCCTGCTTAGCACTAGGAATGCACAATCCTTTCATATGGCACTTTTAGAGTTCTTTATTCGTTTTTTCCTTTTAGTTTGCTGCCTTGAAAGTTCTGTTCTTCCATGGTATGGCACAAAGGAAACGTGTGCTCCTACTTGGTGCACTGTCAGTTCATCCACTGTCCCTTCCTAGCTCCTCAGGGAAGTCATTAACTTTTTTTCTTTATTTTTTTCTTCTCTCTCTCAAGGAAAAAAAAAAAAAAAAGTTTTCATCCATGAAGCTACTTCAGCTGTGGTGACAGTAAAAGTGCTGTTTGCTATCTATTGCTCTTGGAGAGGCGGTGCTGCTGAACAGTGTTAAGCTATTGTTGCCTAAATGCAGCCTGACCACTTGTGGAACTACAGGAGACTTGATCTCCTCTGGTCTTTTGTCAGATGGAGTTAAATAAAAATAGTTCAATTTCTGTAAATGTAATGTCTGTATTTAATGGAAGGGAAAACTGAGGCAGAGACCAAGTACGTAATTTGGTTATGACTATGGAAGGAGAGAGTTCAGACGGGATTCGAGACGGGGAATATGGTCTCAGCTTCACAAATGGGCAGTGCTTCTTCAGAGAGAAGTCTGGTTTCGAGTCAGTGAAGCTAAATACCAGTAGCTGTATGATCTGTGAACCACCAAGTCTAAGAATGGGGTATCTCCACTAACGCCGAGTGCCACCCAAATGTCATCACCTGGTGTAGTTCAGATTCAAGTTCCAGCAGAACCTATTTTGTAGCGAACTGTAACTATAGTGTATATAGGTACACTATGTATACGTATATATTGTAACTATAGTTAATCTACAACTACTGATAAATTTCCTGGCATGGGCAGCTAGAATCATAGCATAGCTTGGGTTGGAAGGGACCTCAGAGATCATCTAGTTCCAACCCCCCTGCCGTGGACAGGGCTGCCAGCCACTAGCTCACTAGATCAAACTGCCCAGGAACCCATCCAGACTGGCCTTGAACACAGCCAGGGATGGGGCGTCCACAGCTTCTCTGGGCAGCCTGTTCCAGCGCCTCACCACTCTCTCGGTGAAGAATTTCTTCCTGATGTCCAACCAATGATGATGCACATTTCTACTTTTTTTTTTTTTTTTTTTTTTTTTTTTCCTTGTTTCAACAAAATTTTANTTTTTTTTTTTTTTTTTTTTTTTTTTTTTTTTCCCTGAGTTCAGAAATAATTTAGCTGGAGTGCAGATCTCGTATATTCCCATTTTACAGATGAGATTGCTGAGAAGTTAAGGGACTGGCTTTCAGAAATAGAGTTCAAAACGCCTTGTGAAGTCAGTGGGAGATACGAAGGCATGGCGGCTCTGAAAAAATCAAGACCTAAATGACACATTGGAAGTTGGATGACGTGCCCTTAGCAAAGTGTGGGAGAACGCTTGGGATTCCTGTCTTCCAGAATAGATCAACATTACATAGTCTGTCCAGTAAAACATGCTTAAATGCAGTGCTGATAGATGTGTTAACTTTATGCTTTGCTGGAACACAATGCAGATTTGTCTGCTCAGTAGTGGAAGGAATGCAGAACCCCCAAAGGAAAGAGAAATCAATGAAAACTTTGGTAGACTAATCTAAACAAATCCCTTTGCTGTCTTTGAGAATCAGAAGGTGCACGGACTGCTCATTCACAGGGTGAATAAGTGGGATAAGTTTTGATTAAATTAAATATACTGAGACATTTCTTCTTAAATAGCAGCAATGCTCTAGGGGTCTTGGTGTCCTTTTGTCCTGGAACACTGAAGAAGTTTTGCATTGAAGTGAAAACCTCCTGAAATAATTTGCTTTTGTCCAGATTTTAATTTCCTTCATACTGTGCATAAAAATCCTTTCTGGGTTAAGATGTAACATTGCTCTGAATGATAATTTAATACCACCAGGTAGGTGGCAGTCCATGAGGGTAATGCCACTGGATGAGCTGGATAAAGAAAATAATATAGCTGAAAACAGATCCAGAGGATTATAGCACAATGGGTTTTGCTCCACATCTTTCCTTTTAGCTGCTTGCAATCTAATTGCATCAGTGTAATTTTAGAACTGAGCAATAATGCTGTGCAGGGCACAAAATGATCTGTGCATGCAGCTTCTTAAGAAAACCTCCGCTACTGTTAGTCTTCCCTGTGAGCCACAGAACACTGGGGTGCTATATTCATCGTCCCAGGAGGCAGAGTTTACTGGCCCAACCTGTGCCATTTTGTAGTGCAATAAATGGGATTTAGCCTCAGTCAGACTTAGCGAAAGCCATCGTTAAGGCTGCAGTTGCCAGTTATCACTGCTTGGCTTGCAGAGAGACAATGTGGCATGATGATAGGTTGGGAGGAGGTGCCAGTCTCGGAAGCCAGTGTGTGTGACCCACAACAGGGGTTGATACTTGAGCAGTTTACTGAAAGGCACTCACCTGCAGCTGTGGCGTGGCTAGCGCTCAGTCCTGATTCTATACTGAATTTTCCTTTTGTGAATAAATGTCTCAGTCATCACCAAAGCCAGCGTTATAAGGCCTGGTAAACTGTCTTCAAAATAATCACAGCAAGAAGAATCTCCCTTATTGTGAAGTTGGGCAGGTCTGTTTTTCTTGTATAGGTTTATTCCAGGGGGAATCAGTCATTTCTGACATCCTTGCCCAGTGGCAGTGTGTTGTGTCCAGTCTGTTCTCTGGGTAACAGTCACATTAGTTTTCTGTTCTGGCAGACTTCTTATTCTCTTCCAAAACATGGTTGCTAATTGTAATCAGTATAAACTAGACAATATCTTTCAGCTGAAGCATCCATCAGGGTCTGCTCCTGAGTGAGTTCTGTGATTTGATGTGTGAGGTGCATGCTGATCTAGACCTGCTTGCCATACAGAATTCAGCAACCATAAGAACTTTTGGAAATGGCTAAAATATACATGAAAAATACTTCGCCTTGTGTGCATTCTGCATCACTAGATGAGGAAGAGCATTAGAAGCTGCAGGGAAGGTTACCTTCAGCAGGGGAGGAAACTTCTGCCTGTGGGTCTGGAAGAGGTTGTGACCTCTGTACAAGTTGGAACTGGAATGGAATTTGAGTCAATGCAAACAAACATGAAAGCCTGAGACATGCAGTAGTTGAGGTATAGCATATAATATATTACAGGAAGGAGGTTGTTAGTTTGTATCATAACTTTGCCTATTGCAACCTCCAAATATAACCATACCTATAAAATTTCCTTGAGAAATATGTACTGATTTAGCTTACACTCAGCATTACAGACTTCAACACCACATCATCATCAGTGTCAGGTTCATCTTTGCAAGTCAAATGTTGGTTTGTTTTGCGCATCATGTCAACAATGGCTTAGCACCAGCTTATACCCCAGATGAACTGTGCAAATGACTTCTGCTCTCATTGCTACTGTCCTTTCTATACATTCCATAATACATGCATGGCAGCTTCAAAGCAGCCATTCTTTTTCCACAGTTTGATGTGTATACTTACAGTCAGAGAGCACCTCTATTTTTATGCTAAGAGTTGCCCAAAATGAAGGGAAAATCTTCCTTGTACAACTTCTTCAAGTACAAACAGATAATACGTAAAACTCTGTGAAGTCTCTGACGTTTCCCTCGTGTGGTAGAGGCTTTTCTCTGCAGGATGATAATGTAATGAAAGGTGGTGGGTTTTGGAGGAGAGTAGAATCCAACTCTTGCCCACAGGTCCTTGTTCTTGGCAGAAGGTCAGATCTGATTGTCTTCAGAGCAAATGAAATTTTTATTGCCTTCCATCGGTTGGTAATAAGGGTGAGAACTGGCGTCATAAAACAGCAGCTGCTCAAGGGAACTGTCTTCTGCTGCTTGGTTGGTTTAGTTCTCCCCTGGGCATTCTTTCTTCAGTGCCTCAAAGTAACCTTCCTACTATGCATAATTCAAACTTATGTCAAAGCTTTCAGCATCTCTGTTTTCTTATCTTGACATTATGAACTCCCTTAAAAATAAGACTAAACAGAGGTGGCTGAATATAATCCTTCCTCCTTGCTGTTTTCTCTTAAATGTCACCAAATCTATTCTCTTTTCAAGTGCACTTTTTGCTCTGCTATTGGTATTAGGATGGAGCTCTGTGATTGCTGGCTAGTGGGCCACTTAAAATGCATGGTCTCCTCTTACTTTATAGTTTCTCTAACTTCTTATTCGGTTATTGCACTTGAGTAATTTAAGGTGCCATGTGCATGCTAACTGTCATCATACTAACGTTGTCCTAAAGGACCTGCTGGATTGTGTATTCGTAGATAGCTGCTGTCATGACTAGCTGGATAGACCCAGCAATGCTTGAATAGAATGCAGAAGCCTCCTTACGTAGAGCATAAATTACTGAACTTCAGCCCAAAGCTCTAGAGATCTGTAGCCATTCTAGGAGGCAGATTACCTTAGCAATACTTGTTAGCCTGAACAGTTCTGGATAAACCTCATGCACAGATGTCTTTGTGCATTCTCTGCATCTTCCTGGTTCCAAAAAATTCTACTGTGTGGTTGGCAGTTGATTTGGGGATAGATGGGACCAGCACAGTGTACACCATTTGAAAGGGATGACTCCTCAGGTTTGGTCCAAGTCCAGTGAACCTTCAAAAAAAAATGACTCTGAGAGTGTAGAGGTAGCATCACTTTAGGATCATAATCATAGCCCACAGCCCTATTAGGCTTACCACAGTGAAACAAATGGCAAGGAAACTTGCAGT
>VXAV01003814.1:170057-250648 GCA_013399715.1 Alectura lathami | reverse complement strand
TAAACTCAGCTCTAGAGCAGAGTTAGAGCCTAAGTCAGGCCAAAAAGAAATATTGAAGAAAAGACACCTGGGAAAGTATAGGTGTGCTGAACATAGCAATGACTTTGGCATCCCAAATTGATTACAAGCTCTAGATCAAACTGCTTCAGCTAATCACAGGACAAACACTCATGCTAAAGGTTAGTCCAGAGTGACAATTTTGGTAGTCTTTATATGACAACAAAACAAGGGTGCTGCCTTTGGGTACTGTTCCTGTGGTGCTAAATTCCTGCTTGCACTCAGGTTCCACCCTGCACTGGCTTAAAATCTTCTTAAGCCTCAGCTATTATTTGTAATAGACTGGACACCTAACAGTTATATGCAGGTTTGACAGGACACCTGCAAGTTTTCTGGTGTTGCCTTGTTACAATGTTCAGAGCCAAAATCTGCAGTGGTACAGCTCCTCTTAGCATTGTGTTGGGTTTGGCTACCCTTCTCCCAGTGGATAGTCCTTATTTTCTGTGGGACAAAGGTTTCCCTAGATATCTCTGATGCCAATCTAAGGTTAGAAACTGCAAGTCCAGGCAGTCATGAGAGTGTTGAGTGTGGAAATGGTTCTCATGCTGTTTGCTTGTACTAAAACCTCCCTACGTAGTGTGTGAGGGTATGTGAAAATATAGTAAGGTCTACTACTGTAATGACATTCCAGTCTTATGGGAGACATCTGGATCAACTGTTTGAACAAGTGGTGCATAAACATTATATAAAGGAAGGAAAGTATGAAGCAGTTATGCCTCTGTGGTATGCTGCTCTTGTCTGCTTTGTTTAGTTCTTTCAATGAATCCTTCGTGGTTAAGTCAGAATTCTGCATCTGGCTAACGACCCTCATTGCATTATTTACTTTGGGTTTATTTCTCTTCCATACTAATTTCAAAAGCATTTTAAAGAAGCTGATTGCTATATGTTTTTAGAAGAATATGTTCCCACCTAGCAGGAAGCATATAAACTATAAGATGTGGACCGTAGAATAAAATTGTTGTAATTGGAAGTAACATGTTAAGTTTTTTCTTGAGCGTAAAAATTTGATACGGTAAAGACTGGAGCTGAGGGATACATTTAATTTCCAATCTTTTGGTTTGACTCATCTGTCTGTAGGCTGTTTGAAGTTGCAGTCATTTAAAGATGTATGTGTCCCTGTTTCAATACCCTTGTTTCCTAATCCCAGTTCTCAAGGATATGTTGGATTAGCTTGAATAATGAACGTGTCTAATTGAGGGGACTTGACATTGGATGCAGCTAATACAAAATAGGGGAAACAGAGCAAGTGTAATGTAACCTTTGTTGAGGACATGCTCATTTTTCTTTTGAAATATGTGTCATGAAAGACCACTCCCATTACAGGTGTTGACATGCCATGGTTCTTAAATTCGCCTTCTCTAAGACCTCATGGATGCAGGTGCTGGATTTCGTTCATGGATCCTGCTCTGTTCCTCTGCAACAGAGCAAGCGGGGCTGTTGTAGCCTCATCTGTTCTCTGCAGCTGCACATGCAGGGTGGCCTTTTGTCCCTCTTTCCCACCTTCCTAGCATCTTTAGCTAGCTGCTGCTGTTTTTACACTTTGCTAAATCTCATTCCTGCCAAAGAGAGAAAAGCTTACAAGGGGATAAACTTTCTATGATAGTGAGTGCTGTTTACCTTCCCTATCTTGGGGCCAATATGAGTATGTAAGGAAGTGGTGTAAGACATGGCTAAAAAAAAAAGGAAATGTTGTAGTATCTCGGATTCCTGATACCATCTCTTCAGCTGATGCATGTGTCACTACTGCAAGTGAAAATACGTCTTTTTCCTGGAGGTGTAGATTCTGAATCAAAAAGCTTTAGTCTTTCAGGTTTGGTTTAAGAAGAAAAAATAAATGTTACAAGTGATTTTCCATAGTTACATGTTGAGGTATACAGTGAACCTTTGTGTGCCAGATGCACAGCTGTGCAGAAGTTTCATGCCACAAGGTGCACATTGCCCTTACTGTTGTGGCACCAGGCACTAGTGTCCTGCCAGATGCAGACTGGGTACTATAATATCTGCTGCAAAAACAGACTACATTACATAATGGATTTTTTTGAGTGACATAGAGTTCCTGTATAATAGGAAGAGGTAGTAGAGAGCCTTTTTTTTTTTTTTTTTTTTTTTTTTTTGTGGTGGTTCAGCAACGTTTGTCCACTCACACAGAAAGTTTTTTTTTATTGAACATGTTTAAAGTTTAGGAGGTTTTAAACGAAAAAGGTGAGTCTTTCTTGCCACAAGAGGGTGCACATGAGAAACGCCAGAAGGAGGAAACTGCTTTGTTGACAGTTCTGCTCCTATCTTCATTTCAGGCCCCACAAAGAGATAGGGAGATCTCTGGAGCTGAGCTCCTCTTATTGTTATGCCTTCATTTTTTTTTGGAAAGCATGGATGCCAGAGATGGGAAAAGTCTAGCCAAGCCTTACCTGATCATTATCCTGTAGTGGTTCTTTCATGAACTGTGATTCCATCTCAGCTTGAGATGTACATCATTAAGGTCTTATGAATCAAACTCACAAGATAATTTGTTCATCACATCAGTCATGGTGCTGGGGTGGGGGCTCAGAGCCCAGGGAAGAAATAATGTCAGTGGTCAGAACACAGTGTTGTTTATGTCGTGTTGGCACTCTATTACTAAACCCATTTAACTAAATGGATATTGATTTTGGCTAATTCACCATCCAAACAAGCCATGCTGATATACTTTTGATGTACTCTGACTGTAGTTATGCTGAAGGGCTACATCCATTGAACTGCATTGGTTTTTGTGCCAATTTAGTCAAATCTTTGTAAAACAGAGTATTGACAAGCTCTAAGTGTTTCATAGTGGGATTTTGCTTTGTAAGTAAGATCTTTCTCCTGTCAGTTCTGGTTTTACCCCATGTTCAGCTTTCCAGCTGGCCTTCAGTGGTGGCATTTTCTCTGTTCATTTTTATTTTACAAAATCCACCTCAAGACTGATTGAGTGTTAGCACTGTAAGAATCAGCACTTCCTAGTCAAAAATATATAAAAGTTTCTAGCCTTAAGGTACTTTCTCTTTTACTTTCTTCTCCTTGCTGCAGATGTGCTATATTTTAATAGATGTCTCAATCAGAGAGTCGTTTTGTCTCATAGTATTCAGTTTTTTTTTTAATTTGATAACCATGTTTAACAGAGACACCTTCCAGTTCCCTAATATAATGATTACTTCACAGAGTCACAAAAGACATTTGCGAAAGTCAGTGGCACGTGCTGCATAGCTCACATGAGGCAGGTGAAATATAAAGCAACAAGTAGATCTGCTGGGAGTGCATATGTTTATATGACAAGAGTCCGTGCTGTGGGTAGGGAGGGTGTATAACAGAAAGGAGCAATGAGTTCTTGCTGCTGGCTCTGCTGGTGCCTATTGTGTGACTGTGAGCACACTGCTCCCTTTGTCTTCATGCAGTTCCCTGCCTGCCTGTTCTCTGGTCTGTTGTCATGATGAGCTCTGCAGGGCATGGACCATCTCTTCTTGTGGTCTAAAAATCCTCACACATCCTCATTATCTACCGCTCCCTCCTTGGACTATTTTTAGTTGTTGTTTGTCTCAGCAAGTTGTTGCCTCTGTGTAGTAGACAGTAAACACTGCCAGCTGCATGTTTAGACAGCACCTAGCACTTTGGGGCCCAGAACTGGTGAACGCCTTTAGTCACTGCTGTGATTATATTTCCACTACAGTTCTGTATTCTGGAGTGATGCAGCACAATGGAGTTCTGTTATCTCTGAAATTTTAGCTGCAGCATCAATGCGAGCTGTTTCAGTGCTGTTATGAGCCATGCCTCGGTGCATCTCAGGCACTGAGTTCAGAAACTAAGCTGAGAGAGGCAAAGTTTGAGGCATAATGTGAGGGGCAAATTGTGCAGTGGCATGTAAATTAGCAGGTTACATTCAGTTTTTTCCTGAAAACTGAAGGGAAAAAAAAACCACTTTCCTTAGCCAAAGTAAAAATCTCTGCAGTTTAGACAGGATGAAATGCCCTAAATTAATATGCCTGCATTTACAGCTTTTTTAAACTGTCAGGACGGCCTGAGGATTCAAAAACATTAATCCAGGGATGCCAAGCATACATCACACAGGCCAGAACATTCCCCTACCATCTGATTTGCTGGTGGTTCTTCAGATGTGGGCAGGAAGTGGGTCGAGGTCTAGATGAATTATCCTCATAGTCCTGTCCCTGCTGCACTCTTACCCAGAGGCTCCACAGTTTTTCTTCTCAGAATGCAAAAAAAAATAAAAAATAAATAAAGGAAATCTTTTGGGTGAATAAAATTCAAACAACTTCTGTGCATGCAATGAGGGCACATGTAGTGATGCATTGGAATGTGCATGGAATACCTGCATCTGAATCTATACATCCAAATCCCGTTGCCAGATGTCACCTGTCACTGTTGTGTGACACATACGTGTCATGTGATAGATCTCTAATTACATGACGAGGTTTGAGAGAGGGTACAATGCTGAAAGGTTTCTAGAAGAGGTGATTTGTCCTATCTGGATGAGTGGTTGAGCACCCCAGAGTTGCTCTGTGCTTTGGTGTTAAATCAGGCAGAAGGCCATGAGCCATCTGCAGACTGGGAGCCTCAGAGGGCTCCTGTGCTATGAACAACTGGGCAGGTGGGGGACTGATGGGACTGCTGGCTGCTCTCCTTGCCCCTCCAGGAGCTCACCACTTGCTCGGCAATGCTATGGCCACAAAGTGAACTTCTTGGTGGAGTTGGTTTTGTGAGGTAGAGGGCATGTGAATAAGGAAAATGTTGTCGAGGCTGTGGAGGTGCAGCTTGTTGTTTACAAACTGAAATCTGTAACATACTATTCATTCATTTGAATTATNCCCCCCCCCACCTTGAAAACAGCTGCCTGTTTTCATGTTAGCATATGGGAAAATCCAGTATTTGCCCGATTAGAAATAGTCCTGATCTGTTCAGATAGCTGCACCCATTAAAAGGCAGCCCAGCAGTCGAGGCAGTAGCAAGGAATTGTGCCAAAGCTTACGAGGAACTCCAGCTGTGAGTAAATGTGAGAGAGCAGTCCCTGGGTACACAAACACTGCCTCCTCCTAGCTATCATTTCTTTCACAGCTGTGGGAATGCTTGAAAATTACGGAAAGATAGGGAGGAGGGGAAAAAGGATCACTGTGACTTTCAAACCTTTGGCTGAAAGCCAGATACATTTCTTTGGGCAGAGATTCAGCATTGCAACTGCAGCCATGAGGGACAGATTCCGAAATGGCTGGGGTTTATTTTTAAAGTGTATTTAATTCCAAGTTTCTTTCCCAGAATGTTAAGCCTTTGTTGGCATGCTGAGGGCCCAGCCTGCCCTTTCTCACTCTCCTGGCCCTGACCTGCTCAGTCTCATTCATTGGCCTCAGCTGTTATTAATAGAGATCCCTTCATTTATTTTTCATTCTCTTTCAGCTATTCCTGCTCCACTTTCAGTGCTTGAGGACCATGAGACAGCTGAGACGGAAGCAAGGAAGCTGGGGTGTATAGAGAGTTTAGGCTGCTGTCCTGAGGAGATTGTTCCCTACCAGGTTTTAATCCCAATGCTGTTCCACATCTTTGAGGAGCTTTCAGGGTCTTGCTTGCAACAACAGTGTTTTCAGGGCTGCTTAGTGAATGAGATGACTCCAGCTGATCTTCTCTACGTCTCAGTTTGAAGTGCTCTGCCCATGTAACTTCTGTTCTTTTCAGTGCAGGTACTGCTTTGAACACAAGAGTTGGGAGCAGTGGGTATTGAAGGCAAGCAAAGTGTTGCTGCTAGTTTTTCTTGTACTGCATCCAAAGGTTGTCTATGTTTCACTTGTCATCAAAAAGCACGCTTATCGTTTGTGTTGGAGGCATGTGTTTTTGGCAAATAGAAAGCTAAAGTTTAGGGAAGGAATTGTGACGACTGAAGTTACACAATGTACTGCTGCAAGTTTGGAAAAATTGTCAAAAAAAGAGGAGAATTTTCATTTTTGGATGTTGCTTTCTGTATCTCTTCAATGAGCAGGAATTGCATAGGTGATTTTTCACCTGGAAGGGACTAATTTCAGGCTAACGGAAAGGTGTTTTTTTTTTTTTTTTTTTTTTTTTTTAACTGATCGAAGTCGTATTTTGGGTTTGGGGGGGGATTGTTCTGAGGAATAATGTGAAACTATGTATTTTGGTTTGTTCTGGGTCTGTTACTGTGATCCTGCATGCCTGCAAATCCTTGAAGGCTGCTGGCTGCAGTACACAAATGAACAATATCTATGGATATGGTTGCCTACCTCATTCAGAAAGGCTGTCACTGCTGCTGGTGATACTGCATAAATAAAATGAAAAGACTAACCCAAGAGGGATGGAAGGGCCTGAGACCTGTGGATCCATTGTGGCCTATCCATGGCATGTGGTGTGCTCATGCTTCCTGCAGAGAGCTATATGGACATCCTGAATTGCAAGCTCCTACAGCAGAACATGCGTCTTAGAAGAGACAGCCTTGTTGCTTCTTGGCTTTCCACAATTCCTGTGCTGTGCTGCTCATGTTGTAATGCAGATTATCTTTGCCAGTTCAGGATTGGCACACCTATGGGAATGGAAAGTTTTGCTAGGCTTGCCAGCTACTCTGAAAATATCTGAGTACGAAAGAGATATTAGGATGAAAGAATCTTTTTACTTCTCAAAAAATATTAACATTCATCCACATGTATTTTAAACAGCTTTTGAGTAGATCCATGGATTTCTTGCTATTTGTAACTTATGAAGGAATTCGGTTTTAGTGATCTTTGGGCAGAAATGTTAGCTGCCTCATTAGTTTCTGCAATAATGGCCTGCGGGCATGAAAAGATAGAGTTGTTGTCAGTCCAGACAGCAGGCAGTGTGCTTAGCACTGGCCTGGAACTTACCTATAAACAGATAATTTGTGTCTCTTAGAAGGAGCGCTCCTTCCTGGGTCAGTGGAGTACAACAATCAACACAACTCTTAAAACTTAGATATATTTCCTTACAGAGTTAAAAATGGATATATATTTAATACACAAACGTGTGGGAGGGATGAAAGAAATTGACTCTAAGGGATTTTGACTGAGATTTGGCATAACGTCAGACAAGAAAGTTTGGAGATAAACACAGTGAAAGAAAGTTTTGAGGAACACGGGAGGAAAGCCATAGACATCGGTAGTGATTTATGCTGAGTTCCCTGCTGTGCAACAGTACTATGAAAGCAGAATCTACTCACAAGCAATGAGGGGTGTAGATGGAGTAAATCTGCTAGAATGAGACCAGAGTAGGTGTAATCTTAAGCCAGCAGAGAGAAGGTGAGTCAGTCTTTCTAACTGTGACCTGAGAGAGAATTTTGCTTTCACCAAGACAAACAGTGTTTTTATTGTGTTACGCTGATTTCTTAATGTTGTAGGAATTGAGCCTTCGAGGTTCCTTTTTTGTCATAAACTTGCAAGTGATGCATACTTGTTGTAATGAAGGATTTTAATACAGTTGATGAGGAAATATGCCTCTCTACCAGTAACACCAATCCAGCTGGAGAGGCTGCAGAGATAAGAAACTTGTGCCATCTAGAAAGGGTTGATGAGAGGTAGGGGGGATATCTGAAAATGGGAAAGGAGTTGGAGTTGTGAAGACAGATTTCACACTGAATCATTATTCTTCTGTTGTGTTGTTTTCCCAAAGCATTGTGTTTTGTGTAAGTCCAAAATGCAACCCTGGTTGCTCATGTTGGGAGAGACTTTACACAAACTGAAGGCAGCCTTACCCAAGTGCTGATATTAGCCTGCATATACACCATACAGTAACAGAACAGCTGTAAATGCCTATCTTCTTTTCCATATATGCTTTTTTGAAATCATTGTTGGGTATGAGGAAACAAGGCTGAGTCAATGGGGTTGAGTGGCGGGGCACTGAATTGCTCTCTGTGGGTGGTGATGTGTTGAGTTTGGGGCAGGGATGGTGGGTGTTGTGTCCCTGTTCTGTCCAGCATGTCATAGTCACTCCTTTCATTGATAGCTCTGTCTCCACCCAATACCCCCAGCTGTGGGGAGTATCTTGGATCTCCAGTCCTAGTCAGCAGATAATTTTGTTGAAAACTGCAACTTACCCAGACACCTGGTTTTCTCAGAAATCAAGCTTTTTGCAGTTTTAGTAGAACCTATTTGTTCCTGGACATGAGGCTGGGGAGGTGTTCATCTGGGCATACAGCATGTAACTCTATGATAACATGTAGGTTCACAGAACAAAGTAATGTGCTGGAAGGGGACTGTTGCTGTGAGGTCTCTTATTTTACAGCCCAAATGGTGCTTTCCTTGCTGCTTTTATCACACAGAAATTCCTTCCTAATTAGCCATTCCCTGTCATCTCTTATTGTTGCCAGGATTCATTATTCCATAACGTATGCATTGTTTTCACATAAGACAATGTTTTTAATGAGCTGTATCTCTAGTGGCTATTTCTGTCTTTGTAGCCAGTCTAGGATTCTTTGCTCTACTTCTGTCACTGCAGTTTGCAGCACTTTTACTACCTTCACATGCTACTGTAGTTTTCTATTTACTGATCTCCGTAAAGATGTTCTCTGAACACTAAATAAAACATTACAAGGTGTGTTCTCTAGGGAGAGAGAAATGTTGGATGCATCTAAATGAAGTAGACCTTAATGCAAACAAAAATGGAGATACAACACCAGAAGCACAGCTGCGACCAGAGCCTCATACTGTGTGTCTTGTCATGAGAGATTTAATATGTACTGAAGAGTTGTCAAGGTCTGAGGCTGTTTCAAAGATTTAATATGATTTTAGAGCTGCTAGTAACAAAGATGTAACCATGTGAATCAAGTACTGTTCTGGTATAAACCAATATAAATTCATTTTGATGTTTCAAATTTATCTAAACTATCCCAACAACAACAAAAAGCCCCAACCCCCCAGGCTTTAAGCAGCGAGCGTTTTTTTTGACTCAGATATGTCCTGCTTATATCATTGCAATTTTATGTTGGATTAGGTATCTTTTCTCCTGCAGCTTGCATAAAGCTGATGTAAACTCTATTGTGTGTTCTCGCTCATTTGACAGAAATGTGATTGTGTCCGTGCCTGATCCAGCTCAGTCATGCCTTGTTCAGTGATTTTGTAACTTACAAAGCCAGCATTAATTATTGTGGAACCTCTGCCATGTTAAGCAAGACAGAAATAGGAGGTTGTCATCTTCTCCATTTCGTTTGTAGAGAGCTATGGCAAGGGGAACAATGCTGCACTCCAGCTGAGAGCAGAACTGGCCTGCTCTGTTGGACCTTCCTGCTCTGTACTGGCTCCTGTACATCGCCTCTCAAGTTCAGTGCTCTGCGTGCTCTGATAGCGCCTTTCAAGGAGCTCTTCTGATAGTTTGGAGTCCCTCTGACAATGTTCATTTTCCGGGCAATTTGAGTTACTGCCATAAGGATTTCAGGAGCCATGGGATATGGTACCCAGACGAGCTACAAGGATGTTGCTCTTGTTGCATTTTTTTTCCTCCGCTTGTTTTACAGTGTCATTGTAGCAACCCAGTCTGTTTTGTCTGGAGTGCTTTGCTATTTGTAAGCCAGCACTGTCTCTGAAGTCCATGATTCCTATCTTCCTGGGGGTCTGGTTCAGACCAGTGATGACGTGGATTATTCCTCTTTCCTTTTGTGCCTGCTTGTAAAAATATAGGTTATTATAACGGTAAGGTTTATAATTAGCTAGAAATTTCATACTGTAGGCTTGATACCAGCGTTCAAAGGAACTGTCAACCCATGATTCTCCTCTATAGTAGAATTAGCCGCGGGGTCAAGAATAGTTCAGTGTCCACAGAGCAAGCCCACTGTTAGGTGTGCAGCTCGGTACGGCAGAATCAGGGAGCCCAGCTATGATGACAGTATCTTGCTAGATCCTCCAGGCCAAGCATCAATCATAGCTCTGTTTAGTGGGGCCCTGGAGCGGGCCAAACACCAGCAACATCTCCCAGCATTCCCAGACCGGGAACTGGCCACAGGCCTCAGGGAGTCAGTCTGAAGAGGTGGAGAGAAAAACGCTGAGGAAAAGGTTGGTGCTTTAAAGGATAGCAGGAAGGACCCAAGAGCTTATTCAACTAGAGTGGCAGATGAGGAGGCTCTATTTCATGTTACCACATCTGAGGGATCAGTTGCAGAAAAGGTCTCCCTTCCCCAGCCCCCCTCACTGGGCAGACCCAGTGAGGATCATAGCAGAACTCATTTGACTCCTTCCCATGAAGGCAGAAAGACATTGGCAGCCATCAGGACCAGGTGGGGATGGCAGGTCCTCCCTGGGCAAGGCAGCCCTCACTGCCCAGGGCTAGCTGGTCAGCTGTGACACACAGGCAGTTCTGTGCACAAAAGTAGATTTTTGGTAAAGGTACAGGCAACTGAAAGGAGACTTATAACGGAGGATGTTGGGCAACTGTAAGAAAGCCATGTTCCTAGCACAGTAACAATAAAAATGCTGCACGTAAGCAACAGACCTGAACACAGGAAAGTTGGGCAATGTCAGTTTAACCCAAGCCCTCTTGCTCAGTGTGTTTCCGTCATGTCATTGCTTAGGCTTGATGCTCTGATCCAAGAGCAATCTTGCTCACTGCTCCTTTTGTGACAGTGCTAAGGACAGTTTCAGCAATGACAGCTGTGGCTGAGCAGTGGCTTCTGCAATGACTCCTCGACCACAAGCAGTGGATAGGCAGTGCACCATGGTGTTTGTGTTTTGCACTGTCAGCTGCTGTACAGCTTCATGATAGGAAGTCTGAAGCATTCTCAGGTCATGTACTACTACTCACAGTTGCCCTAGTTAACATATCATAACAGATCTAAGGAGACAAGGTGACTCTAGAAAGTGTTCTCACACTGCCTGGCTGCAGCAGCACATTCAGAGCTCCTAAAAATAGCCAGCTATGGCTCAGAGCCATGAATGACAGGGCTGAAGATGCAGACATCCTAGTGCTGTACTCTGAAACCTTGCTGTATACATATACGGGAGGAATGGGGAAAACAGCAAAGTATCAAGATGAAGAGGGCAGAAAAACATCATTTTTGGCAGTTGTAGGGAGCAGCTGTCCCCACTCTGAGAGGAAGTTTGACGTTTGTTGTGGTGTAGTCACACCTATAGACGTATCTACACTAGAGGAATGACCAGGATGCTGATAGGTCTTATCAGTGAGGCTGGTGGTGTGGAAGGTTTAGTTGGTACGTGTTGATGGATCAAAGCAGTTCAGAGCACAGAGACTGCAAATGTCTCTCCATCTCATGCTCTACTCGGAAATAAGCCATCTGAGCCCCTTTAACAATGTCAGCTGCAGGGTCTTTCCTGAACAGAGGAACCAAGCCTCACAGGGCTTTTTCCAGAGACCACTGAGAAAAGCAAAAATTTTTTTTGGACTTATCTGTGGTTTTTTTATTTCTAGGAAAGTAATGATCTTGGGAGAGGAAATCTGGGAAAATATATTGGTTTAGGCTTGTGGGGAAAATTAGAGAAGTTAAAATTACTTTTTAGCAAAGCAGCAATAAAAAAAAAAAAATCATTTTAGGTCATCCCAAGGCAGTTTGCTGACTTCTAAAGCAAATGTTTTTTCATTAACTTTACACTTATTTATTGCTTTTGTTTGAGCTTTTATTTTGCTGTAGATCAGCTTTTAGATATGAAACACATCAGCAAAAAAAAAAAAAAAAATTGAAATTTATGCAACATTTAGAATTTTAAGGGATTTTAATTTTGGTCAAACTCACTTTCCTCCAGTGGCAGAGCTTTCATTTCTTCTGGCTCTGTTCTGTTGTGGAGATGCGTCTCTGGGTAGTGGTACAGTTAAATTACTCTGTTTGAACCACCCTGAAGCTGACTGCACGTTACAATACTCCTTAGTGATCAAGGGTGAAAGAAGACGTGATACCTAGCTCACATAGTTGCCTTAGCAGAAACTCTGCCAACAGTTAGGTATCAGTTACCTGTCTTCAAATTAAGTATTTTCTTAGTGTGGACTATGGAATAAGTTGTGGCAGTACATCTGCTCCTTCGTTAACCTAAACTGTAGGCATGCTAGAGCACTTCTTCAGTCCATGCTGATATCCCTCCATCATCCCTGGGGATGCTCCTGGTGTAAATGTAGCTCTGGAACTCATGGAATGGGCCTAAGGGTTTCAGCTGTGGTTATGCATAGGAAAGAAATGGGGCCAGATCCTCAGCTGAGGTAAATTAGGCTTTGTTGACATCATGAGAGCTGACTGACTTCTACATACTGAGAATCTGGCCCACTATCATGACTGTATTCATTTCCCCTACTGCACCTTGAAGAAAAGGCAGTTTTTTATTTGACGGAATCAGCCTGTATTCTAGCTGGGAAATTACTATCATAATTGTTTGCTCAGAAGAGAGGGCGTTTTCCTGCTGTCAGCTCTGTTAGAGAGAAAGGGAAAACAAAGTTAACTTTTAAGTTGCTGCTCTGGGGAAGATCATCTGAACAAAAGGATCCTGGCCTAAACCCAGGCTAAAGGGGTGTAGGTCACAGGCAAGCAGCAGTGTAACCCTTGAAAGTAAATCTTCAGTTTAGGATGGGAACCTGCACTGTTTCCTCCTGTTTTTATTTGAAAGAGAGAAGTCCTGTCTCAGTCTCCTGCCCAGTGGAGGGATGTGAAAATACAGACACCCAAGGTGTTATTAGCACCTTGATGCTCCAGCCTGGCTGTAGCCTAGATTTCAGCTTTGAATCCAATGAGTTGTCAAGGTAGATGCAAGGTACTTGAATGAGCTCAACAAGATGATCAGAGCTCTGCTTTCCAGTGTGGCTTGCACTAGAGCAGTGCTCTCAACACCTGGGGAAACAGGAAGAGACTGTAATTAAAGGCAGCTTTGAAATTCAGTGTGTGGTTGATTTGCATTTTACCATTTATTCCTCTCTTTTCCCTTGTCTCTTTAAAAGCCTGAGGTGGTTTTCATGGTGAGGCTGGCATCACTGTTGCATGAAGTATGCTTGAAGGATTGTGGAGTGGCAATTGTGTAATGGGGATGAAAATCAGTGCTCACTTCAGGGAGAAAAAAAGCCTTTCTCTTAACTGCTGCCCGGGGCTTTCATTCTCTTGATTGCACGTATGAGGCTAGGTTGTGACTCTAGGTTATTAGCAGTGCTGGAGGCTTGTTCTCCTGGGACTGTGGCTGTGGAGCTGCTGAATGAAGATGCCCGCACAGAACCTGTGATGCTAGCTAGTGTTGCATGTACAAGTCTTTTTTTTCTACTCCCACATCCCTGTCCTTATCTTTGTTTTCATTACTCTGTTTGGGGCAGAGGGCAGAGATATCTGTGCTAAACTTTTTGCTAGGAGGACTAGAAGTGGAATTGCACCAGTGCTGGGGATATAAGCAAAGGCTCCTTCCCTGCTCTCATAATGCTTGTAGGTTTACAGTGATTTATCCTGTCCTCTTTTACCTGATGTGTCACTAAAACCATGCTTTGTACCCAGTTCCGCCAGTAAAAGTGCATTGCTGAACCAGTTTGCTCTATCAGAATCTTTTAACTAAGTACTGCAGACTTCATGCTTAGTGCCATAGATGTATTTTTCTCCTCATTTTACTTTAGGTACCTACATAATTTCATTTATTTCACTTTCAAAGTGAATTAAGCAAAATGTGACAAATCCATTGGGTTTTCCATGGATCTGCACTCTGACCCTAGTACAAAGTCTCCTGGGCTGGCAAGCAAGCCCCTTGGGAACAGTGTCACTGCTGCAGACTTTTAAGAGAGAGTCAGAATGTTCCTGGTGCTCAGAGCATGTCCCTGTGAAAGGACGTGCATTTCTGCTGCAAGATACTCAAGGTCATACCAAACTGTCCTCTTATCTATATACACATCTTTTGAGATGTATAAATACTGAAAATAGAGACATACTAGAGAAATAGTCTCTGTTGTTTCTCCCCTCACCCCTTAAACTAGAAGAGAACGAAAGATAGCCGAATTCTGTAGTCTTTATGTAGGGAAATTCCCATCAACTTCAGTGGGAGATTTGGCTCAGTGGGAAGTACAGGAGCCAGGCCAAAGTTTGCATTAATATTTATTTATTTATTTTCAGGAAGTTATACCACATGTGCACAGACTACAGCCACGGGGTTTTGCAAAGGTGGCCAGAGGGGCAGTGACAAGTCTGTAACTCAAGACCTTTGACAAATTTCTGCGAATTCCAGCCTTCGTAGCTTGTAAATCTTAACTTCACTGGGACACATTCACTTGGATGTGACTTTAGAAACACAGCCAATGCTGCTTGAATATATCTGTAGTGCAGATGTATACCAGGCAGCCCTTAAAACCTGTTCTGCTGTGGGACAGATAAGCATGAAGGGTCTTAGTGTTCTGCATATGAGTCAGCCTTAGCTCATCAGTGAGTGCCTTGGTTTAATGAAGCCATAGTATGTTAACGTTAACAGTGCAAAGAAGCAGAAAAGTTACAGGCAGCCATGCTAACTAGCTACCAGCATTTAAAAGCCCCGGCATGAGCTCCTAGTTGGTTATCCAGGCCATAATTAATGATGACAAGTATGTTGGGAAAATAATTATTTTGCTTGCTTTTAAAGACAATTACTTGCTTAAGGCAAGTGAGGGGGTGGTATTTATGTGGCTGTAATAAGCCCATGGCGATGGCATCTTTCCAAAAGAATATTGTAGCCACAGGATCTTTTTAATTGACCTGAGATCCCTTTGTTCTGTAGATACAATTTATGTATGTGGTCACAGACTAAAATGACCCTACTTCTATCAGAGAAGGCTCTATTTTAAACAGCTGGAAGGACAAAAGGCAGCTTTTAGTAGCCTGATCAGCAACAGAAAAATTTCTGCCTGATCACTTTGTGGCTGGGGAAGCAAGGAGAAATCTTTTTAAATGGAGAGCCTGCGTGTGTGCTCTTTCCATCTGATAAAATAGGAGTGGGTGATATGGTGGCAGGTTTAGCTGAGCCTTACAGCAGTCACCTGGTATCCCTCCTGCATCAGGGCTCACAAAGCACAGCAGCTTTTGCCTGGCATCTGCTGTGCTGTCCTCTGGCAGGCACCGCATTGGGCTACGGCCCCTTCCAGCCCCAGACCTGGTCTCAGAGACTGGGGTGGGAACTGCCTCTACATCACCCGCTGCAATGTCCTGTGTTCTAGAGGGCAGCTGGTACAAACTCAGCTCCTCCTGCTGCCCCACCAGTCACCAGCATCCCTTGCATTTAGTGGCTGTGAGAGCCATGTGGTTTTATCACATAAGCTGTACCATGGGTTGTATCAGTAAGGCAGAGTCTCACTACCTTGTTCTCTTTGAGTTTCATGCTAACTTTACCCATTGGGAAATAACAGCAGAAAGTCCCTCAAGGCTGTAACTCAAAGGAAAATTCCAACATGTGGCTGCAATTCACTGCCTTAATAGAAAGCAGCAGATTTTGTGCCTGTTGCCTGTCACTCCTCTGTACCTCTAAGATGAGACACAGAAGAGAGAACGGGAACCAAAAAACCTATATGCCAGTTGCTTGCGTACATACAGAAGAATCTCCCTGTATCTTATTCCCTTTTAATCTTGTGACAGTACAGAAGTCACGATTCCTTTCTCTGATGCTGACTCTCAGTAAAGCATTTTGAAACATAATACTGAAGCTTGTTACAGAAAATGCAGTATTAAGAGTCTTAGGTGCTTGCTCTGCTCTGGCCAGGCCTGCTGCTGAAAAGATTGTGTGCTCTGTGCACTCTGCAGTCAGTCTCCATTTGTGCTTTTGGAGTGATGACATATAACAGAAAAATGTTTAGATTTCTTGCAGTCCCAAATATATCTAGTCCTTTCTAAAAGTGTTACTACAGGAAGCAGACTGAAAGGTGGGCGAGTGGTACATTTAAGGGTTTGGATCCAGTTCAGTCCATTCCTGATGTCTGCAGATTTTTGTCTGGGTAGTAAATTTCATCTGATTTCTGTTTGTTCAGATTGCTGATTAAGGAAAGCTCTGCCTGTACAACAGAAAAATACCAGAGGGTGAAGACTAAACTGTTACCCCATTATGAAGATTCAAGGTCTTAAGGTCCCTCAAAATAGTCTGTGTCAACAGGAGATGGGGAGTGGAATAGAGCCTGTACTTCATTGCCCTGACTAGAGAGAGAGAAATGTTTGTATAAATCCAAAGTTCTCTCTGGAAATTGCAACTCTAACAGGAGAGCAACCTCTGCTTTTAGCTCCAAGGGCAGGGTTGGAAATGAGGCAGAACATAGGGGTACTGGAGCTGAAAGCAGTAGGTTTTTGTGCAAGGTCATTAAATGACCACTTTTTTGTGCAGCTGGGAGGGATTCCTGCATTAGTCTACATTTGACCCTGTGTTAAACTGGCAGAGAAGGGAATTCCCTTGGGCTGCTGTGGTTTTACTGGTTTTTCTTTTCTTTTCTTTTTTTTTTTTTTCTCTGTAATTTACTGTGAGCAAAAAGGCATATTTACTTCAGCAGAAACTCCAGTCTGTCAGTGTCTGGGGAGCATGTCGGCTGGCAAAGAGGAAGCTGAAGGAGAAAGGGGACGTTCCAGGGGGTCTTTGGGCTTTGTATCCTTTCCCATGTATCACGCTATGACAGCAGGGAGAAGTGGTGAGAGGGTCAGGGATGAACTCTGTGAGGAAGCTGTTGTTACTCCTTCAAAATAACCAGATTCTAGTATAAATCTTTGTTTAGGGTCTTTTGGAAGGAATGAACAGTGGTGGAAAGTCCCCCTAAATGTTTCCAGATATCCTTGGAAAGGTTTGAATGGCTGTAATTGTGTCAATAATTGAGAAAGCTTTGAGTCATACTCTCATCTTTGATGACATGAGATTAGGATCAGGCATCTTTTTCAGATTAAATATAGTGTAGACAGACTTTACTAGACTGATTCCTTGCCTCCTTACACAATGTGGTGTCCTCTAGTCCTTGGAGGAGAGATGTGTCCCAGTTCAATACTGTTTGATAGCGGATGGAATCGATGCAGAGTCGCGTAATGGTGAAGGTTGGAAGGAACCTCGAGAGGTCACCCGGGCCTGGGCAAGCAGGGTCACCTCCTGTACGCACATGCACGTTAATGTGAGCAAGATTATTGCAGCCTCTGGCACAGAAGATGTTGGGCTACCTCCCAGGACAGGACAGTAACTGGCTTGGCCCCTCAAGATCCATTCTGGGATCCATCCCCAGGTCCAACCCTCAGACTACATTGATTCACAGGTGGCAATTACCTGTCACTCATGTGACAAGAGAACTTGGTTTGGTACAGCAGCACAGATGCAGTAACAATGGCATGTATTTGGAAATGCAGGATTCAAGAGCACTAAACTGTAATGAAGTTTTTCAGATTGCTATCTGAATGGATTTTCTTCAAGAATGGAACAAACTTGGCATCCCTCAATAAAATATTTGTGCACTGACAACAAGTGATTCAAGAAAAAGCCCTGCTATTATCTCTCTGTGTAGTGCAGTACAGCCCTGGTACATAGCCTTCGTTACAGAGTTATATACTCTGACATATCACACGAGCAGTACTAGTTTCATTCACATCAATTGTTTTGCTAGTCTAGAAAGCTGACTTCAAGTCCAGTCACAGAAGAGGTTATAAATGTTGTCTCCGTTAGGCAACTGGTTTACTTGCATCTCAGTGCAGTGATGACTTGGCAGGATCCCAGAGACTGGAAGCAGTAAAAGCCAAGAGCTGAACCACCCGTGGAAATTCAGGTCTTTTGCTTTTACACATTTTCCATGACAAGTTCCCAGACTTTTAAGAGAATGAGTCCCATTTTCTAGTTGTTACACCCAAGAACACTTGAGGCATAGAGAAACTGATGTGCCCAGGAGTACGTAGCCCAGTTTCTGGAATTGTCCTTCATATTCCAAGGAGTAAGGAACGAGGGGTTGCCTGGCCAGGCAATAGCTGCAGTGGAGTGCAGTAGAGGCAGACGACTGGGAGGAGCACTGGCGTGGGTAAGTGTCATTGCCGTTAAACGTCCTGCCGCAACATTATGCAAGTAGAAAGGATGTGAAGTTCTCCTTTCAGAAAGGAGAAACAGAAAAAATTAGAATAAGGCTGAATTTCAAGATTGGATCATCCTGGCTGAATGAAAGCAGGAGATATTATGGTGGTCTTTAGTCCTCAGAGCAGTACGGCAGTGTGAAGGAAAATAACCAGCCATAATCACAGAGTGCGAAGCAATGGTGTTAAGCACTTGTTCTTCTCTTAGTACCCACTGCCCAAGGACCTCAAAGATTTTTCACAAATGCAACATGATAGCATTGTCACCCTCTTTGTAATACAGGGAAACTGAGATATAGAGCAGTGATGTAACTATCTGGAATATAAACCTCTTGATGATTTCTTTAACTGCTTAGCAAAGCTTCCTTTTTTTTTTTTTTTTTTTTTTTTTCCCCCATAAATCTATAAAGACAAAATCAGGGAATAGCCCAGTAAGGTGACATAAGAGGTTTATAGTGATACATTTTCCACTCTAGGCAAGAACTGGTTAATAGAGTCAGGTTTTTATGTTATCCAAACCTGATGGG
This sequence comes from Alectura lathami, assembly GCA_013399715.1. Lineage (NCBI taxonomy): Eukaryota > Metazoa > Chordata > Aves > Galliformes > Megapodiidae > Alectura > Alectura lathami. The sequence continues at coordinate 232,093 of VXAV01003814.1, read as the reverse complement.
GTATTTTCCTTCTCAACATATTGCTGGTTGCTGTAGCAGCTGAGTAATGCAGAAGTTGTGCCTGAAAAAATGCTTCCTCCTTATATGATACTGTACATATTGTCATGGAAATTGTCCTCATTTCCCCCGAGCACACTTTAAATAACTCGAACAGCAGTGCTAATGAGCAGAAAGATATCTGCAATCCCCACCGTGCAACTTGACATACTTTATCCCACTCTGAATTCCCTTTGCTCATCATTGAGCTTTTTAAAGATCTGCTATAATAATTTGCTTTCTCGCTTTGGTCCAGTCATTCTGCTCTTAGCACTTGGTAATAAAAGGTCAGTTTTGGCTGAAACCTTAGTGTTGCAGCCATGCCTTTTTTTACTGCCAAATATCTTAAGAAAAGCAAGTGTCTCCGAAAGGGTAAGTCATGATATTTTTGTTTAGTGTTGTCTGTTTTGCTCTGAATCACAGTAAAGGATTTATTTAGAATTAACAAGCAGTGGGAATGGATCTATTCATACAGCCGGTCGGTTAGCACAGGGGTTTTATTATGCTGTGCACATTTTTAGTTCAAGAAACAGTGTATGTTATTATCTTGCATTTTACATTCACTAAAACTGACTAAGCGAGAGAATGTTTAACCCTTTAAACATGGAGCATATGTTTTACAAGCGAAAGGAATCCCTAATGCAGAACAAAACAGAGGCAGAATCGTTGTGTGTATTTGTTTTTCCAGATAAGTTAGCTAGGCAGCTGGCTAATGCTTTAGTATTTTTGTTTCTGTTGACAAAAAGGAGATTTTTTTCATGTACACTGAAATAATAACTTTAATAACACCACGTGAAGGAAATGTTTGCTTTCTCCTAGCATCTTTTGTATGCAGGGTTACCTGAGTGCATGATTTCACATAGATTTTTCCTGTGCTGTTGTGATGTTTGCTGTGTGGGCTTTTCCAGGAAGGGTGATTGTTCTACCTCCAGGTAGATACAAAACTCGGAGCAGTTTGCTTCTAGCAGTATAAAAATTAAAAATGTGATAATCTCCTAAAATAGAAAAGCTTTCCTGTATTTTTCTTGTTCTGTTGCAAGTCTCTTTGTTGTGAAATTTTTCTAGTCAGCAGTCCAAATATGGGTGTTCTGCATGATGGAAAACAGTAGCGTTTACTGGTAGCTGGGATGTGTTGATTGAGGGGATCTGAGGGATCTGACTTGCTTACCTGGCTAAGCATTTATATTGTGCATTTTCCATAGAAATTGTTTCTAAGGCATAGTTAGAAGGTGGAATTGTAGGTTTTTATTCCTGTTTTAATGTTGAAGAAAAGGTTTTGCAGAAATGAAAGTTTGTTTTCTTTAAATCTACCTTTGCTTTTCATAATGTGTTCCTATTTAAATTGAGGTTGCACAGGAAGAGCTAACAGCTATGATGTGAGCATTGAGTTAAGCTGTCTTGTAGTCACTGGCACCAACTCTCAATATTTTGCTGAGAAAAACATTTGTGCAAGTGCAAAAATTTACACTGTAATTCAGGATTTTTTAAGGATATAAACATACCAACAAAGTTTTTAGTAGAAAGATGGAGAGAAAAACTACATTTGAATTCATTTACCTTTTTTTTTTTTTTAAGAGTTTTGTTGTATGCATACATGTATATACCAGCCTACAAGGTAGCATAGCATTATTTTTGGTCTCTCTTTTTGCTTTTCTGCTGCAAGAACTTCTTTCGCTTACTCCATGTGTCATGCTAACCATGTCTCTGTAGATAGATGCTGATGAGAAGTGCCTGCCTTCCTTACCTGTGTTTGAAGCAGGCATTGCAGGAAGGGGCTGAATACATGGACAGGAAAGGTAAGGCTAATCTGGCATATACAACCTGAAAATAAAGTTACCCAGTCCTGATGTATCTGATGACAGCAGGGTGTGTGCATCCTGACTGTTTGCTCTGAGATGTTCCCTGCCCCTCTGTGGCAAGAAACTGTGACGTATTAGACACGACAGGGTGTGGAGGCTCGGATCTCAGCGTTAGACATCCAGCATGAGTCAGTGTGAATCTGAAGGTTACAGCTGGAAGCTGGGGAGCAGTCTCTCACTACCTTATCCTTTGCATTGGGAGCTGCTGCTGGCTGCTGCTTTGCTGCAAGGATTTGGCATCCCTCGGGGAAGATGCTGGAGTGTGAGAGGGCTAAGCCCCATGAAGCAGCAGGCAGAGGTAGGAGCTGTGGCTGTAGGTCTGGCCTCAGTGAGGCTCATCTGCTGGGAGCCATTGTCATTGCTGTGGTGCAGCTGCTGTGATCTGCCTAGTCCTATGGCTCAGCCTGGAGAGCAGGACTTGTGTGCACAGGGAGAAAGAGAGGAGCAGCTTGGCACCCAGCTAGTACAAGGAACAGGAGAGTAAAAAGTGATCATTTCTAAATCAGAATCAATACGGGCATAAATTCGGACTTTAAATGGTTTCTGAGGTAAGCTTAGCTACCAATCATAATCTCAGTGAGTCACTACCAACATTAAAATCTTCAGCTAAATGAGCACCCCGTATATATTTTCCCTAAAATCATCTTTCTGGACCAAAGAGGAATAGAGGGTGTTGCCTCTTTGAGCCTGCTCCTGCCAAAGTCTTTCTGACTTGTGAAATCCATCTAGCTGTCCAGAACCTCTCCTGGTCCAGTCATGCTGGCAGGGTGGGGATCCTGCTCCCTTCTGATGCCCATTCTGCTCTGTGCTAGCCTTTCTCCCCTTGCTTCCAGGACAGCTGGGGAAGACAAGTGCCAAAGCATTAAGGCAGAACTGGTGTGCTTGGGTAGGGAGTGCTGAGGTAGCTGGGTGTGTCCATGAGCTGTTTAGCATCTATCTGTCACTCATGTTCCTTTGAACAGGCTGGACTCCTGCCAGTTTTTGAGGCACTTCTCATCCAGTTACTTGAGGCAATCTCTTCTATCTCCCTTCCAGAAAGAATTTCATTTGCAGAGTTTTTACTGTGATCTAAATAAGGAGATTTCCATTCTTCCCAGTAAGTGAACGTGGTCGTTAGGAAGGCATTAAATGATTATGGAGTGCTCTAGGCATAGCATCAAAAATGCAATTGCATAAAAGCTATAGTAGCCACAGGCTCCAGTGGGTCTGTCCTTGCTTGCTGTTCTCTGTGCCTATGAACAGAAGAGCAAGTCAGCAAGAGGAACAATGTCTGTGTATGATCTCCTTCCCACAGGTTCAAATGGCCTAGGGGCAGGAGCTGGGCTGTGGACAAACTTGTGGCCAGAAATGTTTGTCACATGGGAAGGAAAAAGACCCGTATTAACACTCTTGATTCAGCCTTAATGAGGGAACTTCCCCGGATCGATAGAGGAAGTGGCCAGCAGAGCTGGGAACCAGGATGTGATTCTCCAACACCAACCTTATTGCCTGAAATCCCAGGCACCGCAGGGTTTCCTCTCTTAGCTTTTTGGACAGCATTAGTTCTAAGTTATCTGAAGACTGTTTCACCTCAAGTGACCTTTAGTTTCACTGTGCTCCTTTTTATCTCTTAGCATTCTGGGCCAGGCTAGGATGTTTTCTGGATTAGTTCTGTGTTTGTTTTTTCTGTTGGTGAGGAGGCTGAGAGAGCCTTGGGACACCCCTGAAATAACACAGATAATGTTCTCTTATGTTTCGCTTTGCAAACAGCTGTACCTCACTTAGTGATGCATCCTTAGCCTACTCTACTCTTTTGGTAAAACCTACAGCAATGACAGATTCTGGAAGGACACACATAACGACGCTCTTATTTCCCCCATTGCCAGTTTTAAGCAACATCAAAGTCCTAACAGTTACACCCCCACTCACATTAAACAAGGCATCAAAATAATGAAAAACATTTATCGCCTTCTGCAGCCTGTTGTTAAAACCACTGTTCTCTCATAAGCCCTCCTACATTAACATTTCTGTCTTCCTTAGGCCATTCACTGAGCACTGGCTCGGCTCAAGACTACTCAGAGCTGGGCTGTAAAATATCATAGGGTCAAAATTGTCTCTGGTCTGGTGAGTCACTGTTGATTTTCACTTGCTCCTTGATTTCTAGTGGAGAAAAAGAAGTTTGAGCTCAGGCAAATCCTTTTCCTCTTCAATTCAAAACAAAAATTAAGTTATTAATATTGCATGTTTCATTGCCAAGCGGTCCTCACTTTACCGCAGCTGTAGATTTGCAAGACTTCAAAGCTGGGTGATTAAGACACAGTTTTAGTTTGTAGCCAGGCAAGCCAAACAATCTTAACTTCAAAGGAGAGGGTGTTCTTTAATGTTGCGGGCTTGCTCTTTGTGCTCAGCAAATGGGGCTGCCAGGAACGACTCCACGTGCAGCAGACAGGCGATGTGGCTGCTGCTCCTGGAGGGGCTGTTGGCTGCTGCCAGGGAAGAGCAGCACGCACCCAGCAACCTCAGAGTGTCCGCTGGCTGCTGCTTCAGTCCCTTTGCACTATATCCAGCTGTAGGATTTTGAGTGTACACTGTTGTTATGCTCAGAGCTTCTCTCTGGGTAGACTCCCAGGGGTGGCCATGCTGCAGGCAAAATTTGGGCCTACTGCCTCACCTGCTCCCCGCGTCGGGTTGTTTTCCTGCTCTGATGTGATTGTAGTGTGGATGGTTTTATACGCAGTAGGAAGAGGCTATCTCATTGAAAGAAAGTGTTCAATCCCTGGAACATTGTGGTTTGAGGGGAATAGGGTCCAGGACTGGAGGTAAGAGTGCTCTGCATCTGGCAGTCATGTTGAAGTGGAGCCCTTGTGATTTTGCTCTGATGTTAGTGCTTCATCCAGTCAACTGTGCATCACCAGCTGAGTAGCTCCATCATTAGGGGGTCCCAGGGATTGTGGTGTGCCTTTACTTCCTACTCCGAAGCCCGGATAGTGTGATATGCCCTTTTTTTTTTGTTTTATTAATCTCCTGCTTCATGCGTGTGATGGTTGCTCTAGAGGAGAAAACAGGATAAAAGCCTCACTATGAGGCAGAAAACAGGGCTGGATAACTGTTACTTCTTGGACCATGGAGGGTATTATTTACCAGGAACATTTCACCAAGAAATCAGTCTTAAAAACTCTACAAATAAATTCATTCCATACTTCGGGAATGCAGCAAGGTGCAAACAGATTGTGGTGATGTACCTGGGATCAAAGCAAAGAGTTTTGGTAGGGGATGAGCCTGCAGGCAGTCTGGATCCTGGCTGCATATGCTGCTGTGTGGAGCAGTTGGCAGCTTCAGGAAGTCTCCCAGGCTCCATGGTCCTGGAGGTGTGAAAGGAGCTGGCAGGACCCCACAGAGACATGGCTGTCATTCAGCAAATGACTTGCAGAGCCATGTGGCTCTGGTGCAAGAATCCCTCATCAGCATTAAAATCGGAGTGGAACTGGGGCTTTCTCCAGCCAGTACCTAGGTGTTTGTGGGATCCAGGCCATGCTCTCCCCAGGGCTCTGCGATTCAGCAGCCAGAGAAGCCAGAGCTGCCAAGAAGCATAGTGCTCGAAAGGCAGAGTTGGCCAACACACCGCTGTGCCTCTCAATGAGCCATGCGTGCCCTGCTGAGAGAGCAGTGACTTCAGCTTGCGAGTTAAAGCTCTCCAAGTAGAAGACGTGCCAGGCAGCCACTGGGGCTGCTGAGTGAGGGAACAGCTTTTCGAGGCACAATACACTCCTAATTTCTAATGTGGCTTTGCTATTTCAAGAGCAGTGCTTTGGTGAGTAAGTGGCCTGCTTTCCATCCTGTGCTGGGGGAGAAATCTTCGTGCTGTTCAGCTTGTTCCATCTCATTCTTCACTTTCCGCTTTCTAGAACTGGCACTGCCTTTGCATTTGCACACGGCCAACCTTCCAGACAGCATTCCTTGGTGTATGACAATCAACATTTGGTTAATTTGTGGCACTTAGAAGCAGTAGATCAGTTCTTCATTCCTGGCTCTGCTAGTCTCTAGTCAACACCATACTGCAAATCATTCAGTATCTTTGTATCTCAGTTCTGCATTGGTATGTAGGAATTCACACTGTGGAATTTGAGAACTGTTTTTTTAAGACAGAGAAGGCATTTCTCCACTGATGCACAATATAACCTTGGGAAATAATTTTAACCTCTCTGTGCCTGTTTCCCCTTAGTTAAAACTAATGTTTAGTTCCATGGCAAGTATATTCCAGCAGTGCAACATCTTGATTTCTTTGAATTTATTCACTAGTGGTTAAAGCATACACCAAAATCGTTTCCATTTGCATGTCTGTTATAAGATTGTTATCGCTTACTGTGATGTTACTGTTCCTCATCTGAAAAGGACAATCTAAGCTGTGCTGGATATCTGTAATTGGACAAAAAAGTAACAAAATTCGACCGGAGGAAGCTGAGTCATAGCATAAGCTGTGTGGTATGAAGAGTTATTTATATTGTGTCACCTTCTGAGAATCAGACTTTACTCATAGTTAAACTTTAACATGGACAGGTCTAGAACATCTGCAAGCACAGGAGCATGTAAGTTTTATGGATGTTTTACTGTATGCATTTGCATACATGCACACTCTTTAGAATCATTTTTCTGTAATGCATTCATGCCTATGTGTCCAGATCACCTAAGTTAAACTAAAGAGTAGAAGAGAATTATTAAATTTCCTCTCTGAAAGGCTATATCTCTCTTAAAGAGAGGCAACTGGATGGTACAGCAGAGACCAAACTGGTAGGGCAAAACTTTTTTGATAGCTACGAGTCCTCACTTTCGCACTGTGGACCATTGAAATAAAAATAATGGTAAAAAGCAACATCCTTTGTCTTTCAAAACTGGTTGCAGTCACAAGACGTGGAAGTTTAAAGCCCTGAGTTGTTTTACCCCTCCTTATTTTAGATTTGTATTCTATTTTAGGGACTTTCAAATTCACGTTTGCTCTCAATAACAAATGGAGAAAGGATGAGGAGGCAGTTACCACCCTGCCCTGGTACACTCTGTTACCTGACTGGGGCCCAGACAGATCATAAAGTGACCATTGATTTTTTCCAGCCTTGCAGACCATTAGACCAAATGGTTCTTCCATTTCCAGAATCCTGGCTCCCTGTCTATCACGGCTTCACTGTAGATACATAATTCATTATATGGAAAGCCACTGTTTTAATCTAATATTAAAGAGGCAGCAGCTCAGCGGGTGTCCCCAAAGTGAGGAAGGCAGCATGCTGCTGGCAGCAGCTGCTGGCTTCAAGCTTATCAAGATTTCTTTGTTTTGAAACAGAAGCTGGAAGGCTTTGTAAGATATCATGTCATTGGCTGAGCAGATCCCCATCCTCTGGCTGTTATCCTGCCTTTGGCTGCAAAGACAAAAATTCTTAGAACATGCTGTCTGTGATGACTGCGTGCAGTTCTGTGCTCTCAGGAAGGAGCAGGGTTGAAGAGGAGGAGGCTCACGGCGCAGATGCACCCTGTTGCCTGCTCTCATTGTCAGTGCACCAAGTGGGCCAAATGCATCTGTGGGGCAGGCCCACCGATGTCAACATTGTCAGAATGGACTTCCTGTTCCTGGAAGTATAAAAGTATCCAAATATATCACCTATAAAGACCATTTTAAGCAATACGGCTGATATTCCACTATACTCACCCAAGTGCTAAGATCTCTGTGGCCTAAATCAGTGTAATTAGATTTAATTTGTATGTTAATGTTACCCTGGCAAAAACAGCCAAAGTGGCAGCCTTGGAGTTTGAGAACTGTATCACAACGTGGAATGAGCAAGGCTTGATAGTTTCTTCAGATAACAATTTTTTCATCTTCTGTGTTTGGATGCCATAAAATATACTGACAGTTGGTTTTCCCCAGAATATGTGGGTCCTAAACTGACGTGTAACTGCATGCAGTACACCTGCCCATCCATTTTCCTGGTACTTGATTGTCAGCTTAGGGAATTAGGAAGTAGGACTTAGGATTCTCAGCCTCTAACTTGTATAGCTTCCTGTGAAGAATTTTCACAAGGTAACCTTTCTTGCTGCAGGGATAACCAGAGTGTAGCTACTGGGTTTGGCCAGCCAATATGAACATCCATGCTGCAAATATATGCTTACACCAGAAGCAAGTTGCTGTATGTACCTGTGTGGCTTCAGGACCTATGGGGCACATTCCCATGACTTTTAATGTCTCCTCAACATTTGTCTCTTTTCTGTGCTCCTTTGCGGGTATTCTTCTAGCTTGTCTTGTTAAAAAAACAAACAACAAAGCCCCTTTTGCTATGACTGTCAGTCATACTGACCAGCTTTGGTCAGTAGTCTTTGCCTGAAGCAGAACAGAGACCTGTTTGTCTGTTGGCACTCCTGCAATCTGTGTTTTGGCTTATACATGGCACAAATTGCTGCAAATCAGCAAAAAGCGTAAGATGGTTTGGAGGACCTTCGGGCAGTGTATTGTAGCTCTTAGCAGGTGTCAGCATGATTTGCTAAGTGATTGTACATGCTGGCATAGTGGAGCAGAGGTTGCTGATTCAGTTTTTCATATATAAGGATTTCCTTTCTGCCAGCTGACCATTGCAGAGAAAATCTGTCAGCTTAGAGCACTCAGAAGTGTCATGCAGATGTGGGAAAACCAGCAGAAATTCAAGGATTTCTGCATGAAGGTCACTTTCCTGGGGTTTGCCCCGGTTCATAAGTACGGGGATGTACACACAGAGAAGGTCATACTTTATCCAGAAACAGGTTGCTGTTCTCTGGAGGAGCTGATGGCAAGAGGTCAGTGGCCAGTGGCTTTGGTGCCCATGAGCTTTCTGTGGGGTGGGAATGGAAGCTTGCAAGCCAGTGCCTGAGGCAGTCCTGCTATGTGTGATGAAAAATGTGACTATTCACCGAAACTGTAAATGTGCTTTTACAAGCCACTATTCTCAGCGGTGCTGTGTTTTCTAACAATGTGCACCTGAGCTTTATTGCTTGTCTGTACAAGGTAAAGGGGAATATGTTAGCTGGCAGAAAAGATAGTACCTACGTGCAGGCCTTTGGCCTATCCAGTACAGGCATTGAGATGGCACGCAACACAAGGGTACATCTGTAATATCCCAGTATGCTGTAATGGCAGTGAATTCTGCAGACAGGGCTCCCACTGGGAAATGCTTCGAGTCTCAGAGAAAGTCATTCTGTGCAACACTCCGTTGAATTTCAGTGGGGATAAGTCCACCAGCTGAAGACATCTCTCAGGACGAATTGTTGTTTTACATACCTGGCATTTTATTTATTGTTTAAATCATATCTAAATCAGCACATTTTTGAAAAGTGATTAACCCCTTCAGAGGAAATATTATGGACTTCTTAATAAAGCTATTAACTAGGAGGGATTTGAGAGAAGTAGAATTGATTTCTCCGTAGTGTTATTCTGCTAGCAGTTGGCTGACAATTTTCCTAAACTGTAAAGATTTGAGGGCCCTGCTTCGTGCATCACCCTAACCTCAGTTCCATTAGCCATCCACAATTGTGTTCCGAGTGGCTGTAGTGCTTAGCTCAAGTGACAAGTGTGAATTGTCCCTTTTGCCAAACAACATTACTGCCACAGTGAAAGGTACTGTGAGTTACACGATCATATTTAGAAGATCCATTGGTTAAACAATAAGCAGCCTGATAGAGAAGGAGACTGCTATAAAACTGCAAACTGTAGCAAAACTTGGATCAGAATATCCCAGAGCATTTACATTCTGCTTTAGATCAGTGTTACCATCTATATTGTCTCATCATTAATTTGGGCAAGGCTTTTTTCCCCAAAATTTGTCTACATTTTATAAAAGACTTACAGTATGTATTCTTTCGCATTTCAATTTCTTTTGTGCTTTAATGCAACAAATAGCTTCATTTTTGTGAAAACAAAGTCTGTAAGTGTTGAGTCCTTAATGATAGTCCATGTATTTGCTGCTGCCAAAATTGTGCTTGTAAAGCTTCAGCCCCTTCATTGAAGAAAATAATGTTTGTAATTGGTTGGCTTGAATTTCTGAAGAACTCTGTGTTCAGTCTGCAAAGAATCTGAGTCTTTACTGGCTTAGCTGAGAGTGCTGCTCGCTCCAGCCGAAGCTGTACTGGTTCACCTCAGTTCTCCATCATTCAGAGTCTGGAGCACTGGCGAAAATGCAGCCCCATTGTCTTAGAAGATTCTCTTGCTGTAGTTTTAGATTTTGCGGTGGAGTTTGATGAAGGGGAAAGAAAAATTAAGCATATGAGGGGCAAAGGGGAGTAGAAGATTGTTATAGTGAGACTTACTCAGAAGGAATGAGAGCCACTTAATTCCTATCAGTGAGTATACCTGGAAAATGTGAAGCCCCAGAAGAATGCAGAAGGCTGGACAGTATGAAATTGTCAAATAAAAATTAAACAGATTTTTGAGTAGTAACTCACTGCTTATCAGGTTTTAAAATTTCCTTCAAATCTTTTTCTCAGTAGTAAAATTTTGAAGACATTTTATGAGAGCTAGAAAATTGCTTGCGGTTACATGGTAATGCATAAAAATTACCCAGTCATCTTCATCCAGATATTTCAAAGCATGAAGGACCATCATCTTTGTTCAGGAAGGAATTTCCTCCCTTAAAATACTACGTAAATGTAACCACAGTTGGAATATATAATTTGATACATTCCTTAGAAGTGTCTAGCACTTGTTGCTTTGGAGAACCACATTGAACCACGTGGCCTGCTTTGCACCGATAGGCCACTGTTTTCTGAATCTTTCATACGTACATCTGTGATTTCCTTGCACGCTCAGATTCATAGCTGCCTTATGGGCCTCCTGCACCGTGCCCTGCTGGGGCCAGCTCACGCCTTCGGCCAGTGGGCAGGCTTGGCACACCTCCACCCGAGTGCATGGCTTCTGCTAGCCTCAGAAAATGTGTGTCCCTTCAGTCCAGAGCAAAGGAGAGCAAAATGATCAGAAGTTTGCATAGCTCAGGAGCTGCACGCTTCATCACTTTTAAGGGTTGAGCTTGTTGCAGTTTTATAGATTTGGAAAATATGGAGGAAAAGCCGAAGAGTCTGTTTTCTGGAGTGGGAGAAAGGAGGGTGAGGGAAAGCATCCTCCTGTCAGTTCAAGGCTATCCATATAACGTGCTGGGGGAAAACGCTGTGCAACCTTTTCTTTCTCTCCTTGTCACCCTCACTCGAGACCGCAGACTTGATTTTGTTGCAGTACTGGGGTGTTTTGGGGAAGAAATGGCTTTTTTTTTTTTTGTTTTTCAGAGTTTTTCTTGGACTAATTTCATCTAACAGCTGGTGATGTCAAACCGGTTTGGAAGGAAGAGTTTGTGCTGAACTACAAATACGCCTAGGCTCACAGCATCTTCTTTTCCAGTAGGAACTTTGATTTTGGCACTAAGAGGCTGATGCCACGGAACCAGATAGCTGTTGCTTGGAAGGCAAACAATGTTAGCATCAGCAGAGGCAACACTGTACCCTGGATTTGGCTGCTTTGTCAGCAGGTATTTCTTCAATACACAGTGACTGCGCCACTGCGCACCGAGAGCTCCACCTGAGAAACTGTTATTTCTGCTGTGATCCAGGTTTGGAAGTGAACATGTTCAGTGTGCACAGTAATTTCCAGTCAGGAAACATTATTTGAGTTGACCCACAAGGGCTTAATTGATTTGAGCAAACTGTCACTTATGTGACTGTGTCACCCTTGAAGCATCATTGGAGATAGAGTGTAGGTTCTCTAGCATTCCCATTCAGGATGAAACACACAAAACACAGTAGAGGCGATGTGGTTTTGTGCAGCTTTCAGCAACTGGTGGTTTAGTAGTTTCTCTTTGTGTTAATTATTGTTGATCTATTCCAATTCAGAATGGTTCTTCTGACTTCCTAAACTAGCTGTGACTATATTGGAGAGATTTCATCATTTGCTGCTAACTAGCAGAAGCTGATACAAACACATCTCAGAGCAAACAATGCTTCTTGTTTATAGGAATACTGAACACAGCTGGGGGCGTGTTTCACAGGCTCCAGAAACCTCCTTAGTCAGGGAGCCAGCTTGATCTTAGTTAATGGTCCTTCCTTTTATGAAGCAAATTAATTGTGGGCAGGAGCTGGAGGGAATAGTGCCTGAGCTGTGTTGGTACAAGGGAGATGCTAAGTCGTACTTAGCCGTTGCATATTATGCCTGGGCTCATCTCAGCCCTAATTATTGGGCTGCTGCAGTGGAGATAGCCGTCCCATAGATGTGAGGTAAGACTGCACATTGTGGCCACCATGAACAGCACATCGCAGGTAAAGTAGCTGTCTCCTCATGAAATTTCAAATTCTTGAAAGCAAGGAGGCATGAGAGCATTGGAGTACAGTTGTAATAAATACATTTTTAATGCCAGAAATATAAGTTAAAAATGGCTGAACCTGATTTTACTGAAACTTCTCACAGTTCAGCCTAAGGCAATTTGTTAACTNAAAAAAAAAAAAAAAAAAAAAAAAAGGCAAGTTAAGTAGACTTAAATGTACGAAGTGCTGAGCAAAAGAAAGTAGCATTATAAGCAGGGGCTTAAGGTGGCATTTGTGCACCTGAAATTGTCTTTCTCACTTCCTTTTGTCTTTCATCTTTTTTTCCGTTTGCCGTGGCCCTTGGAGTGTGACATCAGTTAACAGCACAGGGCATAGCTGGAGTGAGGGTTTGTTTACGTTCAAGGTTTTGGTTTATTTGAAGTGATCCATAGCATAAACCAGTTCCTCTAGATTAATAGACAAATCTAGAGTAATGTAGATGACACGTATCAAGAAATGAAACTTCAGGCAAGAGTTATAAGACAAAGCAGAATACAAGTTCACTTGATACAATTTTTGTGTCTAAAAGGCCTAAGATTAATCCAAATCTTCATTTATTGCTTATGTTTTTAGTAATCATGCACTTGATCCTGACAACTGAAACATAACACTAGCTTTAGGTTTTTAAGGGTTTTCTGTAGCCTATGTGTCAGTACAGAAAATCTGTAGTGCTTCTGTTCATGTTAAGTCTTGTGAGAATTTTTACATAAGAAACCACAATTCTGAGGCCTGATCTCTTTGCTGGTGCTTCTTTAAAGCAGCTCAATGGCATCTGAAATTCACAGAAATAGTGCTCTGAAGCCACAGAAATTATGGGGGAAGAACAGATGTCAGGGCTTTGGGATTAGTTATGAATATCAGTGGCTTTAGGCTGTTAGCCTGCTGTTGCATTCAGTACTCTCTGGGACAAGGTCTAAGATCTGAGATCTAAAAAACACTTAAGGACTCATGAAAATCCTCTGCTAGAACTTTTGAAAGTTTGGTCATCTATTTGTAACTATCATTAAGCCTGCAGGATTTAAAAGTGTTTAAGGAAATTAGGCATTCGTATTTGACTGAAAAGTCGATGGCAATTTAGTGCACACTTCTAAATCCTGCCCTAAGAAAGTTTGAACCATATCAGTTTATGAGCTGGACCTGCTCTGAAAAGTAAAATGTATTTAAGATCTCATTTTTCTCGTTGCTACAACCAAATGAAAGCTAAATATTAGAATCTTCTCAGAATGATTCCAAGGTATGGAAAAAAAAACCACACTTCACCTACAAAGGTGCATGCTTCTTTAGGAAAAATTAAACTAAGAATAAATTGGGTTTGATCCAAAGCTTGTTTCACATAGCCTAAATGGAGCATTTCAAAAGCAGTCTCTTAGCCCCAGAAAGTTTTGCCTTCTGTTAAAGGATCACCCAGGAAAAAACAACCAAACAAAAACAACTGCAGAAAAGAGGTAGAGTTAACGCTGAGTGTACTGAAACTTAAACTGCATGCTTTAGAGGGCAGGTTAACCAAAAATTTTGATATGTTTGACTATTTCATGCTCTTAGAAAATCTGGGGGAAAGGCAGGGGATGGGGAGAAGAGTGCTCAGGGTAGAGGGTCAGCATTAGCCAGATTCAAAGGCAATGGCTGACAAAATGCAGTGAAGTTTCAAGTGACTAATCCAAGCACCCTTAATGACCTCTTGCCTACTTACTAATATTTCTTTCTTATCTTTTCATAATCTGAAGATCAAGGCTATTATTTTCTCTTACTGTGCAACGAAAGATATTCCCCCTCATACAGCTGCCCTTCACCTTGACACAATTCATCTACCTCATTTTCCAGCTTCTTTAGTTTGTAAGGGAGATCTTAGAACGCTGAACCTGATCCTCACCTTTAGGACAGTCATGACCAGCAGGTCAGGTAAGATGAATCACTGCAATTCTTTTCAGCTGTTGGCTGCTAGTTTTTGTCCATTTATTAAGAGCTTTGTTGCTGCTTGTCTGCAATCAAAGACTTCCTGTCACTACTTGCTGTAGTACTGAGGGCAAACATGTCCTTTGGGCCTTGCCTTACCCAGCATTTTCATAACTCAGCCTTGGAACTGCTATTTGCCTCCTCACATGCTGCAGCAGCATGCGTGTGGCTAACTCAGTTTCACCCTACTGGAAACGCCACTCTACTATGCACACCAAAGCACTACAAACATGTAAATATATACACATACACAAGCATTTGCAGTTGTGTAAATGTTCAGTGGGGTTGATATAATGACAATACACAAACACAACAGTAAGCAGAACTATGTAAAAAATGGGGAAAAGGCAAACCAGATGTGGTGGGGGAGGGAGGGAAATGGTCTGAATGAAAAAAGCTGCCAACTTCAGCAGAACCTGACAGCAGGTTCACTTGAGAACATAAACGTTCCTCCTTTTACACACAATGGAGCAGGAACATCTCCTACACGGAAGTCCAGTCCTGCTTCCTCTGAACTTCTGTTTCCATATAGAGAAAGAGGATGTAAGGCTTAGCTCCACAGATGTAACTCTTCTGAAAGTTAAGCTTGTGTGGATAAAGTTCAAGGCAAAAGAACACTTCCAAGGTTTCCTCATTGGAAACAGCTGTATAAAGGGAGAGATGCAACTGGAGGGCTGTTTTGGGATCTTTGAACAGGAACATAGGGCAGGACAGGTACATATGGGCACAATGGTAGGCTTATGCTTTGCACTTTCCAGTGAATACATACCAGGCTAAGGATGGTAAAAAAAAATTAGAATGTTCAGTAAATAGGGCTTTGAAGTCTGGATTACTGCTGCGCATGCAGTACTCTGACTGACCTTTGGCAAGTTACTTAACCCCAGCATTTTGGTGTTTGGTCTCTCCTGTTCTGGGCTATGGGGAGAGCTGAAAGAACGGCTTATTGGGGACTGGGGGGTGGCATGCTGCTCTGAGGTGAATGCTACACAGCTGACAGCAGCAGCAGATGGCTCCGAGGCCATATGAAATCTACAAACCACTTGAGCAGACAAGAGCAATTCTGCCAGCTTTAACTAGCCTGGGCCTGGAAGAGAGAGCATTCATGCTCTGCAGCTAACAGCCTGGAGCTATTCTGTTCCCTCAAGGCAAATATAGATACTGGTGTATGTAAAGCCACTTTACAAAGGTACCTTTAGGCAAAGGTGGCAAATCATTGAAGCCTGATGAGATCTGAAGCCTTTTCGGTGATGAGCAGTAACAGAACAGGACCCTTATTCTTTCTAGGCCATCTTATTTACTGTATGCACTTGTATGGTCACCATCATATTTCCTAGTTTTGAAGTTGTTGTCTCTTTCTGTACACTTGTGAAGGAAGCAAGCAGTGTTGCCAGCTTGTTTTATGGATGGATGTGGAACCCAGAACGTCTGACACGCTGCAAGTCTGTGGCAGGTTAACGCCAAAGTTAAGCCCCACGCTTCTGCTGTATACATCAAGGTGCCTGCACACTGTGTTTGCAGGCAGTTTTATTTTTCTTTGGTGTGCAGCTGAAAGTAACTCTGAGAAGGGCTGGGGTGTCTGCCTCTGGCAATCCTTAGCTAAGCAGAGCTGGCCTCTAAAGGCTAGTCTTGTTTGTACGGGAGCTTGATTAAAGATGAGTAAGAAATTCTGTTCAAAGGAATGGAAAGCCCTTGTTTGTGTTTAAAAACATGAGCAGACTGTTCCTCACATTGTGGTGCAGAGAAGCCAGAGCCCCACTTAATCTGTGCAGCAGCAGTGCTTGTGCACTCTAGGGCTGGAGGCTCACAGCTGCTCAGTGTGGGCTGCGGCTCCCTTCGAGGCAGAAAAGAGGTTTCAGTACAGTATCTGACTGCAAGCTTCTTGTCACTGTGATGGACAAAACTAAAATTCCATATCCAAGTGTTTCAAGGTACAAAAGTTTATAATTGGTTTCCACATCGTAAAGATATGAGTGTGTTTGAATCCATACAGTGTTTGAGTTGCCAACTCAAATCTGAAACCCCTCTCTTGTGTCCAGGCTTGGAAAAGAAAGTGTTTATGAATTTCTGGTAATGCGGGTTTCTAAAGAAAGTGTAGCAGAAGGGAAGTATGTTTACTTTGTTTTGTTTTTTTAAGAAGATCTAAATACTTGGATTTAGCAGTTTCTCATTCTTCTGACTACTAAGACTGAACAACGTAGAGAGAGACACCTGAACTCAGGCCCTTAGGGAACTCTAATTCTGCTCATTACCTCAGTAATGTAGTGAAAGGAGCCAGCAGTGTGTGGAAAGGAGCAAGATTAAGAAGTCATAAAAGAAAAATAATTTTAAGGTGAGTCTGCTTGTTCTGCCATTGCTTATTCATCTCATGGTAACATATAAGACTTGTTCTAAGAAGAAATTCTGAAGTATGTTCTGGTTTGTATGCTAGTGTCTCAACGTGGAGTTGTATTTATCTGCTTGTATTCTTGTGACTAGTCACTACCGACTCTCCCACAGGCAGTTTGTAGGATCATGACCTTGTTCCTATTTAAAGTTCAGTGGGAGAAGGCTAGCAACAGAGGAGCTGTATGTGTAGTTTTTGGCAGAGACTTGGGCCTAGGTTCAGCGTGTACAGGAATATTTTTTTTCCATCCTGTTTCTACTTTTGCAGACTCTAACAGAAGTATACATACTTTTTTTTTTCCTAAATGCTTGCATGAAAAAGGCCCAAAAAGGTTTAGAAAGCAGATGGCTTTTCGAAAGTAACAGCTTAGAGGCAGAGGAGTTGGAGTCAGGTCCCTGTGGTACAGTTACTCAGGAGGAAGATGCTGAGACACCACTTCTGCAGAAGTTCATTTGAACATAGTCTTCATCTTCCTCTGCTTACTATGCTGCATATAATGCATTAGTTGAGCTGTTCTCACTAAATTTACATTCTCTAATTCATTCTGAACTAAGAATCTGCTTTCTTCTTGTTCTTTGTGGCTTTGTTGGGCAAGACCCCCCTTTAAATTTAAGAACAGGATCTGTGTTTCATCTTGACTTAGCTCAGTTGTTTGCCTGCAGTATGGCCTATGTAGCTCGGGTGCTTATGAATGCATGAATGCTCCGATATACTACTGTAGAGCTAAACAGACCATTTTGCAAGGCTTAGGATATATCCAAATCAACTGACAATTACAAATGCCTCAACTATAAGGTTAGCGGTTGCTTTGATGAAAGTAACCACAATCATTGTGGGTAATGAAAATAAGGCTTTAAGGCTACGAAAGAAACTGAGGGAATAGCTGGAGATCAGCCAGAAGGATGTGCGTCTGACTGAGGTGAGAGTGGCTGCTGCAGTGGTACTTACGGAGTGAAATGAAGTGAAGGGGTGTGTGTTACAGGGTGAGTGCAGTCCTTTGCATTTCACTGCACTAAGATTACTGAAATTGTACTCAACAGGCCTATTGGAAAACAGGGTAAAAGGAAGTTCTTGAGAGTAGGAATGGAGAGATACCCTGCAGAAAGGTCTCCTGTGACTTTGGGCTCTGAAGGTAGAGAAAGGAGAGTTGGAATAAATGAAGAAATGAGTTCTTGAAGTGTTTGGTCTTGGCAATGCAGAGATATGGTAACCCGTCAGAGCCTGGCAGAGGACCAAAGCAAAAACACAGGTTCAGGTTGGCTACTGCTTCTAAGTCTAGGGTGCATACCAGAGCTGGAACGCAGCTTGGTATTTGGTGTCCACGTCTTGCAGCTGTTCTGCTTTGTATATCCTAAGGTGTAGTTTTGGGTGCCACAATTTAAAAAAGACATGGAACTTAGCACCCAAAGGAGGGCTATGAAGACAGTGAGGGGTCTAGAGGGCAAGACACGTGAGGAGTGGCTGCGGTCCCTTGGTTTGTCCAGCCCAGAGCAGAGGAGGCTGAGGGGAGGCCTCATGGCGGCCTGCAGCTCCCTCCCAGGGGAGCGGAGGGGCAGGCGCTGAGCTCTGCTCTCTGGGGACAGCGACAGGACCCGAGGGAATGGCACGGAGCTGCGTCAGGGGAGGGTCAGGCTGGGGGTTAGGAAAAGGTTCTGCACCAGAGGGTGGCGGGCATGGAACAGGCTCCCCAGGGCAGTGGGCACAGCCCTGAGCTGCTGGAGCTCAAGGAGCATTTGGACACCGCCCTCAGACACAGGGTTTGGGTGGTCCCATGTGGGGCCAGGAGTTGGACTCAGTGATCCCTGTAGGTGCTTTCAACACAGGATATTCTATGATTCTATGAGTATGAACCATTCACTAAATTCAAAATGAGAGACTGTCTGGGAGGGTGCTGTAAGGAAAAAATCAGAGTTTGGACATATGTGGAGAAAAAGGATCCTGGCTTTTGTTTTTTAAGCTCCATACCTAGTCCCAGGTGGCCAGTCATCTTTGTTCTTTGCTGAAAGACTGCCTCAGTTTCCTTTGCTCAGTGAATTGCAACAAAGTCCTTCCCCCCACATCTTGCACCACTGTTTTTGCATTGCAAATGAGCACATGGTCCATGGGTGTTTCTAGACCAGGAAACAATAGCAAGGAAAAGGATTTCCGTGGCTTGCAGGCAGCTTCCAGCTTTTTCCTTTCCCCAGATTAGCGAGGATTTAAAAGGCTCACATTCTGTATAAATCAGTTCTGCAGAAACCCCCGTGTGCTGCTCTTATCTCTGGATCCCATGGCCAGGCATCCTCGGCTGCTCAGCACAGTCTGGCAGCCCCAGCTTGCTGACGTGTCTCCGTGGCAAAGCCGAAGGCAGTTTCCATGGAGACAGTGGACCTCCAGCCTGCTGGCGATGCAGCTGCTGCGTTGGACGGGATCAGCAGCCTCTTTGTATGCGGGCTGCTCCAATGAAGATGTTAGGTGCTCGTGTGGCCTCATTAGGTTGCATCCAGCTCTGGGGTGTAAAATGAGGGATGAGGGGAAGGTTTAAACTGGCTGAGGTAGGTGTTGAGCTAAAAAGAAAATGGAAGTAGAAAGGTAAAAGTCTTTTAAATCTTAGAGCATACTTAAACGACAGCTTGAGCACACCTGGTATTCTGGTCAGTAGTTTTTGTGATATTGCATGCCAATGTTAATGGCTCCTAAAGTTATTTCAAGTGGGAGAGTCAGATTTGTATTCCCAAGTCCTAATTCCTCTTCCAAAACATTACTTCTGGCCTGGATCCAAAATCAAATGGGTCTCTTTCTATATCAAGACTATGCTTTCCCAGGGACTTGAGGAAAGCGGACAGTCTTGCAACTTCTGCACCTCAAACGCTGAATTGTCCTGCGATTCCTTTGACCCCTCCTTTTGGATAATAATTACTCAACACCTCAGCACAGATATATGAAATTCGTTCTGAGTTCCCCCTTGCAGGGTCTTGCAGCCTGGGATCTCCCTTTGCTTAATGGTGGGGCAACAGGTACAGAATCTCCAAGTCCCCACACTGGAAATACACATTTTCTACTTCAGGTTTTACGCCTTATCAACCTGCTTTGTGGGTGCTACAGCATATGAGTAAGAATTGTGTGTAAAACTGCTTAATTAATTGATTATTTTGACTCAGAACTTTAATGGTTTTAAACATTAGTTGCCGTCTTCTGATCTAGAAGCTAAAAGAGGTTTATGTTTTTTCTTTCAGGTGGTGCAGGAGACCGGGAAAAGATGCCTGTCAATCATGAAGCTTTCCTGCTCATGGCTAATTCCCAGAATGAAATGGAAGATTGGGTGAAAGCCATCCGACGGGTTATATGGGCTCCATTTGGTGGAGGTATTGCAAATAGCTCACATGCACATAAATTAAAACATTTGCCTCAAGGTAAAATATATTCTTGTGATACTAGGATATGTGTAACACTGTGAAATCACTGAGATGCCTAGATAAGCTCTTGATTGTCTGAGGTTTTTTACAGCATGGAGATTGGGCTAGGATTTTTTTGCCAGGGGATGGCAAGGAGTGGAAGAGGAGGTCACATCTGCACTGTCAGTTTGTATAACTGACACACAGTCAGAAATGGGTGGTGATAACGAGCATAGCACTATTGCCAGTGCTCAGTTTCTCACAGCTAATAACTCTGTTCTGTGGATCTTTCTTATCCTTATGGACATAAAGGAGTATGTTCAGTTATTCAGCTTTCCACCTCTAGGGCAGGTGCCCATCTTTAACCTCCACACAGCCAGAGGCAGCAAAAATTTTCATTTGGTCTGGGCCTGGTTGAGAAGACAGAGCTTCCCCTGGCTTCTATGGGGAAGTAGCCTGGGGAAGAACAACAGGGTCAAGCTCAGAGAACACCTGTAAGTGTACTGTTGTTGGCAATCCCTGTATTTAATATGAACAACAAATCCAGACTCTGAATATTGATGCTCTACTGCAGTCTTCGAATTCTCAATGCATTAGGCTAAGTAGGAGGTATTTTTGCAGTGTGGTATAGAACAAGAGTTCATAGATGTTTTATGCTGGGTTCATTGTTGGTGGCAGCAATGCTTTGAAGTGGCTTCTGTGCTGCTGATGGGAGTTCATGCAGATAGTGGAATCACATGCAGATAGTGATATCGACCTCTTTTGAGTGGTACAGATAAAAAGTGCCAGATAAAGGTTAGGTAATACAGTTAGTTTTGCTGAAATTACATTACTAGTTTTCCTAAATCTAGGATAAAAAAGTGATCATGATGCAATTGAAAGAGTCTGAAACATCATAAGGTCACTAAGAAGTCCCAGTGTTTGTTAGCAACTTTTATCTTTTTTTTTTTTTTCTTTTAAATGACTCTTCTGATTTTGACTCTCTGTAGCAGCAGCAGTTGGTTTGTTTGGAGAAGATATAATCTCTAGTGATGATGTAATTTTTTCCTAGACCCTTCTTAGCAGAAGAGATATATATACAAAAGGCAGCTTATACCTGATTCTGAGAGGCTCCATGAAATGCCGTTGTGCCCCGGGCAGATCAAGTTCTTTTCATTAGCAGAAACTGATCTATCATAATCTCTCCTCAAACATGAGAATGTGCTTATTTTGCACTCCTTCTAAAGTCCTGTCCACAGCAAAGCATCTTCTACACACTGAGCTCAGTGCAGATCCCTGAAGTTCCTCCAACAAGAAGTCTCAGGATCTGAGTTGGTGTTTCTGTGGCCATTTATAGCAGACCGTATCGCGTGTATTTTGCAGCTCTGTTATGGATATCAGATAAATGTTGTGAGGAAAGAGGAGACAAGCAGTTATGACAGAAAATATATTTTATATCAATAGACTCCTTTAGGGCATGATGTTTTTAGTGCCATTGGTACCTGTGCAAATTTGGCTTTTATCTATTTACTTTGTTAGTATTCATGTTATGTCAGCCTCTTGGAACAGTTGCAGAGCAAACATCTTACTTAAAGTATTACAATAGTAAATAAATAACAATTCTAAGATTTTAAAAACAAAAACATGAGAATGGCATAAAAGAAGAGAAGAACTTATTTTTTATTTTTGTTTCTTCGTGAGGGCAGTATTGTCCTAATCAAACTACTCTCTTTCTCTACCTCTAGATTTATCTTCAATGGTAAAGAGTAAAATTTTTATTTCCTGTTAAACGAGGGCTGATACTCTTGCATTTAACTCCAGTAACTGGAGTTACTGGGGTCTATGAAGTAACAAAATAGTAGAATGATTAAGTCACGAGAGTGTGGGAGCAAGGCAGCACTGGGGGAAGGCAGTAGCAGCTGTTTGTTTTTGGCTGCTACAGGTTTGATCTGATTTCTGTCGATGTAAGTGTAAAGACTGATGCTGTTGTTGATGACAACTGGCTCAAGCTGCCCTATAGAAGTGCAGCCCAGCTGGAAAGAAATTCAGTTGTGTATTGTGTTTTTTCCTCTATCTGTGGATCAAAACTACCCAAGAACATGGGTGGTCAGCATGGCCTGAGCTCTCTGCCCTATTACTTGAATTTATCAGCCTAAAGCTAGCTTGGCTATCTCTGCTGTGCTCTGTAGTCAGTGCTACACGAGCAGATTCTTATCCTATGGTTTCATCACTTCTCTGAGCTGACTGTTTGCTATCTTCTGTCAGCAGTGGACTTCTCCCACCTTGCAACCGTGTATTGCCACCACGTTTCGTTCTGCTGATACTAGCGGTTATGCAGCTGTGCAGAGCAAAATGACTTGGGAAAGAAAAAGGTGGGAGTGAATTAGTTTTGAAATTAATTGGCTCCCTTGCCCAGCTATGCAGGCAGGAACAGCAGTTCTAGCACAGTGAAGGCAAGAGGGTAGAGAAGGTCATGCTTGTTCATTCTGGCTGCAGCCCACACTTAAACTGGCTTAAAGAAACCACAGAACTGCATCCTCAGTCTCTCTTAGCTTCACAAA
This sequence comes from Alectura lathami, assembly GCA_013399715.1. Classification (NCBI taxonomy): domain Eukaryota; kingdom Metazoa; phylum Chordata; class Aves; order Galliformes; family Megapodiidae; genus Alectura; species Alectura lathami. The sequence continues at coordinate 209,616 of VXAV01003814.1, read as the reverse complement.
GTATTTACAGGAATGCCGGTAACTAGAAATTTTTTTCTCAATGGTTTTAGTCAGTTTGGGAAAATGATCAAAACTACTTCTCCTCCATCAGCATCAGAGCAGGGCAACTTCTCTGTTAGTGAAATCCCAGCCTAGCTCAAGTGTGGGAGGACTGTAAACATAGTTTGTCTCTGTTTTAATTGAATAACTTGAACTCTGCTTTGCTACCACTGCTAGTTTGAGAGCCAAGTCTTATCTATCGACACTTTTTAATACATGATGCTAAAGGAAAGGGAGTGAGGAATTGTAAAGGGGGCTTCATTATTAATATGTAAATATCCAGCCCTGGAGAAGGTTGATATGATGTAAAAATGAGTCATGCCAACATAAAAGGAGAGGCTTAACCACACTTTAATCTTTGGTGATGTATTGAAGAAACATATAAATCAAAAAGTTTGGAGGAATCGTCTTACGTGTTGATGTGGACACATGAGTTATGTTTAAAGGTTGAACAGCAAAGCCTTTTTAAAATAAAACAGAAAACTCCCCAGAGCTGCCAAGGATCCCAAATCATTAACAGGAGACACATTCAAGCTTGAAAGGCATATGGAATGCATGCTTTTAGAAACGCTTGAAATGTGGCCTTACAATAAAATCCTAGAGTTCCCCACTCTTTTGAAGAAGAGCTGTCTTATGGAGAAAATAATTTCAAACAGTTTCCCTAAGTTTCAGGATGCTGAATTCTTGAGTCTAGTCCATCTCATTCAGAGCTGAGGATTCTGTAAAATGAAATGTGAGAGTAAGCTCTATGTTATGAATTCATGTCTTTAGGAATACAGTTTGTTACTGAGGCTTGATAGAAATGAATTTTGGAGTGCATTCTGACAGAGGATGTTTAAAATTGTTTCCTTTGATCCTTCTTGCCTCCATGAGTAACAACTTTTGCTCTCAGTTTACACCACTAACAGTTTATCTGGAGTTTCCCTCAGTGCATTACAGTCACGTTGTTGTCTGGATGCTTTTTAGTATGGAAGACTTGCAGTTGTGACACAGTGCTAGCAGTGTAGCCTGGCCACAGGTTGAGATGAGAGTGAGCCTGCCAGGATCCTCTGAAATTGGGTGTGTGGAAAATATTGGGAGTGGTGAGGTGCAGAGGGGGTCTTTCTTCACTCCGTAAATCTGCGCTGGGGCTGTACAGTCTGAAGAAATACAGCTACTTTAAGGAGGTCCCTTGCCATTTGTTCACCTCCTAGTTTTCATGTATTCATTTTTGTCTTGTGTAAGATTTAAAACATGATGTATCTCAAAATGTATTTAGGGCCATGAAGTACAAAAGCTGAGTTCTTCAGTGTCTGAGCACATGACCAGCACTGCATGGGGACAGAATCATTCTGTGTTAATCTTGTGCTGTGTTTGTTTCCTTACTATTTGTTTACTTACTATTTCTTGCCACCAACAGTTCCTTGCTCCTCTGCCAGAAATGCATGTCACAGCCCCTTTCTTTCTCAATTACTTTATCCTAATTCCTCCTCCTCCTTATCCCAAGCTTTCATCAATTCCTTGTGTTGGAGGGGAGGTAAAACAGTTGGAAGGGATGTGTTTCCCTTAGGCAAACAAGGAGAGCTTTACCTGTGACAACATAATTATTCTGAAGAAGCTCCATGAGCTGTTTCTTTTCTGAGGAGGAATAGTTCTGAGGAATAACAACTCTTTAACTGGTGCGGTCTGAAGAAACGTCAGCTGGGGAAGCCACTCTACTATAATTTCAGTCCACTTCTCGATATAGATAAAGCTTGATATATGGATTCTTTCTTCTTCTGCTAGCAAAACAGTGCAGAGGGAGATCTTGCTGGCAATCAGGACCCTGTGCAGACCATGTCTTGTACTAAGGGACAGCTGAGAAACAGAGGAGGAGTCTCTGAGGTATAATTCAATACTCTTCTCAGTGTCATTATGGGTAATGTAGGGGTAGACCTACATAGGCCTAAGAAGATATCCTATTTTATATGAGTAAATGTCTTTCAGATAAAATCTGCATGAAACCCAAGTGGCTGTTTTGAAGGGTCAGATGTAGTTATTAGATGCATGTCCACAAGGATGTCAGTCTCTTTAGGAGCTCAGGTATTATGCTAAGTCTTGGGAGTCTGGGGTTTAATTTTCTATCTGTAAGATGGGGATTTTTGAGTAAAACCATCATGAACGTAGAATCATGTTGGTGGATTTAAGACGCTAAGATGCCACAGAAATAAAAAGCAGATAAATGACATTGTTGTCTGCCCAGTATGAAGACTGAGAACAAGTTTCTGCTCCCTGCCTTGTTAGATGGCTACCCCAAAGTGACAGTCTTGAGAAGGATTCCTGCGTGAGCCTTGAGGAGCCCGCACGCTTGGTGGCAGGGTGGGCTTCTCTTGCTCAGGCTCCCACAGGTGTGTGGGGAGTGGCACAGTGTGTTTGTTGTGCCTATGTGCTGTTATCTCTGCACAGAGACAACTGGCGCCTAGTTCAGCTTATCAGTGTTTGCTCTTCAGTGTTCTTGTAGGAGGAGGAGGGCCCAGCCAAGGGGAGAGGAAGAGAAAGGTGATGGGGGTTATGAGTTCAGACATCAGCACAGGGCTAGGGGATGCGTGAATCATCTGTGAGGTGGTGCTGGTTAGCTTTACCCCAGGCAAACATATTACAGACAGAGGATACACTTGTGGATACAGAAGCTGAGATGCAGAGCAGAACTGAAACTGGGAGTGGGACTTGCTGTCTGAACTGCTCACAACAGAAAAATTAAGGTTCTGAGGTCTTTTTCTGATAATTTTTTTTAAGACTATTAGATGTATCTGAGGCTATTATTGATGCTTTATGTCCAACATATTCCATCACCATGAAGTAGGGTAAGGCTGTCATCCTCATTTTTTGTCAAGGAGGAATCTGAAGTATTGAGCAATCAAATAACTTGCCTGAGGTCACGCTGACTATCTGTAAAAGAGCCACTCTGAAGGCATCATTCAGCAAGGCAGATAGTAGGACCACAGCCCTGGACCTTGGGGGAGCAGTTGTTTTGTGTTTTCAGGGACATGCTTGAAAGAGTCCAGTGGGGATATGGTCCTGGGGAGAAGATGTGTCCAGGAAAGCTGTTCGATTTTTAAGTATTTTCTCCTCCAAGCTCAAGAACAGTCCACAATGATGTGCAGGAAATCATAAAAGGTGTCAGGAAGCCTACATTAATTAAAAAGGAGCTCCTGTCAATGCTCAGAGTTAAAAAGGAAACACAGAAGTAGTGGGAGCAGGGACAGGTGAACTAAGAGGAATACCGAGAAACTGTCTGAGCATGCAGGAATCAACTCTGTAAATGCGGTGAGGGATGTGACTGTCAACAACAAAGGCTTCTTCGATTATATCAGCAGAAAAATGGAAAACCAGGGAAAACATGGGTCCACTGCTGAAAGAGATAGGAGACCTGGTGACAAAGGGCATGAAAAAGCTGAGGTACTCAAAGCCTTCTTCACCTCAGGCTTTACTGTTAAGATTTGCCTTCAGCAGCCCCCAACCCCTGAGGCCAGTGGGACAGTCTGAAACAAGGAAGTTCTCTCCTCAGCAGTGAATCATCAGGTTAGGGAATGTTTAAAGAAAACCAGTGTACACAAGTCAACAGGTCCTGATGAGATGCATCCAGGTGCTGAGGGAGCTGGCTGATGTGTAAGGTCATGCTCAGTAATCTTTCCAAGGACATGGTGACTGAGGGAGCTCCCACTCCTGTCTTCAACAAGGGCAAGAAAGCGGACCTGGGGAACTACAGGCTGGTCACCCTTGCCTCTGTTACTGGGAAGGTAATGGAGCAAATAAACCTAGAGGTTGTTTCCAAACATATTAAGATCAAAATTGATGGGGAGTAGCCAGCATGGATTTATGAAGGGGAAGTCATACTCTACCAAGCCAGCAGCCTTCTGTGATGAGATATCCACCTTGATGGGTAAGGGAAAAGCAGTGAGTATTGTTTATCTTGACGTTAGCAAGGATTTCAACACTACCTCCTGTAGCATCCCCATCACGAATTGTAAAGTACAGACTAGATAAATGGACAGTGAGGTGTATTGGAAACTGGCTGAACTGCTGCACGTGAAAGATTGCAATCAGCAGCCCAACGTCCAGCCTGCAGACAAGTCATTAGTGGTGCACCCCAGGGTCTGATACTGGGGCCCATACTGTTTTGCATCTTCATTACTGACCTGGCTGATGGGACAGAGTGCACCCTTAGCAAGCTCACTGATTGATACATTGGATGGTTGTGCCATCATTCAGAGGTGCCTCAACAGGACAGAGAAGCGAGTGGACAGAAACTTCATGAAGTTCAACAGAGTCCTGTAACCTAGGGTGGTACAACCACAGGCACCAGCGCACTGGTTGATTGGCTGGAAAGCATCTTTGCGGAAAAGCACCTGGGATGCTGATGGACAACAAGTTGAACATGAGCCAGCAATGCACCCTTGTGGCAGAGAAAGCCAACGTGTTCTTGGGCTGCATTTGGAAGTGTGTTGCCAGTGGGTTGAGGGATGCAACTGAGGTAGAATTTTTAAGACAAGCTCTGCCCAGAATTGATCTTGTACTCCAGAGTTTGTGTAACTGATTAAGATGTAAAATCTATTCAACTTTAAGGTCTTCCCTCAATAAATAAATAAATAAATTTGAAAAGAATCTTGGAAAAGATTCCTCTTACAAAGAAGATTACCTTTTACAAGGGTAAGTAAGATTTGAACGGGGTACAGTCATGAGGTTTAAACCAAGCAAAAAAAATTTTTCATGCAGTGCACAATGAAATTATGAAACTCTGTCTCAAGATGTGGAAACCAAAATAATAAATAGGCTCAAAATAGAGTTAGGTGAGTCCACAGAAGGTAAGACTGTCTGAGCTATCGAACAAAAAGGTCTGGATGTAGTCATTAACTGCTTATGTACCTTGTATTGCTAAAGGCAATCCTGCTTTTGATAAAAGATGGTGGCGTACAGTGCTTTCTCTTCAGCAGCAGACTGTTGTCCCCTTCACCTAGTGAGTGCCATGGAGAGCTCAAAGTGGCTGTGCAGCTGTTATGCTGCGGTGACTGCTGCCTGTAGCACTGCGTCTGACCAGCACCTCCTGCTGCACTGGCAGTTTCTCAGTGAGGTTGTTCCTGTAATCGTTAGATTCATGCTTCGTGTCTGAAAGCTGACAGGCTTAAAACACTGATGGTGCTCACTGCACGTCCTGGCAGTGTATGATTAATGGGACAAACGTGTTCCTGTGGTGTTTCTCAGCTTTCAGGCAAGTATTTTAATTTCTCTGTATTATTCCTTTGATGAATGTTATGAGAATCTGTGCTTACTGAAGGGTAAGAGTAATCTGCTCTTTGCAAGTTGCAGTTTTAACTATTTAGGAGCTGAGAACAAATAAATTCACGCTGTGTTTCTTTGCCCATTTCCTTTCTAAAAGTTACTCTTCTGCCCTTCACAGTTATTTCTCTTTTCCTCTTCTCCATCATCAGGTAATCAGCCTTGCAATTTCCCCTTGCTACCTTCTGAGTTGCAGGTCAGGGCAGGGAACATTAAGCCCTTGACCTCTGCTACAAGTGTTCCAGAAAACCTGGAAGATTTACTGTAAAGTTTTATCCACTTTACAGATTGGAGCTAAATGCCATCCCCTCCCAAGCACAGATGGTGAAGTTCAGCTGTGGCTAGAGCTTAGACCATGGCCTTATGCTTGAGTGGTGAAGGTATAAGTTACGCTTTATATTAACTGAAAATTTTAGTTGGGTAGTGGAAGAAGTGTGGAAATTAACTAATAGATTTCATCATCAATTGAGCTGAAGGAAGCAACAACATGCTGCCATACAGGATTTACCTGGTAGCGAGTTTTACAATTGCAAGTTACAGGCTAACAGATGTATTTGTGATGAGGTTTGATTTGAATAACCATGCTTATGCATTCAGGGTTGATCCTCTCTGCTTCTCAGGGACCAGCTGTGCTGAAGGGTATCGGTCTCTCAGGCTTGGGATATGGAAAGGCTTGAGGACATAAGGTTCTTCATTTTCTGAATGGGTAAAAGGGGTTGGTGTTATAAATTTCAGTGGCGAGCCTAGATCACTGTCCCTGCTAAGTTCCAGGATGGTCAGAAATGTGAGTGGCTCATTTCATTCCGTACCAGAGATGAGGATCAGTGGCAGGTTACAGACTCTGTGGTCCTTACACGTGGACCCACAGCTGGCATTCTAGTCCTTCTCTAGTGATGAGGCTCTGGGGAAGTAATTACACTATGCCATAACTATTTTGCACTTACTCAGAATTTTTTGTAAAAATTTTCTGTGCACTGGGGAGATCAATATGCAGCACACTTGGAAAACAAGTACTTCTAGTCAGATGCTTTCCACAGACAGCTTCATTCAGGTCTGTGAAAGCTATCTGTTACATATAGACAGGCGTGTGCAGGAGTCAGTAAATAAAAAGCTTTGTAAATGATGTTCTGAAGTTGTGGGAGAAAGAAGTTTTCCAGGGCACATTTGCCCAGATCACAGCTTGCTAAAAGGCATTTTTGTTGCTCTTGATGTTTTGTTCTCTAAATCCTTCTTGCCTTTGTTTAGAGAGAAATAGGCCAATAAACACAGGGATTTGGCTTTGGATTCAGAATGCTGTGGTTAAGTGATGCTTCGGTCTGTTTATCATCCTTGCTCTGTGAGCAAACAGTTATAATCTCAGTTTAGAGCATAAACTGGGCAGAGTCCACTGCAGGGTAATTTACCGTGCTGCTCACTCAGTTCCTTTCCTGACATATTTTACAGGGATGGGAGAACACCATGCACAGGTTCAGCTGAATCTCTTGGCAGACAAGGATGAACACTGCTGTTTGCTAACCTTTCAATCCAGGGTGGTTTATCGGTCAGTAAGCAGAAGCCTGTTTATTCTTTAAAGGTTTCATTTTACCAATGAAGGCCGAGACCCCAGCCCAGAGCAGGGGAGGGGTGTGAAGGAGTCGTTTTGTTCACAGGCAGATCTGTCTAAAGTGTTGGGAGAGGGGAAAAACAGAAAGGGAAATTTTCTGTAAAAAGACATACTTGCTGCTGCTGGCTTCAGCCCTGCAACTGATCACCTGCAGCTGTTTCACTGACAGCTTTCAGCAGGTACAAGGAGGTACCTGCTGGTCCCAGAGGAGGGAGTCTGTGTAAGGTTCAACTTACCTGAAAATCAAGGAACTTCAGTTCTGGTTCTAGGTTGGATACTTGGCCCTTCTGGTAAAAATGGGCAAAACAGTTTCCTAGATCCGAGCTCCCTCAGACAGATCCGCTTGAGTGTATCTGTGTATTAGTTAACACCGTGTGTAAGCCAGCGTCTAAAAATACTCACACCCTATGGGCACTTGCTAGAGCTGTACAAGCCAGCAAGTTTGTTCACAGTCAGAGATGGGGAGGAACGTTTCTGAGTTCATGCAGGTTCACCATTGCTCTCTGTTGCAACCAGATTCAAGACTGAATTTGACCTGAGTTAGATGCCAAGCCTGATACATGCCCGGATTTTCAGAGGTTGTCTGAGCTGTAGTGAGCTTCCCAGCCAGTCTCAAGGCTTGTAGGGTCGTGCAGAGGCAGGGTGCCTTCCCTCTGTTCTGGTACCTGCAGCAGAAAAACTGTGGTGGTGCTGGCTCATGACAGCATTGCTAGGACTTCATCCACACAAGAACACCAGGGAAGAAAATGTCTCCATCTCCCAAGTAGGAAGTTTGTGTGAGATACACTTGCTAAACAGTTTTACAAACTTAAATTTCCCTGCAACTGAACAGCCTCAAACCAACAGGGGACAAGAGAGTTCAGTCTCTGTGACCCATTCACTCCTTATCACACGTATATGGGGAAATCTCCAGGTGGCAAGTTTGATAGCAGATGAGTGGTTTGTATGCAATGTGACCAGATTTTATTGTTGTTGTTGTTGCAGTTATGGGTGTATTTCTGTAGCTCCTGCAATCCAGAGATTATGTGAGAACCTTGGATTTCAGCTTTAGGAAATGCAAGAGAGAAACCAGAAGCGAAGTGTAACACAGAAATTCAGATCAGAAGACAAATCATATATACGTACAGATGTTTTGTGTATGTGTATATATATACACACATACATACACACATACATATATATATGTGATGCATGTGTATTGATTTTATTCCAGTCCCACCACATTCTGTAGTTTAAGTTGGTATTTTTAATGCAAGGCTTTGGAAGGGATTAAGAATTGAATCATACAGGGGATAAGGTGGCAACTGGGGAGCGTGTAGCTGAGCAGTACAGTGTTACGTTCCTCTCACAGGACACCTATAGCTGCAGTGACCATGTGCAGGGAACAACACTGAAGCAGCTGCCATTTCCTGCTTCAGCTGTGATGCTCACATGAGCAAGCATGTGCTCCTCCTGCCTTTTTCTCTCATCAGGGCTGTATTTGCTCTTTCTTTTGAGAACAGTTTACATTGCCATCTCCCATGCAGCTCAGGGTATTCTTACAAGCCATACTGATGTCTAACCAAGCTTTGAGTCATGCTGTATCCTTGGCTGCAGAGGAGCTGTGAATTTCATAGGCCAGTTATACTTTGGGTACAACGGTGTCCATGTTAAACAAACTCACTTTCTATTTCATTGGATGCCTCCTCTTTCTTGTGTTTTGAGAGATGGAAAACAGAACTGGAGAAGGGTATGGAAGAATAAAAGTCTGCAGTTTCTACCTCCTGGGCTTCCATTCCAAACATTGAGTCCCAGGCTCCGTAATGTTATTAGCAGACGTGACACATTTTGAGGCATCATTCCAGGGAATAGTGCCAAAAATCCTGATGGTGCCTCAGCCATTCAGAAGGAGTTGATCTTACTCACCAGTTAGCACTGTGGGCAGGCTTTCCCTAACCTGCAGCTTGCTGTGTTCTCCACGGGGGAAGAGAGGATAATAACAGGGTGAAGAATATCCGAGATCTCATTTCTACCTTTTATTTAAGGATCTCCACCTCTTACCAAATGTTCTTTTGGTGGGCTTTAGGTATTGTCTAGCGTTTTGTCTGGGCTTCTGGTGTCTAGCTGTGACATAGCTTGCTATTTAAGGTATACCTTGAATACCCAAGGAATGCCATACTCTCTTGCTGTTCAGGAACTGGAGCTTTTGACCCTGGTACTGCCTTTACCTGAAGTGAAACAGAGTAATTTTTTCAGGAGCTTTTGATTAAATCAGAGGATGTCAAGACAGAGTTTGATATCAAGTTTCCTGAGTTGCGAGACAATGCTGTCTCTGTGACTGGAATCCCAGAGCTTGACCACTGGGTCAGTACCCTCTCTGACGTATTCAAACTAAGCCACAGTGAACTTAAGCAAGTGGTAAGCAGTAAGTTCAAATGAGTGTGGTCTCTACAGTGGCTACAGGTGTGATATTTTAATTGTAGAAGCAGATGAGCAGCTACAAACAGAGATTTTAATTTTAATTATTATTTTTTTTTTTTCTGCAGAGGGAGTTGTATTAGCCAAACTTCCTCAAGTTCCCCAGAAGGTTGGTTCTGGGTGGTTACTGCCGTATATCTGCACTCACATAAGTGCATTTCATAAATGGGATGGAGGGCTGACCTCAGTGTAACTTCAGGGGACATAGTGACATAGGTATTTCTCTTAACTACAGGGCGCTTACCCTAAGAGCAGGAGTTGAGGGTGTGAATGTTTTACCACAAGTGAGTCCTGGGGGCTGGCTCACATGTAAGGAGCTTTTAGTTCCTTCCCCTACCAGTCATCCAGCTGAGCAATTTTCATCAGGCAAATTCTCTGTAAGGGGTGAAAGCAGGGGCTGTAAGCACAAAAAAGCTACACCAGGTCAAATCTGTGGCTTGTCCTGAGCTATGTCAAACTTTTCAGCGTGTTCCAGAGCTGGGAGATATGCTCAGAGCATGCTAAGGTGGGGGCCATTCCCCTCCAATGGGAGGTTTCTGCTTCTGGTGCTTTGCAAGCAGCTCAAAGGCCAGAGCAGAGCAGCGGGTTGCCCGCAGCACAGCTAACGCTGCCTGGATCAGGAAGGGATCCAGAGTGTGGCATGCAGACAGCAACTGTTGCTCAGCTTTTCCAGCTATCTAGAATAGATCTGACAAGCAATTAGAGCATGAATATATTACAGAGCCGGTGGGGGATGCCTTTGTTAAAACTTGTGACCCGTACTTAGGTGCTGTTTACATTGGCAGCAGCTTCGAGGGTGGGCAAGACCCTACCTGCCTGTCTTTCTCCTCGCTCCTTCCCCTTGCAGAGGGAGCCGGGAAGCTCTGCATCTCATTGGATATTTCAAATGCTTTCTGCACAAGTCATAATTAATGCCGAGTTGTGGAGCTAAGACCAGATGTGCTGCCGAGATTATCTCCCAGGGCAGATCGGCTGCTCTCCGCTCTGGAGCGCTGGGTGAATGGAAAGTTGCCAGTGCTGGGACTCAGAATGTGTCTGATGCCTGAAGTCAGGACTTTCTTTCTCTGCCGCTCCTGCTGTCTGACACTGCCTGGTTTCTGCTTGAAGCTGAGCGCCTGTCATGTAGCGGAGTGCTGCACAAGAACAAGAGGTATGAGCTGATTTTCCAGAGTTTAGATTTGTTATGGCTTTCTTTTCCTAGATGAAAGACAGATATTTAAGCTTAGCCTCAGACAGAGGTGAAATATCTCAATAAAGCAGCTGTATTTACAAAGGGGAAAGAGTGGGAAGGACACACACTATGGCCAAAAATACTACTGGATGTCAAGCTGGTATTTGAAGGTGTTTCTGGGAAGATGTTTGTGCTTATTTTTATACAGAATGTTTAAATGAACATATGTGGATGAGAGCAATTTTGTCCTAGCGTGTGGAGGCTGTTCTTTGTGGGGAATGGGGTTAGAAGACACCAAGTTCTGCCACGGGTTCGTTTGGGTGACCTTGGGCAAATTATTTAATCAAATTTGTGTTGATTCCTGACTATCTGTTGTTTGCTTTTCTCTCCCTCTCTTTTGCATGCTTTGTCTGGCTGGACTGTCTAGATATTAGGGACTAGCTTTAGGGCAGCTTCTACTGTTTTTAGCATGGAGCTCCATTTTCAGTTGCTGCTGCAGTAATTCTCATAGTGTGCGCTTGGGTGGGCCAGGGGAGGAGGAAGAAGAGCTACAGGTTTATGTGTGTTTTGTGCTGGGAAAGTGTATGCATTTCTGAATGTCTGCCCGTGATTTTTTCTCAGTGCTTTCATGTGTGAGAGGGACAGATAAATGGAAGTGTAAGTAAGAATGAATTTGGGAAGGTAAGAGCAGAAGCTTACCTGTGCAGGTGAGCACGCACACAATCTTTACATCCATAAACTGCCTGTCTGTGAGGCACCGCATGCATGCGCGGGTGTATATGCTGCTGCATAGCAGCAGCCAGGTGTGTGTCTGATTATCTTCCTGCACATCTTTTAATGTGTGTGTACTAACCTGTGCGTACAGCTGACGCAGGTGTGTCTGGACTTTTCCCTCTTTAAGCACATATGGAGTCCCCAGTCCTCTCTGCAAAGAAAACCTATTTGAGTAGTGACTTTATTATCACTTTCTTCAGTTTATTTTGGTTGAAATCAGAGCTCCGATGAGGAAAAATGAAGCAGGGAGCATATATTTTCCTGCCCACAGCATGTCCAGACAGCATAGCTGAATGTATAGGCTTTGTGTGCCTGGAGCTGGTGGGTGAGCTATTCAGGCTGGGACAGAGAGCCTGTCTGTGTCTTAGTACATCATTCCTGGCTCGCTTATTCCATAAAGAGCCACCTAAATCTTTAAAGAACAGAGAAAGCTTGTTGGAGTAGAGGAAAGANTCCCAAGCACACAGCTTCCCACCCCCCCACCCGCCCCGCTTTCAAACCAAACAAAAGAGCCTAGCTATAGATAAGGGTACGACAAGCAAAGTTAACCCTTGTGTTCCTAGTAGCTTTTGGCTTTATTTCCAGCCTACCCCTGTCTGGGAGTGTGACCGGATGGCACTCACTCCCTTTCTTCTGAATGAAGCGAAAGACTTTAATGTCTTCCAGCAGGCTCATCAGATGGAGTGAAGCACTGCCAAGCTCTGTCTGAGCTACAGACCCCAGTGATTAAAACCAGGCCTGTGCCTTGAGGAGCCAGCAGGCTGTGTGCAACTGGTTCCACACTTTTCCTTGCAGAGCAGGGCAGTCCCTGTCCAGACCAGCAATGCTGTCTTACCTGCTGGTTTCAGGGACGCTTAACTACCGCAGTTTTACAAGTTTTTGTGAGATCTAGCTGAAATGAGATGATTTATAGGGCTAGCAGGACACCACCTCCTCAGTCTGCCTAGTTTAGCCCTGGGAAACTGATGTCGGTGAATCTGCCACATCTCCAACTAGTATGGCTGTGAGAAGCCTATTGGTAATTTTCCCCAGGGGAGACTTTGTCAAGGTCCCCCAGCAGAGAGTCCTGGAAGAAAGCTTCCTGCAAGCCCAGGGCTGTCAGCAGCTCCAACTTGCCTTTGACAGTCCCTGTCCAGCCCCAATCCAAAGAAAGCTTGCTCCATCTCTGAACCCTAACCCTAATTTTCTCTTCTAAGCCATGGAAAATCTCTGAAGCCACTGCACAGATGAATGGTTTCTCCAAGGCCAATTCTGCCGGCATCCCTGCTTGCTTTTGGCTGCCTCTTTTCCACTCCACTCTGACTGCAGCTCTATGCTTTTCCTCTTTAAACCCTAACCCTAATATTCTTCCTGCCAAGAGATATGCCCTGGGAGCAATCTTTCTCTGTGCAGTGATGTGGGGGCCTTGTCTGTGGCTTAGCAAAAAAAAGATAGGTTTAGGACAGAAAGAGAAAACACAGAAGTGTAATGAGGACTGAGAAGGGAAATCTGCAGTTACCAACGGACTTGGCTTGAGAGAAATACTTAATCTGGGCAGTGCCTGTGGACCTGTGCTTCCCTGGAAAATTATGTTTCAGGGTTGAGGAAAAGAGAAAGCATAGGTTTGCAATTGGATTTGGGCTGGAATGGGTCTGCCAAACCAACGTGAGAGGCAGCCAAGAGAGCTGGGCTGGGAGAAGTCTTTCATCCTGGCAATAGCTTGGGGGTCCTCTCATCACCTCAGCAAAAACTGACCTAACCATGAGGGCATGTCACTGACCACGGGCCAGACAAGGCTAGGGAAAGCAGTCTAGAACACCAGAACATGGGCTTCTGGAAACTCTGCATTATCTAGGAGAGCGCAGGGCATTTGCCTCTTCCCCCGTCTTTCTCTAGACAGACTCTTTGGGAAGCAGGGCTGTTATTCAACAGGGAGGAGAGATTTGAGAAAACAAGGCTGATATCCTCTAATTGCTCTGCCGCCTATGCAGCCTGACTTCCCTACGTCTATGTGTCTTGCATCTAGAAGAGTGAATTGCATATATTGTTTTGAGGAAATAGTTTGGTGGGCTGAAGCCTGGCTCAGAGATTGATAATAGGATATTGAAGTTTTTGTTATATATATATATATTTTTTTTTCAAAGGTGCACAGCTTGGGGTCTGGCCTAAACTTGCTGTAATTAAAGCTGAAGGACATTGGCTGCATCTGCCTGTGTCCCAGGATCAAACATGCAGTTCAGAGAAAGGGGGATAAATGGCCACCAGCAGAATGGCATGAAGGAGGTTAGACAGGACACGTGTTGCTGCTCAGCTTTTCGCAGCTGAGGGCGCTGCACTGTGCCTTGCAGCTCCTGATACCTGGATTAGTCCTCTGTGTGCGATGGTAGGCGGTGCTGAGATTCACTCGTAGGTTCCCTTGTGAGTAGCCTCAGCAGACAGGCCAAGATGAGCAGTCCATGGAGACTTTAATCTCTCAGCTATGATCTGGATTCAGGTGTTATTGGAGAAACTGGGATGAGAATGTTGTTCTCCCATGGGTGCTCAGCACCTGTAAGAGCCCTGGAAACTCTTGGGTGGTGCTGAGCACCACATACCAAGCAGTTTTGCTGTGCTGCTTTGCTCTGCCCTGTCATGGCAACAGGGATTACTTGATGAGATTACAAAGCTACCTATGCAAAACCAGGAAGAGATTCCTTGTCCCAGAATAAAATTTCAAGGACACCTATCTCAGTGAAAACTCATGAACAGATTAGAAACTAGAACTAATAAAACCTTTACTTTGAAAGAAAATCAGTATTTACAGTGATAGAGATAAGTTACTCCCTTGCTCCAGGGCATGCTCTCCTGCCAGGATAAGGAGGGAATTTCTTTCAAGACTCTTCATGGCCCTCCAGCTCTGATACTGTAATGCAGTTGTGTAGGCTGCAGTGTAAGAAAGGTTTCTGTCTTCTGATGTGTAAGAAACTGACAGGGAATGGAAATTGGGCTCCAGGATCCTTCTTGCACATTTCATTCAGGGAGTTGAAACTGACGTCAGTGCAAGATTTTGTTTTACTGAGGATTCATCAGGGTTGGTCTGAATACAGAAGGCAGGTATAGTTTGATATCAGAAGGAGGATCCTGAATGTTGGGAAAGAAACTTTCTGCCATGAGTTCTCAGCCTGCCATGACACTAAAATAAGAATGGGAATTGTGGTCATTAGCAGGAAGAAAAAGAGAGCCCTAAAGATGACCAAAAGAAATGTGATGTAATCACACGCATGCATCGTTAAACACTGCTCTGGCTGTAGGTTGTGAACAGGGTAACTCCGGTATTGCATGCTGCTGGGTTTCTTCAGATCTGCATGACTGAGTGCTAGGTGATCTAAAGCTCCTCAGTATCAGTGGAAATCTACCTGTTGCTCTGAGCAATGTTTGGATTGAATTTCCTACCTGCCCTGGTTCTGTCTCGAGTCAAATAGTGTAAATCTTGGAATTCTCACACTTACTCAACATATAATTTCCAAAATGGCATTAATTTGGATGCTGTTCTCCTTGAGTCCTCCGCATCCTGTAGGGTGCTAGAAATAGGTTTTCAGAGCATGAATCATAGGTTGTCTGAGTTTTATTGTCTGTTTTAATTTTCATTCATTAATTTTAATTAAAAGAAAAGAAATAGATATCCAAAGCTTACAGTAGGGGGAGGAGGAGAGCAGGCTCACAAAAGCCAGTTTTAATGTTGACAACCATATTCTACCATGCTAGCAATCCCCTGGCAGGGGGACTGCTACCTGTTAGGCTGGGCAGCTGCAAACTATTAAAGGATTACTGTGGCTAGTGAGTGCATGTAAAAAAGGATTGTGCGCCATAAAGTCAATCTAACATTCGTTTTTGGCATTCTTAGGACTGAAGATACAAAGGAAATATAATTACTTAATCCAGATTCAGCACAGTTGCAGATAACCCCACTTTCCTTGTGTATAGTGCGATATAAACTCTCTTAGGGCAATGGACAGTTTAAAGCAGTCTTAAGCAGAAAAAAACCACTTGGCATGAAATTTTTCTTGTTTTTTAAAAAACTATTTCATTTTTCTGAGTCTGTTAGAAACTGGGTCTTTGTACAGGTTCATCCACTCCATATGAAGTTGTTTCCTTCATTGTGTGCCCTGAGCATTAGATAATGAAGAGTTTCAGCTTACACCTGAAAGTCTCTCTTGCTCTCTGTGGACAGGGATCTTTGGACAGCGGTTGGAGGACACCGTGCAGTACGAGAGGAAGTATGGCCAGCGCTTGGCCCCACTGCTGGTGGAACAGTGTGTGGATTTTATTCGGGAGCGAGGCCTTACAGAGGAGGGTCTCTTTCGGATGCCTGGCCAAGCCAACCTTGTCAAAGACCTGCAGGATTCTTTTGACTGTGGAGAGAAGCCCCTCTTTGACAGGTGAGTTGAACCAGCAAATTCAGGCTGTGTTACCTGTGGCATGTAAGGTCTGGCAGGAGCAGCCTGTGACAGCAGCTATCCTAGTCATATGTGCTTTCCAAACCTTTGTTCTCTTTATTCAGAGCGCTGCTGAGGCATTCTCCTGCCTAATGTTGAGGCTTTCATTCAGTTCAGTGCTTAAGCAAAGGAAGAAATTGAGCTGATAGGCCAAGATGGAGCTACTGCAGTGTTTCAGCATAAACACATATTCAAATGTATTGCTGGATTTGGGAGCGGCGTACTCAGCAGTTGGTGGGATCCCGCGATAAGTCCATAGGACAGTGGTGAACTAGGTGTCCCACTGCTTTCAGATGTTGCATTTCTCCCTTGCCTCATCACACTGCCAAGGGGCAAAATCTCAACTCTTCCCTTTCCTTTGTCACTAGATTTCAGAATAGTCACAAGCTTTTACACGTCTTCCCTGGCTGTTTTGTGTGTAAAGTATAGAGATGATCAGCATGTCATAGCAAAGTGCTTTCTGATTCTAGAATAATTATTGACCAAAATGAAATGTTTTGGTCAAGAATTTCAGCAGCTGAGATGGAACATTTATTTCAAAGCTGAATATATCTTAATTTCATCTGTGTTCTGTTTTGATTTTTCAGTAAAACTTGAGTCAAATGTTTCCAAAAAAAAAAATCAAATTTGCATTTTTCTTCCCCCTGTAAATACATTGATGTAATCACTCCTTGTGTGGTACAGAGAAATGTTAGCTGCCTTTTGGTCTCACTGTCTGTGCCAGTGTCAGGGAGCAGTGAGAGCCAGTTGCTCCCCAAGGGAAGGTGAGCCAGGAGCCGAGAGCAGTTACGAGGCTGGCAGAGGTGGTGGCCTCAGCACCCAGAGCCCAGTTCCACTGTACCTGAGCCAGGTGAGCAAGGCAGGTCCAGCGACAGCACCCTGGCTCAGGCACACTGTGTGATCAGCAGGCCAGTCCACAGGGATGAGACATGTCCAAGGTCAGGCTGGGAAATCCGTCCTACGGTCACTGTCCAGGTGCAGATGAATAAGGTCTGTGGCCAGGCACAACCATGGCTGTGAGGCAGTGGGAGCTGTAGCTCAGACACAGGATGAGAGGTAGAGGTTCAGCTTAATGTTGGCTCCCACTGGAAGAGTGTCAGCTCTGTCTAAGGTCAGCAAGGGAACAGGGGCAGCTCTCAGCTGCACTGTCTCTACCTTGGCCCTGAGCCCAGTCAAATCATCAGGAGGGTGGATGCCCTCAAGGCCCTTGCAGCCAAATCCTGTCCATCTGTAACTAATGTTTCCTTCCCTCTGTCACATGCACTTGCTACCCAGCATGATGGTCAGCATTGTGCTGACCTGAAGACTCCTTTGAGAATCGGGCTTTGACCCTGACAGAGTCCTGGAACTCCAGGGGTGCTTGGATCCAAGGCCATTGCGTAGAACTGGTCCGGTGTCTACTACATGTCCAGGAGTGGGATCACCAGATCTGAGACTTTCACTTGGAGACCAGGGTCCATTTATTGCTGCAACTCCCGAGGATGGGTTTGCCAGGTAGCATCAGCAGCTTCTGCTATATTGCCAGCCTGTTAATCCAGGGTACCACTTTCCCCTGGACCTGCAGCCAGTCTCAACATTGCCAATGCTGTCCCTGCTGATTGCTGTAGGAAGAACCAGTGCTCTCCTGCATAGCAGCACCATGTTTTCTCTCATCCCGGGAAGAATATCCTTTGAGTTTATTGAGAACATTCTTCTAATTCTTCCCTCCCCTCATCTTCCTAGGCCACCCATCCTTCTTTCTTTGATTCTTAACCACAGTCAGCATTTGCTCCCTAAATGGAAGTGTCAGATATTTAGAGATATTTTCATGAAAAGACATAGTTGAAATTGTCAAATTGTCTCACTTCATCTCTCCTTAAACAAAATTTATGTTTTAAATAAATGTCTGGATGTTCTGGATCAGAGTTAAAGTTGTCTTAATTCATGTGGAAGTGAACAGAGTTGTTTTGGAAAACACTAATTCTGGAACAGGAGTATCTACAGACAGCATTAATTAGGATCAACAGTTTCACTTTCATGTCTTACTTTCGTCTGATCTATTCTAACCTCATTGTCAAAAAGATAAGCCAAGCTTTCCCTCAGCATTTTGGAAGAAGAAGGCACCTTTATTTCCTTAGGCATTTGCACTGATGAAATAGATCTCACCCTTAACAGAGGCAATGAAGATCTCCATGAAGGGATGCCTGCCGTCTGGGCAGTTGCTTTGAAATGCAAACTCAAGTTTCAGCACAGAACTAGAGGAGGCAAGCATGGTGGCACCTAAGCCGTGTGACACTTGAGGGTCCCCCACTCACTGCCTTTCTGCTTTACCTTCCTCTTGAAGCCACCATGACCACAGCAGCTTGCAGGCCCAGCTCCTTTGTATCAGTACTCACTGACAGGGACAAGGGAGAGCCAGTTCCACCCTGGCCAAGTGAAGTAATTTCCTCTACATGTAACTGTCCATGTATGGCCTTGAATAATCAGGCTGTTGCAAATATTCTCTGCGTGTATGAAAACCATATTTTTGTTTCTGAATCAGGTGCAATGAAGGAATTCCCTGTTTTTTTGTTTTTTTTTTTTTCCTAGCTGCAGTTAGTGCAGCCTGAGTCTGCAATGAAGAATAAGTGCAAGAGAATAAGGTTGTTGACATCATTTGTAAAGCATTTGTAATTAACTGAGGAAAGCTACTATGTAAAACTCTAATTTTCAAATATGGTAGTTGTTGAATAGAAACAGCATTAGCAAAATTAGCAGCAAGTGGTTAAATATTGGTATTTATTAAACTACTGGCAGCTCCCTCTTGTAGTTTTTCCATTTTTCAAAAAAAAAAAAAAAATTCCAAAATTGTAAAGTTTTGTTTTAGCTTTTTTCTAAACCAGTCACTATGCATGCCTACCTATTTCTCTCCTTTCCCAAAAGCTTGAAAATTATTGGCAAGCTTCAGTAAAACAACGGGGATGGAGGTTCTTCAAAAGAATTGAATCCAAAGTGTCTTATCATCATTGAATAAAAACAGAAGTGTGAGTCTCTATGCATTTTGTCTGTGGAGGGGCTGCTCTGAGAGAGTTCTTCTTCGACTCAAGAATCTGGATGTGAAAAACCTCCTTACAACTGACTTGACCACAAAACCTTCAATTAGAGGTTGAGATCATATAGAAACTGAAGTGAGACAATGCGAATTCATAGAAAATGGGGCTGTGATATTTCTGGAGGTTTCGGAACTGACATCACTTTGTAGACGACGTGTGTTAAACTTGCATTGCCATGAGTGCATTGTTTCGTGTGGGATGGATAGTATTTCCCAGCTATATTCTGAGAACATTTGCTATTTGTTTATCACATCATCTAGGAACTCCTGACATTGTCACAGGTTCTGCCTGTCATTCTTTGGTAGCAGTGATGTTCATGCTTCCTTCCTAAGACAAAAGAAATTTAGTCTTATGTTCTGGGCTTGATGCAGGCACGTTTGAGAGTCAGTACACCAGGGAATTTTAGTCTCTTCAATTCATTTTTCCTGACTGAGTGCTGACAACCTCACTAGCTCCCTGCTTGCTGGGCAGAGCCGTGTGCTCTCCTGTGTTCTGTATCTCTCAAGGAGCCCAGAGTCCTGCTGAGCCCCTTGTACCGGTTCTTTGGAGCTGCAAAAGGCAAAGTATTCAGCAGACTTGATTACATTTCAAAATGCTGTTTAAAAATATACCAAGGGGAAGAGATTCAGCTTTCAAACTGAGGTGAGAATTTGAGGCTCTGTCTTTTTTTCAGAATTCTCTAGACTGTCAGGGCAGTGGTGGGTAGTGGGGAGCTGATGAATTGATCTTCAGATTTCCAACAGTCAAAACCTTTGAGGAGATCATCTTCAAAGATTAAAAAAGATGTACAGCAGGAGACC
The DNA here is from genome assembly GCA_013399715.1 of Alectura lathami. NCBI lineage: Eukaryota > Metazoa > Chordata > Aves > Galliformes > Megapodiidae > Alectura > Alectura lathami. The sequence continues at coordinate 189,952 of VXAV01003814.1, read as the reverse complement.
TGGAATGAGTCATTGTCACAACTCAAAAGTTGGATAGGAAGTAGCAAGGGAAGAACAGGTGCGTCTTCACCATGGCATCTGATACCTCAACCCCTAATTTAAAGAAAAGTATAGAGAAGAGGAAAAAGAAGCTCCTGGAATGGAGAGTATGAGGCAGGAGGGTTCCGTGAGAGGATCAGAGGTTGTTTAGCTACAGGAGGATGCAGAGATCATTGTCAGCGCTGCATGATCACTGTGTGCTTACCTGGACTGCATTGCTCACCTTCCTGATCCACACTGAGTGAGGAACCACAGCACCACCCTTTCTTAAACAACACTGCAGGAGTATCCATCCCTTCACTGCCCACACTGAGATGCACTCTTATCGTGACAGAGCAGCAGATTTTCCTGGTTCCCAGGTAGACCTTCCTGCCTCATACAGACATGTGGCAGAAAAACTCCCCTCCCTGTGCCTACTTTGTTCTGTCCCTAAGAGGGACCTTGATCCACCCTCCCTGAAGGCATCAGGCTTTGGGGCAGCATGGGTTTCTAAATTTCCTTCCTTCTTCTCTATTGCAGCAACACGGATGTTCACACTGTGGCGTCCCTCCTGAAGCTTTACCTCCGAGAGCTGCCAGAGCCTGTCATCCCCTTTGCCAAATATGAAGACTTTCTTTCTTGTGGACAGCTACTCTCAAAAGATGAGGGAGAGGTCAGTGGTCCTTCTAATCAGCCTCCTTCTACCTTGAAGGTTGTTCCCAAGACCCAGTGTAGTACAGCTTCCTTCTTGTCACTCTTCAGTCCTAATTCTCCTGAATTTTCCCGAAGCTGTGAATTGGGCATGAGCATCACAGGCTCCTGCTTGAAGCAGGAGATATTTTGAAGTCAGTCTTGCAGAATGGTGCTTCTTTCGTCTGAACAACGCTGTTCTGTAGCATAATCAGTAAGATATGTGAGCTAGGAGATCTGGGTTCCTTTCCCAGCCTTGCTGTTGACTCATTAGCAAGTTTTACAGTCACTCCCTTTTTCTTTGTTTTCAGTGTCATATATCGGAACAGCATGTTCTGTGTTTCAAAGATGTTGGTGGATGAGATGGTGATCAGTGTGATGGTCTTTGAATTTCTTAGAGGATAGACACTAGAAATGTGCAGACTATGACACTATCCCAAACTGGGGGAAAAAAAAATGCTATGAATACTTTGCCAGAACCTTCCTGTGGTGTGCCTCTGTTTGGTTTTCAGGTAAGAGAAGGGACTGACAAATACCTCCAGGTCTGTAGCAATCATGGAAATTTTGATTCAGCACTTGGAAGGAGAAGGGTAATTTACAATATGCTTGATTGATCTGTTCCATCCATATTGCTCCCTGTGTGGTGATGTCTGAGCTCTTTGCCGGCTGCAGAGGCACGTTGGATCTGGTCTGATGTGGGTGGAACCGTGCCACCTTCTAAAGAGAGGTTTAAAGCTGTAAGCCTTATTACTTATGTCAGCTAAAGAAGCAAAGGCCTGAGGGCTTCTAATTCACAGCCCACAGTTCTGTCCTTTTTCTGTGTGTGGCCTCAAGGGTGTGCTCACATCTGTCTCTTGTGGGGACTGTAACAACTGCTCTCTACTGAGGTGGGTTCACGTGTGGTTGGAGTGGCTCTGGGGAGATCCAGTTCTCGGTGGTGCCCATAATGGTGCCCTTGTTTGCATGTAGCAAATGCAGCAAAAGGCAAGTTTGTTACTATCTGTACTCTCTGTACTATCTGTACTGCATCTGTACGATGCAGCGTAACAACACACACGGATATGCACTTGTGTTCTCGACATGGCCGCATCTGTGTCTCTTAACAGGTACAGGTATGTGTCTGCTAGCTCCAAAACCTGCCTGCACTCCACCATGTGAGCAGGCAGCTCAGCCATGGTTGCAGGGCGCTGCATTACAGATCTCGTGAGAAACAGCAGCATCCCGAGGCGGTGGAGCTGGTTTCATTTTGGTCATGCAGTGTGCAGACTGGGAAGTTTTGGATCCATTAAGCACTGTTGCACAAGAGTAGAGGCAGTGCCAAGTTGGGCAAACATAATTGTATATCATTGCTCAGCTTATTAAAAGCGCAGTTTGCCTGATTTTGCCTGCACAGGTTGCAGCAGTTTGGGAAGCAGCATCTGTGTTAGTTTTGTGGGAGCAAGGCCAGGCTGAAACAACTTGTAGTGAGTGCATTATTCTCTTTGGATTAGAAAGGAGATGAGAAGGGCCAGATAGCTGAAATGAAAGCTTACAAAACACGGTACTGCTGATAGCACAAAGTCGTCTTGTTAAAATTGCTGTTGTAAACAACCACTTCTCTGGGCAGGAAAATCTGGAACCTCAACAAGGGCTGCTTGCTTTTTGTGGAAAGGAAGGTGGAGTGCACGCACCGAGGGCGGAGAGGCTGTACGTGCATGGTAGCATGTGGAGCAGAACGTAGAGCAGTCATAACCCGCCTGTAGGGCTTGACTTGCCTCCCACATGGAAAGTCCCCCTGCTGAAAAATGTGGTTTCACTGAAATTCAGAGAATTTCAAAGTCAAATATTTCATTTTGAAAAAAAGTGTGCATAAATGTAAATGTTTCAAAACAAAATGCAAGCCATTGTTTGAATTTGAAGTAATATTTTGGTTTTTATTTTTCATATGGAAGTTTCGAATGAGACATTTAGATTCTAAGTGTAATTTTCTTTAGTTGTAGCCGCCCCACCTTCCAAACAAAAACAGAATTACTTAGAGCAAAATAGAAGTTCAGATAGAACAGTTGGCACTTCATACTGCTACATTGTGAACATAAATAGGAGTTATTATGACCTTGGCTTGGCCTAACCTCCATCTGCATAAAAAATACTCCAATATTGTCCTAAGTTTCCATTTTTCATGCGTTGCTGTTCATCTTCAGTCTGCACCCACCTAAACTCTGGTGCTGGAATACAATCAGGAACTTAACAGAGTTCCTGAGTTGCACTGAGGCCTCCAGGTGTCTCAGCAGGACTGCAGCATTAAAAAAAGATTCGAGTCTGATCCCACTTGGCTGTGAGGAGGGATTTAAGAACGAATGAAGGATCTTCAAATCTCTAACAACTCACTGGAGTCTGAGCTGAGTGGACGTGGCAGAATTTTAGCCTTCCCTGCTGCCTGTACTCTACAGATGCACTCAGTGGACTAAGTCACGTGGCTCTGAGATTTTAGAAGGAATTGAATTTGGGTGAACACATGAAGTGCCGTTAGTTTTCCAGCCCAACTAGAAACTCCCTGTCAGTGCTGATCTCTTACACACATTGCAAAATCCTTGGTTTTAGGACCCCCTCCTTGGAAAGTATGTGTTTGTGGTAAATTAGATGTGCAGCGTTTTTCAGGAGGTAGGAGCTGTTGCTGCAGAGTCCCATAATGCCGAATGGCAGGGCATTGCCTCTACTGCCTGCATGCCACGAGCACAACCCGTGCTGTGCTAGCTGGCAGTATTGCAGCAGTTTCAAGCTTGCATTTTCCTTTATGCCTGCATCGCGGTGTCACTAGGCTGAGCTTTCTGTTGGTCAGGTGGTTGGTGGGTACAGATCTGTACCCATCCTGAGATGGCTGCAGCAGGACAGAAAGCTTTTTTTTTTTTTAAAAAAAAAAAAAAAAGGCAAGCATTTGTACCTTGATGGATCTAAAGATCCTCTCTGTATAATCCCACGTTTGTGATTCCTTGTGACAGAGCATGGATGATAAATTTTTAGTCTTTTTTTTTTTTTTTTCCTCTCAGACAGGGCTTGTGCCTTTAGATCATGTTTCCAGGTGCCTGCATTTTCTGTTCCAAAGCCCTCCCCTGCATCCAGTGAAGGTGTAATATTTTAATTCAGAGCACTTGAAACACACTGCCAAATGTTATTCTGACTTCTATATTTGAAATGAATTGGGTTACAGAGCAAAACTCAAGAGAGAGGTTTGTTAGCTCAACTCTATCTAGTTCAAACTCCTCACCTGAAAGCTGAGTAAGCTGAAAATCTGACCTTAACCTTCACATCAAGAGCAGCTGTCCTTGATTCAAATGTTTTCAGAAGTTCAAGAAAGAGGATTGAGGTTTTCAAAAGTGACTGGTCTTTTATTCATGTCTCCATTGTTGTCACTGTTAAACTGGCATGATTTTTAACCTAAGGAATTAAAAAGGACTTACTACTTTTAAGAATTCTGTCTTTTTCCAGTTCCAGGTTTTTATTAGTTGAAGGACTTTTTCTTTTTTGCTAGGAAATTCAGAAGAAAAAATTGTCTACTTTCAGGACATTAAGGATGGAGGCAGGAATACAGACTGCTCTCTGGGTCTTTCTGACTTACCTGGAGCAGAGAAGTCATAAACATGCTCCCCAGCAGAATCCCCTTCATGACATTCCTTAAAAAAATTGAGGAAAGTTGGAAATGAATGTCCAGTCACACTTCTCTGGCTTGGAACCAGCTACTTCTCAAATTTCTCCACCAGTCCTCCCTCAGTAGCTAACAGCTACCGCTCTTCACAAATGTATTTGGATATCTAGCTTCACACAGGTTTAGTGTCTCAGAAAATAAGTAAACCTCCAGGGTCATGAAAGGAAACAAGGAAGTGATGGTGGGACTGTGGCAGGACAACAGCCTCCTGAGTCAGAGATCTTCATTACATGATTTACATAGCTTCAGGGTTTCACTTCATTCTTAAAGCAGATCTCTCATCTTACATTTCAATGTAAAGACAGCAAATTTATGAGGAAGTATGTCACAGCTCAGAATGACTGCAAATGGAAATAATTAAAAAGGAGGTAGCTGAACTGGAATGTTGTTAGCTTTTTAAAGAAAAATTATCCTCTGCTCAGTTCTGCATTACTGCAGTGTGTTTATAGTACTCTGCCTCAAAGTTCCAAACAGGCTGGGTGCTGAAGAGGTGTATTTGCTGAAACGCTTACAGCAGACCCTGTGAGCAGACTTTGAAGACAAGCATTAACCATTAAGTTGACAAGAGGATTTCCACTGATGTGGAAAAGTGAATCAAGTCCTGGGTGCGGGGGTTTCAGTATTCCAGTCTGTGATTTGACTTCAAGAATTCTGCAGCCTTTTTCTTCTGGGCAAAAGCTGGGTTTGGTGTTTGGGAATAAACTTGCTGACTCAGTGCCTTGCAGAGTGGGTGGTTTCACTTTTGTTCTGGATGGACAGCCCAGCTATTTGTTGGGTTATTTTCTTTTTCTGTCTTTTGTAATGTTAAAGAAAAAGTCCTTTTTTTTTTCAGACTGGGGAAAGATCCTGGCAATGATGCACCTCTGGGATCATTGCTGCTGCTTGCTGTGACAACAGCACTCCTGTGGAGATCTGCTTTGACACTTGATCTAGTGTAAAAGCACTGTATGTAGTGGATCTCTCTTACTGGGACCAGTGGTTCTAATCTTTTCAGAGTAACGAAGAATTTTCCTCACACCTCAGCCACTGCTTAGAGGAAGGCAGTAAATCCTTACAATGCCATTTTAGTCATGTCCCAGCACCTGTGCATGCTAGAACGGAGAACTTGGTCTGGACAACTCCTGGTTCTTTCCAGGTAGATCTCTCATTTGCAAGGATTCCTTGTGTCTCCCTTGCCTTAGTTTTCTGTGTCTGAAACAAGGCTTGCATTCATACCTCTTTCAGGCTGGAGAGGTTGTGCAGCTGTACTGCATATAAGGAGGGTGGGTGAGCTTGGTCAGATGACATGTGCAATGACATCAAGTAATTCTGTGGCATACTTGGTGCTTGCAGGCTCTAGCAGTGCAAGTAATAGGGTTTTGATGCTGTCAGAGAGTTTCTGCATCTGCCTTCTGAATGAGACCAGGGTGAAGCAGGGTCAGGTACTGCCCCCGCATCCCTGATAGTAGGAGCTCTGCAGGCCGCAAAACTGACCCAGGTTCTTTGAGCTCACAGGCATTATGTTTCTGGGGTTACTAAGCTTGGGCATAAGTCACCTGCTCCTACAAGGAACAACAGAGGATGATACTTTTTTTTTTTTTTTTTTTTTTAAACTTTATTGTGCTGTCATCTGTTGGTTCATGGGTTTGACTCTGGAACTTTGTAGCACTGAAAGAGTCACGCTGCTTTGCATCACTTATAGTAATAGTTCTCCTCTCTGTTTTTTCTTGTCCCTCAGGGTACCCAGGAACTGGTTAAACAAGTGAAGAATTTGCCCCAAGCCAACTACAACCTCCTGAAATACATATGCAAGTAAGTGAAATTAATTAACACTTGGAAAAGTCACTACATTTTGTGAGATTCAATCTTACGTACAAATAATTTTCTCTGAAAGTTCACTGAAAGACCAATAAAGAAAGGCAGTAGTTCCAAGCACTGCACATTTGAAAGATTTCTAACACAAGCTGAGCAGCAGATAGAGTCAGAATAGCCAGGCAGGCCTCAGCTTTGGTTTGGAAGTGGGGTTGGGAATGCCTTGGACTCTGCAGCCTTGTCTCCACTTGCCCCTCTGCTGCCTCTGCCAGTTCCAAATGGGATGGAATGGTTTGGGAGCTGGAGTGGACAGTTACCCTAAATACAAGGTAATTACCTTGTGTTGTGGTCTCTGTGGTCAAGCTCTTTTATCATAGTGGGCCTTGCACATCTGCAGCAGGCAGCAGACACAAACGTTGACGTGAGACCCAAGCCTCGCTCAAGAGATGACAAGCCCTTCCCAGGGTACAGATGGACAGCTTTTCTGAAATGTACTTTTGAATGCTTTGAAAAATGTATTGTGCCTCTCTATGTATTTCTATAGTCATTTATTTGATTTGGTATCCAAGCACTGCAAAACATAAAGGGGGGAGAATTCATGTTTCTAAGTGAAAAACTGAGGTAAGGCAAGGCAAGTAAATTTTGCTTCTTATTTAGGGAAGAAGACTGAGAGTTCTTGGGTCTTAGGACAGTGAAAGCCACATAAGAAATGGCAGTGCCTAGAATAGTCAGACTGCAAGTAGAGGTGTTCAAAAATTTACCAACCAAGTAGTACAGAGTGACAAGGAAATGTTTTGACTGCCAAAACCCCTCCAATCACCCCAAAATGAACAATAGTTCATTAGAAACCGTACAGGCAGAGTGAGATTGTTCAACTCTGAGGTCACTGAGACCTGTTTCCTGCTTTTGTGGGTTTCCAGTCATATAGTCCTTTTCTTAACGAGGCTAATTACAAGCTATTTAGGTGTTTGTTACAGCATACTTTAGCTCCTGTTGGGAGGCTGTACCAAATTACAGAAACATTTAACTGTTAGAAACATTCTGCTGATTTCCAGCATATGCATACAGATGGCCAGTCTGTCTGCATTTCTCTGCCATGCACAGTCTTTTTCTTGTGTTGATGTTTGCCCAGCTGATGCACCCACAAGAAGCTATCTGGATTTTGTCAGCTTCAAGAAACACAGCTCTTCCCATAGCCTGCTTAGTTCTCGGATGAGGAGATAAGTGAAATGACTTTTTACTTCTGTTACATCCGTAAGTGAAAACCACTCTGTGTAACTGGAAAATTCCCATAAAAATGTGAAAATCTGTATTTGCATAACCAGGAGTACCTTTGGCAGAAGCCATCCTGTCCTCTCTTGTTCATACAAAGGATCTGGGGATTATGGTTGAGTATCTGAGCTGCAGTTAGTCTGTAGGAACATTTTAGATATCAGGGTTATATAAACATAGGACAAAACTGTTTCTGCCCAGAATGCCTACATTCTGAGAAGTGACTTACTTATTATTTTTCTCCTCCTATGATTTTTCTTGGGGGGCTTTTCAAGGTTCCTTGATGAAGTTCAGGCTCATTCCAGCATTAACAAGATGAGTGTCCAGAACCTGGCTACAGTATTTGGACCAAATATATTACGACCCAAAATGGAAGATCCAGTGACCATGATGGAAGGTAGGTACTCCTCTTACACAGCATCTGTGTTCTGGAGCTGCAGGCATTTGCTGAAAGGCAAAGATTGTCTGCACAGTCAGCAGCAAGTCGAGCAGTCCCTCTTACCAGTGCCTGTGAGTGGATGTACCAGTGTGGCCACTGTTGCCCACTTGCCACTGGTCTGGAAGTGCCCTTCTTCTCTCCACCACATGGAGATCCCTCTTCCCTGTCATAAGCTGTCATGTGAAACACTTTCTGAACCTACTGTTAAAATGGGAGGTGTTCCTCAGAAGGACCTTGTTTAAGTACCAAACTGCTGCTGTTTAGCATTGATATATTTGAGTGTCTTCAGACAGCTTGCTGCAAAGGACATCCTGTCCACAATGAAAGCGGTGCTGCAGCTCTTACTGTGCTACAGAGGCTAGACGTTGGTGTCTGAAAGTGTTGCCTTGCAGGTAGACAGTGTATGGGTCAGAACTTCACAGAGTCCAAGTAATAAGTCAAAAATCGCCGTCAATTTTGGATGTTTGTACAATGTGTTTAAAAAAAAAATCGCTCCAGTCGTATCTCTGATGTTTGCATGTGTATTTCCTGAGTTTAAAAGGAAAAAAATGAAAATCAAACTTGGAACAGAAGTGTTGTTACTAAGCGCTAAGTAATTATGGAGTTGCTCTGGGTGCACTTGCTGTAAAGTACATTCTTTTGAGATGACAACTTTTATCTGTTTAAGGTTGGGATAAGGTAGAAAACCAGACTATTATCACCAGGTCTTGCTGCAGTTGCTTGTTCACTGCATCCTTCTTGTGCTAGACAGCAGGAACAGTTGGACTCCAGAGAAAGAGGAAGCCAAATGATGGGATGAGATATGCTGTGGGTGTCACTTAATATTATTTTTTTAAAGGAAAGAAAAAAGGAGATCTGTGACTGAAAAAAAAAAAAAAAATCAATCTCATACTCTGTAGTTACTTCTGCACCCCTCTAGCTTGGGTCTTTGCTTTAGGAGATATGAAGAAAACCCACAAATGAGACTGAGAAAAGATTAAACAAGGAGTAAAACAATGAACCTCAGCGCACCAGACATTTAGACCTTGGTTGCAGGTGTGAATGCTCCTTTATCCTGCAGCGTATGTAAAAATCTGAAGCTTGAAAATTCTCTAAATCCATGTGAGTCAGCAAACAGCCAGGGCATGATCTCTGACATGCACAGCCTCTCCCAGGTGGCAATGGAGCACAGCTACCATGATGCAAGCTTTAGCAGGGTCTTTGCAGCAAGTTTTGTGGGATCCTAGCAAGCCTGCAAAAAGAGTTGATGGATTCATCCAGCATTAGGCACAGACAGGAGATGCTGTGCCCAGGATGTCTGAAATCAGCCCTGGCACTGCCTGCTAGCTGTAGGGGATGGCTCCTGTGGTGTTCTGTGTGGTGGAAATCCTTCACAACACCAGCATTATCACGCTGTTAGAACTGCATAAGTGAACTCTCAGGGGCACTATGGGCGTGTGCCCCACAAATGACAGGCAGCCTGCTGTAAGGCAATGGGCCGGCTGCAGCTAGCCTGAATGTGTGACGTCCTCCAGTTGTTCAGGGACACAAGGTCTGCCTGTAGGTGTTATTAAGGGCAGCTTTGAGACCTTTCACCTTGAGTTAAAGGTACGAAAATGTGGGGAGAAGAAAAAGGGAGTGCATAAACAGATGCTGGGTTATTCAGTGGTATGAAGGGTGGCGATGGCTGAACTCCCCTCATCCACTGATATTAAATCCAAGTTGTAGTGAGTTTAGTACCCCTTGCTGTTAGGCCAAGACTTGTTATTATGTTCAGGTCCTTCCTGCAGCCCCCTGAATGTTAGTCTTACTCTCTATCTCACATGATAAGTAAACATTGAATCAATTACATATTTGCTCCTTTTAGGGTTTTTCTTTTTTGTAGAAAATACTTTGTATTAGGTTTGGTAAGTGGTATTCTCTAAGTCTACAATGGTCTACACTACTGAAAAGCAGTGACAACTCATTTCTGTGGATTTATATAGCTGTAAGTACACTTGCTGTACACTTTCTGCTTCTTTCTTTGCAATGAGAAGCTCCTCTTTTAATCGAGTTGGTCACCCTGTGAATCTGTTAGCTGTTACCTGCAGTGAGGTAGCTGCACCCATGATTCTTTGGGAAACTTCTAGCAGCCCCCTGTGGCACCTTCTATTCCACTTTACAAGGTTTACTGGTACCTATGTTCCTGCAATATGTGGTTTTTGTTTTGCTGTCCTATCTGAAAGAACATACACTTCGTTACTTTAGGCTGTGACCTGCATTAGGTTCTACCTTAAAATGTGACGTTTTCCCTTGGGTCCTTCTTAATGATTAGAAAGAAACCTATCAGAACCTGTTTTCCTTGTTGCTTTAGTTTTATGCATCTGTAAAGATGTCATCAGTGTGTTCCACAAACCTGCTGGGCTGTCTGTGCTCTGCTCTTCTTTCCCAGCAGACATCTGGGAAGCTGTATTTACGTGGCACTCTCCAGCAGATATTTGAAATCTAATTTCCTCCTACTGTGGACTGTATTTCAACATGTTTCCTAATGAGTACTGCTTCATTTCAAACTGCTGAATGTTTTCCTAGCATTGGAAGTGAAGCAGTCAGTGAATAGATGGATAGTACAAGAAGTACATCTTTCCCTCGCGTGCAGCTGCATGTGTCACACAGATGTCATACTGTCTGCAGGTCTCTCTGTACAGTATGAGTGCAGCAGAAGGCCTGGGCTGAAATTTCTGGTGCTTTAGTAAAGCACTAGTTCTGGGCCTGTTAAGACTGTGAATTTTTGTGTAATGTAGATACACAAGTCAGTGAGAACTTGCTAGTTTTGGAAGCTGGACAGACATCCTCCATCCCAGCTAACACATTAGTGTGCTCAGGATCCATCATGCATCTTTGCACAGAGCTGTGCTGTCCTGTAGAGCTGCACATGCTGACGTTGATGCTGGCTCTGAACCCTGTGCCATGCTGTGGTACAGACATGCCCTGTTTACCAGGCATCCTCCTCCTCTGTCAAACTCAAAGGCATCTTTAAGCAGGCCAGTTTATTAATTATTGCTACTGATCATTTGTACCATGCTAGCTGGCAGTCGGACAGATGCCTGCGCCATTCACGTTCCTCATCTCCAGCACTGGGAACCATTCCTGTCTCTTGCAGTCCCATACAGAGAGGCACAGAGAGGTTTGTACGGACCCACTGCAGGGTTTGGTGCTCACACGGCACCTCACAGACAGGGAGTGTCAGGCCTTCCACCTCTCATCAAACTCTTGCCTCTGTTTCCTCCCACAGGCACCTCACTAGTTCAGCACCTGATGACGGTGCTGATAAGTGAACAGGGGCGAATCTTTGCCGTCCCTCAGGCAGATGTGCCAGGGAGCCAGCTGGAAATCAGACCCTTGCGTCCGCGCAACACCGTGGAGTGGATCTCCGAGGAGGATGGGGAGGACAGCAGGTCGGAGAGCAGCGTTCCCAGCCCTGCTGATCTGCCATCCGGCAACGCTGCGGCACTGGAAGTCGCCCCTGGGCCTGTGGTGAAAAACACTCCTCTGGAGCATAGCGGCAAATTGACTCAGCCTGCCACCAGCCCCAGCAAAAGAGTGCAGACGCTGCCTCCATGGAAATACTCCTTCCGCCAGCAGGGAGCACGGTCTGTGAGCCCGAAGCTGGGCAGCTCATCCTTAGATATCCCCAACCTCTCCTCCAGTGGGAACTGGCTGATGAACGGACTGTACTCTCTGCGAGGCCACCGCCGGACAGCCTCCGGGGAACGAGTTAAAGACTCGTGTTCTTCCCAGAGACTCTCTACTTACGACAACGTCCCTGCATCCAGCCTCTCCCTCAGCACACACAGCATGGGCAGCACCACGTGGTCTACGTCGTCGTGTGAGATCTCGGTGGTGGACTCGGTCAGCAGCTGCCCAGCCTGTCGGGCCAGCGATTCCTCAGCTTTAAGCTCTCTCCAAACTGACTGGATGACTCAGGGCTCGCTGTCTCAGAGTGAGGTCAAGACTGCAGATCTGGAGAACAGCATTGACAGGTTTGAAGCATGCAGCAGCAGCAGCGAGCAGAGCAACCCAGCTGCAGCTTCTAGAGACTCCGTCAAGTGCTCTAGGGCCTTGCAGAGCTTGGTGGTGGAGCTAAAGACAGAACTGAGCAAACAGAGGACTGAGTACGAGACCAGCATCAAAAGGTAATGTCATCTGCAGGGTGGGGACAAGTCTTCTGTGATCATCATCCCTATTTGAACATGGGTCAGGGCTACCAAGCTGTTGGGTTCTCAGACCTGTAGTTTGGTTTTTGGAAACTGCAAATTTGGATCTGGTCCTTCCTCACTGCCCTGTGAGCCCAGCTTTTCTCTCTGACAGAAGAGAGGATCAAAAACTGGGATTTCCATTACACAGGAAATTTCCGTGTTTCTCATTCTGTTTTCAGTGGAAATGGAACAGCACAGGCTATTACCAAAGTCTGCTCTTTTCAGTGTTGTGGAAGAACATCTGTCTTGTGGGGATGGGACGGGACCTAGGGTGGTCAGGCCTCAACAGGGAACTCTGTGTAGGTTGTAGTTGTACATATCAATCTGAAATCGAAGGTTTTGTGCTGCTTTTCCCAAGACAGACTTTCTTTAGGAAAATTATTTTGACTATTCTCTGCTGGTTTTGTTGTTGTTGGGACTGTATCTCAGTCATAACTTTTTCAGCAGCCATTTTGTGTTGAACTTCAAAAATCAAAAGCAGTGTTTCGAGATGCGCTTGTAGCAGTCCGTTGCTTACAGCGTGCCACTGACTCAAAGCGGCAGTGAGGTGCTGCTTGTACGGCAGAGAGCTGCACTGTGTGGTTCTTTGCCCACTCTGATGTTTTTCAGGTTTTCAGGAGAGGTGTGTGTGAGGGTAGGGGGTGTAGGAAGTAGAACAGTAATAAATAGGAAGAGTCATATATATTCATTTGTGTGAGTTGGTGTATTAGTTTTTTAAGTGCTTAATGGAATGACTTTCAGACAAGTACTCAGGGAAATATGCATATGAAATAAATATGGTTGTTTAAAGGAATTAGGTAAGTTTTAATATGCAGGTATATGAAAAATCGCACACCGTGTTATAGATCGTTCGCTTGAGCTCTGCAGTACTGATGCTTTGCATTAGAAGAAGGGCTGTGGACCCACTGCTTACAACCTTCTTTCTTTCTTCTCAGCTTTTTTCATGTGTTAAGGTGTTACTGTTCTACTCCCTAAACTATTAAAACTCTGGCAGTGTTTGCATGTCTCAGTATCCAGCCATTCTCTTAAACATGGTACCAAAAGCACAAGACTGCTTGTAGGGATTATACAGTACAGCTTTAAGCTGAGTTTGTTGTTGCATATTTTTTTTTCTTGTTGAATTTATCAAAAGCTGTTTTGGAAAGCCCTAGTCCGAACTGTGATCTCTACCAGTGGGCCACCTGTTAAGGCAGGAATTCCACTTGTTACCTTCCTCCTATATTTTATGTTTTACTGTGGTGGTGGCTTGCCAGCCTCTGCATGACTGGTAAGGAGCTGAGAGTACATACCTTGCATTTAATTCTGCAGGACTGCCCTGGCAAGCCTTGTTGCAGGGGTACAGAGTAACAGAGATATGAGACCAGGCTGCAAAACTTGGAAGTGTATACCTGCATATTCTTACCTGCTGCCTGAGGGATGAGATGGCTTTCTGTCTCATCAGTAAAACTGTTCCAACAGCCTTCAGCTGTTAGGGACACCTAGGATGACCTGTTTGTCATTCCTGCTGCATCCTCAGCTGTTTCAGCTGTAACAGACACCTGCCTTTCCCCTTCAGCAATCAGTGTAACTGTAAACTGGCCAGGTCTCACAGGGCCAAGTAGCCAAGAGGAAAATGCCTCATGATCTCAAATTTTCATTAAACCAGGCAAGATGCAATCACTGCCTTTTTGTATTAAGATGATTCCAGCTGTTCAGGAGTACAGCCCTAAGGATCTTGCTGTCAAGCCTAAGAATTTCAAGCCAAGTTTTTCAGCTCTCAAAAATTTTGCAAAGTTTTTACTGCAGCTGCAGCAATTTATGTGTGCAAAAATAGGCTCCTTTTGAGACAGCATATGAAAGTCTGCTCCTGTGAAAAGACAGGAGCTAACCACAATAAAGAAGTGCAGTAGCTTAGCAAGAAAATTTTGGGCTGCCTCACTAGCTTTATTTTATTGAAGATTATTTAGTCCCCAAAAGTAACAATTAATTCCTTTACAATTGTACGTGTGCTTGTGTGGCTTGCAGAACTCAGCCTGTGTAGCAGGGCATGTTTTAATGAAGGTATATGAGCTTTTTCTTGGCACACATGTACGTGGAGGGAAAGCAAAGTCGGTACCTGCCTGGGGCAGAGGTAAGGAACACTTGCTGATGGAAAAGCTGTTATTTATCATTATCAACTGCCCATTTTCTCTCTCTTAGTCAGAGGGAGGCAAGTTTTATGGCCTTCCTGTAACCGGTCTGTTCCAGAGCATTTCTCCCTCAAGGTTAGTATAATTATCAGGCATTCTCTGTTGAGTTTCAGTAAATCATGTTTACCACCTGGGACTCTTAAGAAACTGGAAACGTCTTGGAGAGAACTGTTATTGTGTATGTAGAAAGTCTTTAAGTGCTCTGAACCTTTGTAATTCAGAACATGGTCATCTTGTCTAGGCTGCTAAAGCTTCACAGTAGGAAAATTTGATTGGTAGCTCTGTAGGATGTAACAGAAATGTTATAAGGGAGTGTGGGGGCTGCATCTTACATTCAGAAGAGTGCTTGTGTATTACAAAACACAGCTAGCTGGATGATGAATGGCTGCCAGGATGGGCAGCTTTTTCCAGATGTTCTGCACATTTCTGTTCACCCACCAGTGCAGCATTTGCTGCACTAGGTGAGCAGTGCTCACGTGTGTTACTTCATAATTTGTTGTGATAGTTGTGACGATGACAGTAATGCTATCCCTGGCATTATTATAGTTCATAGGGATACTACAGTTCAAGGGGACGCGCTGCATTGCATTGTCTGCATAATTGCTTCCTGGTGGTCACAAAATGTAATTCAGGTTCTTCTGAGAAAGACACAAAGGCCCAGTTCTTTTTTTTGATGACAGTGTGGAGGCTGTAGCATGTCCTTTCTGAGTGTCATTTACTCTCTGTAAAAATATCCCCTTCACAGTTTCAGAGGGACACCAGGCATCCCATTTTCACAGTTGGGTATTAGAACGTTCACTGATACTGAGTCTTCCTTTTCTTTAAATTAGAGGGGGACACCTTTCCTAGGAAAACCCTATTTTTAAAAATCACAATCTGACTATCCTAATGATCAGAAAGTCCTATCTGGACATATTTTTTTCTGTATTAACACCACTATTCTGTCTTGCAATTAGGAAACATGATTGGGAGGACAGCAAGTCATGTCCCTTCTGCGCTTTGTTTAAAATCCAAAACCATGAACCTTGTTCTTTGACCTCCTTAAGAGAAAAGCTCTGAGTCTTGCATTAGAGCTTTGTGCATAGATGAACTATTTAAGGTCTGTTCTTCAGATTCTTCCTCATATGAAATGTTTTTTGTAAAATCTTGTAGAGCGCAAAAAAGTTTTACTTCCCCACCCCACTGTCAGCGCTGAACTTTACAGAAAATACCATAAAATGGATGTTGAGGAAGGACTGTGACCTCATTCCTAACTGACCTTCAAGGATGTTCCTTACGGGGAAACACATCATCAGGATAAAGACAGAGGTTAAATGTTTATTTTGGAAAATATATGTTTGAACTCAACCTACCTGAGGAGTTGCGTTGCATCTCCTCAGACATTCAGTCTGTTCCCCAAAAGTGTAAGCATTGTCTTGTAAGGCTTGACTTGCTGAAGCGTATTTTCTAAAGATGCAAAAGGAATGCGCTCCAGCTTTCAAGGAGTCCCTGCCCTTAAACTCAACATTAACTATAAAAAGGCAATTAGTGCCCTCATTTAAAACATCCTCATGGAACTAAGACATTTTAGCTGTAAGTCGAACAACCTATATTTATTATAGCTATCACAGCAGTATTTGTCACGCCACTAAAAAAGCTCTTTCTTTTTTTTCTTCTCCTTCTCTCTCCCCCCTTTGGTTTTAAGAATTGAAGAAACAAGTGCAGACCTGAGGAAACAAGTGGTTAGGCTAGAAGAAGAACTGGACCAAGAACGAAAGAAATACACAATGCTGGAGATAAAGCTGAGGAATTCTGAACGTGCTCGGGAGGATGCTGAGAAGAGAAATCACCTCCTGCAGAAGGAAATGGAAGAGTTCTTTTCAACATTAGGATGCTTAACTGTTGGGAGTCAAAGTGCTAAAGTCCCCAAATAGAACAACTTGATGTACAATGAAAAAATTCTATTTCTGGCAAACCCAGTGAAAGTGCACATTTTGTTATGGCATACTCATGTATCATGAGTAATTCTACAGTGATTGTGATCTCGGTGACACTTGCTCTGTTGTCTTTACATGTTCTGTAGTATTTTGGCCAGCTGGGGAAAACATAATGCTTGAAAAGTTTAGATTTCAGATTGCCAAGAAAGAGTGGGCACACTTCTTATCCACAGGTCAAGAGACTGTTCTCCACAGCTGTACTGCTGCCATTGTCGGATTCCCCGCACCCTCCTTTTGCTGGTTCAAGGATGATGGAAAGGCATGCAAGGTGGGTGAGGCCTGGAAGGATGCAGCTCTGGACTGTCACCATGTTCGGTGTGGCTTAGCTTATGGATTTAATATAAGGTTTTTTTCCTTCCCTCTCTCTACATAAAGTTTGTTAAGATTTCTCATTCCTGAAAGTGGCATTATTTTATCAAGATGCTTTGAAAAAATGTCTACAGAACAGCTGACGATCGTGGAAATTTTGACAGTTTGCTAAATTTGTCCCTTAGATACCAAACAGTTCACAAAAATATTGAAGCGTATGGTGTTTAATAACCAGATTGGCCACACAAACTTGATGGAACTTTAAATACGCACATTTTGCCCCAGCTACCTTATTTCTGTTTTGAGCCAAAAACAGAGCAGCAGTAGCCTCAAGGAAAAAAAAAAAAAAAAACAGAAAAGTAAACAACGTNGAAAAAAAAAAAAAAAAAAAGAGTTGATATGTACTGATCAGACATCAAGGTAAGAAAAGAAAGATTCTTATCTTCAAAAGTCATCCAACTGATGTGGTTTTTTATCTATAAAACTTTAATAGCAAAAACTATGGTAAAGAAATTAATGCAATTAGTGATGGAAAAGGGAAAGGGTGGGATCTATCTTTAACCTTCACAGGCCAATTTACTTTTTGCTGCTTTGTCATCTCTCTTATGACAACAGCTGATTATTTTAATGCAAGCTCATGAGAATACGAGGGAACAGAAAGAGAACTGCAAACAACCCAGTAGCCTGAGTTCACTACTTCAGACACCATTAGAATGAAGTTGTAATTCCTGTAATTAGCTGTCAAGGCTCACTTCCCTTAAAGGGACTTATGTGAGAAGTTCTGCATAACATGTGTAGTGCCCTGAGCCATGCAGAACCTGCACACAGAAAATTGTTTCACTAGGTTCATCCTGAGCTGGCTTGCCAGCCCCTGCACTCGCCCCATTGTTTGCTCTCTTTTGGCACAGATCTTTGACAGCTGAGGCCGCCTGGGAGTCTCAAAGGAGAAAGAATTTTAACAGAAAAGTGCCAAGACAACATGAACTGGCTAAGGCAAAAGTATAGCCTGTAGTGAAGGTGCTTGCGTTATTTGTTTTAAAGAATGGCCTGAATCTGACCTGTTCTCTTACTAGAGAAGAATACAACTCATTGTCCAGAAATAATCTTTGGATGGATTTTTTAAAGTAAAGTACCACCAGACTGCACACCTTTCACTGCTGCTTTTCCCCTCATCTCACAGATATCCAGATGTTTTAACAGATGTTAATTTGCTTCTGCCTCACTATGGTGCTTCTCCTTCCCACAGAAATGTAAACCATTAAGTGAGCAAAAAGAAACATATTAACCTAATATTTCCTGGTTACAACAAGTCACAAGCTAAGTAGTAAAATACAACTAAGCAGTTTGGTTATTTTGAAATATTCTCCCTTCTCCTCACCATTGCCAGCTACACTGGGTTCTTTACCCTCCCTGCTGTGAAGCAGCGTGGCCCTGATTGTTCAACAGGAGCAGCCTGCCACCTGCAGGCAACAGCAGCTGCCTTATCTTTTTTCCCCCTCCTTGAAATATTAACGATCACCACTGCACATCTCAGCCTTCCAGGGTATTATTACTGATCACAACTGCAAAGAAAACAGCGGCCAGTTTAAAACAACAGCATTAAGACACACACTGTGAGGAGCAGCTCCCATTGCAACAATGATTGTGGGCTGAAACGTCACAGCGGGTTTAGGCAGCGTTAAGTGCAATGACAGTCCTCACAGAATAAACCTCAGTGTTAGAGCATGGGCTGTAAATAATTATTTGCAAGTAGAACACTGGACTGGTGAAAAGCGAGTGTCTGTACTACCTGGGGCATTCAATCCAAAGCAGCAGTAACCACCCCATTTTAAATACCCTTTATTCTTACCCCAGCATGGGTACTTTTCTCTACGTCCAGCCTCCCTTAACCTACTTATCCTGCAATATCTCCTGCATGTTACAAGTGCAGACTGTGCCCTTGCTCTGGCACACTACGTTAACGAGTGAGCCACGTTGACCGGGAGCCTAAAAACCAAACACGTGAGGCAAGAATGGGAAGCACTAAACCAGACTGCTCACTAGTGCTCAGTGAAATCAAATGAGCAATTCTAAATATTCTTCAAGTATTTAGAGTACTAGACAAGTGCTATCTATAGCCAAACTGAGGAGCAAACCCACCTATCCCAAGTTTTTAGCTTCAAGACAGGATCATCTACTAGTTTTGTAGCACTGTACATAATCTGGCAGCCAGAATGAAATTAATTCCTGTCAGTTTCACAGATCAAACTGTATCCACTCAAAGCGATTAATGGAACCAACCTTTCTTCAGTTGACTGCTGCGCTCCAGAAACATCTATCCCTCTTCACAAGCGATATGTTTTCAGGTCATTTGGAAGATGATCTGCTGCAGTAAGTGAAGGCTGCAAGAAGCTACAATCTACCCTAAAATGCACCACCACAGTGGGTGGGATGCAAACTCTAAAGCACGGTTACAGACACATAATGTTCGTTTCTTATGAGCAATTATGCAAGCAATGACGATACACTTGTGCTGTTGAACCCAACTCCACAGTTCACTATGTCCTTATTTGAGGAAGAGGTGCTCTACTAACTGTAACTGCTGTTTCTGTGCTCTTTTCTCACCACTTCATTTGTCTACCACATTAATCTAAGAGCACTCCTTATTTTACAGACCTTTACAGCTTATCCAGCACCCACAACCATGACCGATTTAAAATGCCTGCCTAACACCAGTTTACAAAATACAGGTTTGTATAGATAAAACCTGTATAGATAAAGTTATGGTCAATATTTAGCTTCCTGCTTCCATGTCTTATTAGGACTAACAACCTTTCCAGCCTGGAACATCCTTTCCAATATCATGCAGGCAAAAAACAACAACTACAACAACAAAAAAACACCCTTAAAAAAAGTTCAGTGAAATAAGTCAATAACTAGCATATTGGAAAAATATGGCTTTGGAAAAATCCAAAGCCAAATATACCAGGAGAACAAAAAAATTCAGTAAGTCTCCATGGCATTTCTAATATGCAAAGGAAAATCAATAATGCTGAATTATCCACATTTGCCAAAGAAGTCTATACAAGCCAGCAGAACTGCAGAGTTTCAACTTTAGGTCTGTGAGTCAGAGCCACTGTCCAGGATGATCAAAAACAAACTCACCTACAGATTCCTGACAGAGCCAGGACTGTCTCAGGCCTTGCTCTAGTCATGGATTACTTAGAACAGCCTCAACTAATGCTAACAAATGCAAATAAAAGAGCATCTCAGAGCCTCACCACCTTCCTAGAAGGTGAACAGCTTCTGAACAGCTGCTCCAGCGGAAGGAAGCAGGCTGCACTGTGCTGCCCAGGG